>JBBBDQ010000500.1:1517500-2015000 GCA_037127315.1 Ascarosepion bandense
TTCCAATAAGCTTGCTAAATGCTTTGCTGTATTTCAAAACAAATTTAAGTTGATTTGGATAACTGTTTTTAAATGACTAAAAAATGGCTGATTTTAGATATTCTTAGCCATATTTACAAATCTGTCACACAATATAATTCATTTTTATTAAAAATCTTTCAAAATTAAAATATACTTTTCTGCAACTTTGGGGAAGATTAGCTGATTTAAAATTTAATTAATCTGATTTGAAACAAATATAACTTACTTTTAGTTTAAAATATCACAGAAAAACATTTTATAACACAGTTGAGTGATTTAATGAAGCGTTGACAACTATCTCGATAGACTTATGTTTAGAAATTTTTTCTATGTAAGACATAAAAAATTACTTCACAAATATATGAACTCCTTTTTCATTATTTTTTTTTAACTACTTAGTAATCTTTGAAATTTACAAAAATATTCTAAATGTAATATTTTATTGAATTCTAGGTACTTTGACTTCAAATTTACTATAGTTATTGGCCTTATTTTCTGATAATGTCGTCTATGAAGTCCATATTTACAAAAATCAGTACGTTTATACACACAAAAATTAATTTTTTTTTTTTTAAATACTGGGTGTCACTGAATTGTAGTAAACTTTTTTATTTATGATTGATAAATATAGTTTTTACTTAATGACAATATCACCTAACCTCTACAAATTAACACAATTTTAAAAGATTTAAAAAAAAACTTTATATATTCTCTAATTATTTTTTTCAAAATGAAAACAATTCTTATAAAAATTCCTTATTCATCGAAAAAACAAAAAAAAACCCCAAAAAACAATACAATATACTCTGGTGTCAATTAAATAACGTCTTAGTTTTTTTACATTTTTTTTTTTTTACTTTCTTTACCATTCAGAGCATTTTTCTGTAACTGGGGGTCCTGTTTGACAAAAAAAAAAAAGTGATGATTTAATTTCTCCAAGGACTTTATGCTACATAAAAGCCCTACAAAAATGAATTTCTCAAGCAAATTTTGTAAAATTAAAGGTGAAATAATGTGTAAAAAAAAATAAATAAAAATACATAGAATTTTCTATAATTCATTTGTGAATGTCCTAAAATTTCATTAAAATTTAAAATTTGATTTTTGCAAGAATTTCAAAATCAATTTCGTTATTTTTACTGTGTAAAAAAAATACACCCCATTTCCCATATTAATTTATGATCGCACACTGCAGAGGCAAGAAAAACAAAAATTTTAGCCAAAATTTCGAAGGTTCTAAAACTTTTTAGATAAAAAAAAAGTGTAATTTATTTAATAATAACATTTTTTTTCGGTCTTTCCACTTAAAAGGATTTACGATTGGGTCATTTTTTTCATCAGGCATCACAATTCACATCCTCACTTTCTTTTTTTTTAGCGAATCTTTGATGTTGTTTTTTCAGCGATTTAGTGGAGGTACTTGCTTTATAGAGCCGAGATTTTTGGGGAAAAAAAATCATGATTTGAACGAGAAATCTGTTAGTGTTCACTGTTATTTTAATTAATTTTCAACGGCGATAGTGTGTAAAAATGATTTTAAATGAGTGGCGTTTGAAAAAGAAAGAAAAATATATGAAACCGCAAAGATAAAAAAAAATCTTGTCAAAATGAATAATAAGAATGCTTAAAAAAAACTATTTTTTTTTACTATGTAAGGCCCAAGAGCCAATCGACGTACTGATTTCAGCAGCAGAGTAAGAGACCCAGTTTATATGGTGCTGTTTGGGGAAAATAACAGTTGACCATAGATCGTTATAGCTTTCTAGGGTCAACCAACTATATTTTGCATTCATTATTGCCATTGTTCTTTTAAAAATTCCTCTCAGATAAATGAATATTTTAAAATTTTTAATGTGTAGTCACAGCTGATGGCATTAAAGTTAAAAAATACATATTCTTCACTCAGTTATTTTATTTCAATATTTTGAGAAGAGAAAAGTTTTCTTTTCTCAAAAGCTTTTTCTGAGAAAAGTGATAAATGAAAAGTAAAAATGATAAACAAAGTATTTAACTATTGATAAATGAAAAACAAAATATTTTCCATTGCTCGATTTGTTTACAATTTTTAATATCACTTACAATCAATACATTATCTGATCGGTACGACAAATAGATCAATATGGTAAGAAAAGGAATAAGAGTTATTTAAAAAATGCATTATTTATTTACATTTAAATTAAAACAATAACTAGCGAAACAATGGATAGTACAGAGGTGAGGGGAAAAAGTATTAGTAATTGCTGTGTACAAAAAGCAGAATCAAACAAAACAGTTTCATTTTTCTTTCATAGTGGAATAATGCTTTTTTTTAAAAATCAAATACAATAATGGATTTTAAAAAGTAACTTTTTATTTTAAAAAAATAGTTTGTTTTGCGTTAGTAAGGGAAAATTGGATTTAATTAATTTTGTAGATAGTTATTCATGATTTTCAAAACTATATTAAAATTTCCAAACGGTTGTTTATGGTAGAAGAGAAAAAAAAGATTAATCGTTTAAACCATTGTTCGATGAATAATACTTTCTATAGAATTATTTATTAAATAATGAATCCAGAATACTTGCCGCGTTACAGAAATTAAAATATATAAGTAAATTATTATTGACAGGGAAGGAAAAAATATAAAGATCGTATCAACTAAAGGGCACGTGCGATGCTGTGTTCTATTTGTACAACAAATAAAAACCAAACTCGTAAAAAGTAAAAACAATGCACAAAAAAGTTTTTTAAAAAAAGGGGTTAAAACAATGCACTGATTGTTTCGTCATGGTTAGTGTTTCAAAGACTTGCCTGAGAAAGCAAAGAGTTGCTTTGCTTGTAAAATTGTGCACTGCACGTAATGACGAAGATAAGTGCACGAGCGCCATTTTGTACATCTGAAACGAAATCTCAATCCAAGGGGAATCACTCTCACGTATTGTCTGAGTATTTCTTGGAAAGATGAGACAAGATATTTTAGACTTCTTTTTCTCTTCTGTATTTATTATTTATTTTTATTTTTATATGAACAAATCTTAAATCCCCGAATTGATTTTTTAAATATAGTAATTTTGCACATTTCCAAAGAAAAAGAAAGAAAATCAGTATTAATGAAACTAAGACAAAAATTAAAATACAAAAAAATCAACAAATATTTTTTATATATACTAATGTTCATTAAATACAAAGCCAAAGAGCCTCTCAAATTAGAGGTTTAGTTTCTGTTGCAGTATGAGCATAAGGAAATGCAAGAAAAGAAGTTTATAGGGGCTATACAGGAAACATAATGATCAATCCTAGACTTAGGTTAGAATGATTAGGAAAACATCCTCTCGGGAATCTGTTCCAGTAGCCTGTAGTGAACAAAACAAGTTCTAGATTTAAGAATTCAAATGCTAAGCACTGACTCATTGATTTTGTTAGAAATAAACAAATTTTCTTGAATTTACAAACTTTGCTTAATACCTACTAAACTCTCAAAATTTCATACCTCAATGCGAAATGTTTGTCGTCCAATGGAAACACCAGAATCACATCTGGGAGTGAATTCCCAAATGAAATAAAAGACAGACCAAGTTTGACCGTTGCCAGAGAGAAGAGACGAGTGTAATTAACACGTCCCTTGACAAATGTCAAGTGATTGCTATTATTGTCTCTATCTTTCTCTCTCACCTCTCACCTCCTTCCTTTTCACTATTCACACTGAGCAATAACTTCAAAGACACTCCTATCCAAAGACAATGCTCATACATGCATACATATATATGTTCCTGCCTATGTACACATAAACTCACTCTTGCAAGGACATTTCAACAAACTCTTGATACCCTTAACCTCTTCATACTATTTATCTTGGAACGTTAAACTTCTATCAATTCATGTTATTCTTTTCCATTAATAAATTTCTATTTTAAACATGCAAAAGTTAGACTTTTATTCTTCTACAAATCCACACATTCTAATCTCCAACCTTCTGATGATAGTGAATAATCCTAAGTTGTAGGGAGTTCAGTTATGTATGACACAATGACACATGGCCAATTCAATAAACATTAACTATCTCCCTACGGCAACACTGGTGAACCCCGATGTCCAAAGAACACACACCCTACTTCTACACTGGTGATCCCTGATGTCTAAAAAGAACATGCACAATACAGCTTCATTGGTGAACCCCGACATCTGAAAAGAACATGCAATGAAAGAATCACTTTTTCAAGTCCTTGAAAAAAAGCTGTCTGAATGCAGTGGCATACAAAGGGGAGGACTAATAGGTCAGTGGTCCAGGGTAACATTTTCTCAGTGGTTGCATCACTTCTGATAGAGTACATTATTTTTGTTTGTATTTAGCAGATACAGCTAAAATTAGATATTAAAAATAAATAAAATAATGTCACAGCTTACTGCTCTCACTTGTCATGATTTTTACAAAGAGATGACCTTGACATCGTCTTTCCCTTTCCAGTGACAATCAGCAGCCAGGAAATGTTGTAACCAGCCGAACCCTTATAATTTGTGTCACTTTTGCCGAAAAACCGGCCCTACTTGGCCCAGCAGGCAGAACAAAAGTGTAGTATCTGTTCTCAGATGTTCACTTTCTGCTCATCAGCCACCTGCAGCATTCGGCACTTGCACTTGACAAGCAATGACCAGCTTTGACAAATGATCAGCTTTTAATGATCAGCTAAGACAAGCTTAGACCAGCCAAGACAAGCTTAGTATCCAGTTACAGTGTATGTGGTGGCTGGGTAATTTTTGACTAGCAGCCTGAGCGTACACGTACACATTCAGGATCCCCACTTTAAAAACCTGATCTTGTGTCACATCTTCCTTCGATGGGGGAGGATTGGTAAATAATGCTCTTTCTTGGCCTAATGGGCAGGATCAAAGTATAATATCTGTTCTTAGATATTCACTTCCTTCCCGCCAACCGGGAAGCAATGACCAGCTAAGACTAGCTTTTGACAAGCAATGACCAGCTTTGACAAGCTATGACCAGCTAAGACCAGCTTTGTACCCAGCTTACCGCATAAGCAGGGACTGGGTAATCTTTGATCAATGGCCTGAGTGTACGCGCTCATGTTCCCCATATTAAAAACTGACCTTGTGTCACAACTCGCTCCAGTGGGGGAGTAGGGTAAATATCAAGTGTAGTAGCTGTTCTCAGATAATCACATTCTGCTTGTTGGCTGTCTGCAGCACTCACCACTTGTGTGCAGGTTTGGAAGGTAATGACCAGATTTAACAAGCTATGACCAGCTAAGACAAGTTTAAGCCAGCTAAGACAAGCTTAGTATCCAGTTACTTCATAGGTAGGTGCTGGGTAATCTTTGACCAGTTACCTGAGCATTCGTGCCTGGGGTCCCTACTTTAAAAACTGTCCTTGTGTCACATCTTGCCTCAGTGGTGGAGGATTTTTAAATAACGCCCTTCTTGGCCTGGAGGGTAGGATCAAAGTGTAGTATCTGTTCTCAGATACTCATTTTCTGCTCTCTGGCCACCTCCAGCTAGGCGTATGCTTCATTTGTGATCCCAATGGATTCCTGGAGCAATTACGTTTTAGTTAGCAGCTGGTCCTATTTGACTCTATTTTGAAGCTCCCATTACCTGCAGTCAATCCAGCAAAGGAGACAACAGCTGTCCAATTGCTGTGGATTTTGCATGTGCTAGCTTGCAGTGATCCTGTTTAACTGCGGTCAAATCCTGTAAAGGAAGCAAAATCATGAGCCAGTTTGTACAGTGAAAAATAATTAATCTCCATAAGGCCATGTAGACACTTTTGAAATCTATCAAGACAGACAAGTGAGGACAAGGCAGCTCCAGCCCAGATATGATCTGATTTTTGATCTGCTCAGGCTCTTGTAAAGATAAAGTGCAGCAGAGGATGTATACATCTATCAGTCTTAAGAAAACATGGAATCTACTAAGATGATTAAGTAATCCCTGTTCCAGATGCCTGCTATGACATGTTTGTGTTTTTTTCAACACCTAGAGAACCGACCTCTGGTTTGTATTTAGAATCAGATAGAAGCAGCTAAAATTTCTAATGCACATAATGATGAAAGAAGGTTTGGAGGATTTGACACTCACAGGGAGTACTGAAGACAACAGTGAAAGGGTGAAAGAGTGAGTAATCTACCTAACAAGATGAAAGGTTGAGGATAGTAAAAGGGCAAACATTACTAAGAGTTAGAAAATATATGAAGTTGTGGAGAGTCATGATCACTCATGTCCTGAAAGGATATGGTACATAAAAGAAAAAGAATGCTGAGTCACAGTTTCTAAGATAGAATGCACAATATGGTGAAATCACTTGACTTGTGATTGTTTATGTTAGCACAACCTTTGACATCTTTCAAACAGTTTTGTCTACCGAATTTCACTGACAGGGTTTAAGCCAACCTATGAAGTGCTTTTTAGGCACTTCGTAATAATAATAGCAATATTAACTGCTTCCTTATAGGGAAGCATTTAACATTCATTAACTGGATGGCCAGTAATACTCTGGGTTGAAATTTAGAAAATTGTTCTCTTGAAACAGTTTTTCAGGAAAATAGGTTTCTCAAGTCCAGTAGCTGTTATCAGTCTTTTTATTATTGATAGTGGTTTCCCCACTGGCCTTTTGTTTGAAGTAGTGTACAATGTCAATATCTTGATTATGTCATTATTTTCTGTGTGTTAAAAGGATAATTTTTTCTCTTGACAAGTTATTAAAAATCGCCTGAAGAAACCACTCATGGTGGAAACCAAGGTAGCGAAATAACTCATTTAAAGATGAAATATATATATATATATATATATATATATATATATATATATATATATAATAACCCAACAAGCACTAAACTAAATTCTTTACAAAAAACCAATGTAGTGTACCAATTTACATGACCATTCAGAGATTGCATCTCTGATACTAATCAAAAATCTAGTACATATATTGGTTTTACTACAACCACGCTCTCCCGTAGACTTACATGTCATCTTTCTGATCAGAGTACTATTAAACAACATTTCTCTGAAAAACATAAACATGTAGGTAATATCAGACAGATTTTGGTCAACAATACGGTGATCCTTACTCATACACACAGTAAGAGGAACCTGCAGATATTGGAGGCCATGTACATCAAATCTAAACAACCAACACTCAATAAAATCAACTTTAAAACAGGAAATAACATATTACATTGCATTTGACTACATGGTTTTGTTGTCATTTCACGCTATCCCGCGGTGTGACGTCATAAAACCGCATCGCAAACTTAAGAACTGCGTTTATTATTTTTGGTAACTATTGCCGTTGCCAAGCGGAGTTTTATGTCAGCACAAAATAAAATCGTCGGTGATGGTGGATTTTATAATATTTCAGTTTAAACTACCTCTCTGAAGATGGCTCATGTGAGCTGAAAGCTTAGAAGAAAACCAATAAATAATTATCCAAATGTTGGAGAATCTTTGTCTTTATTTTCAACTGAAATTAAAGCAAAAATATGACGTTTAGAACGGCTCATGATTAAACATAATAGACATTCATTGTCTCTTATATTTAATAGCATATGTTTAGAAAATATATATATATATACAAAAAATCTAGAAGTGAGCCACCACCAACCATGGTTTCACACATATCGAGCACTTTGCTGTTAAGGTTTCGTCTTGGGGTTTTTTCTTTCAAACAGGCACTAGACGTATTGTTCTTGTGCGCTGTTTGTTTCTTTTTTTCTCCCCCTTTATTTAACCCACGAGGGGGTCCTCGCTGGGTTACAAGACGGTTTATATTACTGTTAAGTTAGCATTATTTTCGGATGTTTAGTCTGTTCTTATTAGTGTTGACTTACTGTGATTAAGTTCATTATTATATATATACACACACCAAAACAGGTTTGATTAAAATGAAGTGACAAAATCTGGCTGTTTTTAATCTGTCTTTTTTGGAAATATATTTATTATTGCTTATTGTTTATCATTTTATAAAATTTGAACCAATTAGCATTTAGCTGATGTTTTGCTGATCCAATGAATACTATAACAAATAAATAGTGTAAATTATTGTCCTCATCTTTGTTGTTGTTATCACAACAGATTGATCTCATAAAACTGCCCATGTCTAGGGATATCTTATCTGGTTCTTATCTTTAGCACTGCTCAGTTATTGCTTTCCCATTTTCACTGAGTCCAAGTATGAATGCTCTTGGTCATGTTTTCCCCTGTGTTAGACTTTAATTCACAGAGATTTCTCTGTAGAGTAGAACTACTTCTGAATATTGTCCTGATGTTGTATAATTCCCAGATCTTCTGAATATTTTCTTATTATCTCTTGACATAAGGAAGACAGAACTGCAGATGATGATAAGTGAATTGCCTCTACTCTTTAATTGTCAGAAATATTTTAAGAGGGCAGTGCTGTTTTTGCATTTTATATTACCTAAAATCATTTAATAATGGTAGAAATGTAAATAAAATATAACCATATTTATTTTTCTGTTTTAAACAGTGTTCTTTGTCATTGTTGAATACAATAAACCTCTATTTCTTTCTCGTATTCTTTTTCCTTGTCAACCTCAAGCAATAACAATCTGCAACAAATGATCTTGTCTAAAACAACAGAATGAACCCAAAATGTAAATAAAATATAACCATATTTTATTTATTTTTTTTAAACAAGGCTGGTGACTTGTTGTGGAGGAGGAGGTCCTTTGGTCTGAGTTGTCAGTGCCCCCCACCCCCCAGATTGGGGAAAGCCGGTGGTTAAGCCCAACTTAGGCCAAACTCTTAACTCAAACTTGAACAATTACTACTAAAATTTCTTTCCCAACTGTCAGCTTGATGTCACTTCCACTCTACTGACAGCTGTCTTTCGGTACAATTTTCTCTCTAGGGGCTGGCCTTTGACCGTGCCAGTCATAATAAAAACTCTAAATCCAACATTCTTTTTTTATGTCTGTATGACTTTTTCAACCATACCCATATTTTTTAAATCTTTAAACATCTGTGTTGTTCAGCACAAATACACTTCATGTCAAAAGTTGACCAAAATATCCTAGCAATGACTATTTAACAAATAGACTGCCAGAGAGACTGGAAGAAAGGTGAATGGGCCATCACCAAAACTGGAACAAATGAAAGTTACTGTCAGAGAAACTAGAACAAGAGGAGGGATTGCCAGAGACACTGGAGCAAAAGAGAAGGTCCATCATCAAAGAAACTGAAACAAAAGAGAAGAGCCACCAGAGAAACTAAAGCAAAAGAGAGTGACCACCAGAAAAAAACTAGAACAAAGGAGAATATTGTTCCAGAGAAACTGGAACAATGAAGAGTGACTGCCAGAAAAACCCAGACAAGAGCAGAGGACTACCAGAAAATTCATCCATGTATGTCGCCTAAAGTCATTTGCTAAAGGCATCTCTCTGCTCTTCTTAGGACCAAGAAATATACAACAGATTGATGCCACCATCTATTTCTAAGAGGACAGCTGCTATCAAGGTGTGACTTCTAAACTAATCAACTACCAAACTGAAACAAACTTTCTCCTGACTGCTACCAAGGTCTGCCTTATAAAAGAACATTTGCTACACAGTATACCAACTAAATCAAACAAATAGATATATATTATTTGTTTATACCTTATACCCAGTTTGTTTTATTCCAAAGTTTCTGATAAATAAACACCAAGAATCTCCTGGCACATCTCCCCATTGAAACACTTTACAGTCTCTCTTTGACATATGCAAATTGCTGGCCACTCTATTCTTATAATTTGGAATCATCATGAAAGAAATCATGAACTGTTTTTTCCTGTAGTTGACCATGAACAACTGAATTTATACAAAATGAAAAGGCAGATAAAAAAGAACAAAAAATATGCATAAAATAAAGTAAATAAAATCTACATAGAATCATAACATAAAGTAAAACTTAAACGAAATTATGTTGATCTTCGTTAAGTTTCAAATCAAAATTCCCAAAATCCACTCTGCTTTATTTCTTCATTTTCAAAAAAATCTAAACTGATATTTCCCAAGATCTTGATATCTATCAAGTTATTCAAAGAAAGCACACTTTAACAGTTGCAACAGCAGCAGCAGCAAACATAGTAGCAAAAAAATAGTAAGCATGTTTTTCGGACGTTTAGTTTATTTTAGCGAATTATGCATCAAATGAAAATCAGACATGTGAAAAAATAGGATCAATAATTTTGGAATATCATAAAAAATAATTTATTCATACTATTTAATTTCTTTGCTATATAATTAGGTAATTTAATTTTACAACCAGTTCACGATCAGTGACAGTCACCTCTTCTGTCTCATGAAAATGGAACATAAAATATGCATGTACATGTGATTATGTATGTGTGTGAATATATATTAACCACATGTAATGTTTGGAATATATATTATTATACAAAATAAACAGTCACATTGAATAAAATATTATTCACCACAGAAGAACGTATCTTGAAGTACATATGATATAATTGATGAGCACATATATTAGTATTAAAGAATAAAATAAATAAATAATGTGTGGCCTTGTACCTAATAGTCATTTACACATGATGTCATGATAGACCATTTCAAATACCCAGCTTCCTAAAGAATATCAGATTGGAGACAATGAAATCCTAACTGACACACAGACACCATATTGATTCTTGATAATGACTCTGATTGTTGAAAGAACTTGAACAAAAAATGAAATATGAACTTAGGACAATTTATTCACAACTTTAATCACAATACTGTACAACTTAAATATAATAGAAAATTAAAAACAGCCAGATTTTATCAGTTCATTTTAATCAAACCTGTTTGGGTATATATATATACTAGCAGTATAGCCCAGCATTGCTCGGGTGTAATGAAAGCTTTAAATCTAATCCATGGTCTTGGAGCTCAGATTCTGCCTAAAGAATATTTGTGTGAGAATCAGATAAAAATTGTGGATTTGTATAAAGGACATACATACAGATAAACAGACACACACAAACATCTTGCCTTTTATATATATATATCATTGACTTTCAGCACCATTGTAAGAACTGCAACCTTGAAACTTCTGAATATCGTTTCTTATGTCTTTGTCTATGAGTGTATCAAATTTGATTAAAATCGGACTACTCCTTCTATAACCTGATTTTTTCGATTATCAATTTTCAATATTTATCGGGGGTACCTCAACACAAATCCTAGCTAAGAACACTTGCAGATGCTTATAGTACAACTGTGTAAATTTTCAAGAAAATCGGTTCAGCCATTTCAGAGTCTATAGGTAACGGACACGCACACACACAGACACACACACACAGACAAAGTTCCATTTATAAATAAGTTTATATATATATATATATATATATATATATATATATATATATATATAGTTAAATTGTAATGATGCTTAGTGCTAAAATTGATGTTTTTTTAGTAGTTTACTGGTAGAAATGCATTTTAGGCAGGTAAAAAAAGAAAAAAACCCTGAAAAGTGAAAACATAATAATGCCTTCTTGAAACTTTAAAGTCAGGATGGCCGAAATAACGCTGCTCAGCTAAGTGACAAACTGCTCCACATTAATTCTTCATATCTGTGTGTGTGTGTGTGTGTGGGTGTATGTGCATGTGTATGAATAACGATGAAAGAAACAATTTTCTTTACTGACATGTTTTATCTTCCAAAGGATTTTATCAAGACAAATGTAAGGATTTTAATTTGCAACAATTAAATTTTCCTTTTGTCTTTATTCATATTGTCATTTTTTTAGATATATTTTTATTTATATCTGAATTTTTACGCACACACACATATCAACAAATCTTCTACAACTCTAATCCTGGCAGGCAACTATCCCCAAACTATTAGATCCCATCAGTAATATAACAATTACAAAAAAGATATATATAAATCTATACTCCAACATGACATTATATTTGATAAATATATTTCCAACAAAGATAGTGTTAATTATAAAAAGAATGAATGCAACTGCTGAAAAAAATATGATCTGTCCCTTAAATAGTCAATGTATGACTGATAATATTGTATACCCAGCTAGCATACATTTCGGTAACAATGTCAGATTTTATTTTGGTTCCACTGTAAATCCTTGGAAATTTTGGTTCTACTATCATATGGTTTAAAATGTCAAACAGATGCAAAAAAGAATATGTGTTGGATTTGGAGTTTTTATTGTGACTGGCAAGGTCAAAGGCCAGCCCCTAGAGAGAAAATTGTACCGAAAGACAGCTGTCAGTAGAGTGGAAGTGACATCAAGCTGACAGTTGGGAAGGAAATTTTAGTAGTAATTGTTCAAGTTTGAATTAAGAGTTTGATTTCAGCAGTTGAAAGGAAGTGGTTGAACTAAGTTGGGCTTAGCCACCAGGATTCCCCAATGCGAGGGTGCTGACAACTCAGACCCAAGAACCTCCTCCTCACAGCAAGTTACCAGCCTTGTTTAAAAAAAAAAAATGGTTATATTTTATTTACACTTTTGATTCATTCTATTGTTTTAGACAAGGTCATTTGTTGCAGATTGTTATTGCTTGAGGTTGACAAGGAAAAAGAATACGAGAAAGAAATAGAGGTTTATTGTATTCATCGATGATGAAAAAAACTGTGACATTTGTCCCCAGCAAAAGTTGGGTCGAGTGTGTTCCCCAACAATATGAAATTTGAGTTTAGAAGTTTTAATCTTGTCATTGTGGTCTCAGAAGTTTAATTGGAGTTATAGTGAGAGGGACTACAAATTTGTTCCAGAATTAATTTGTCATTGTTCTCATGGTTTCACTGTTTGTTCCAGACATCATTTGTTCCAGTAAATATTAATTCCCAGTTTTTACAGAATCATGGTCACAGCATTGTATTTGCAACAGTGTTTCAGAAGATTTAACACCTGTAGAAGTGACTATATAACATATTCTGCTTTGTTCCAGTTTTTCAGGTGGTCGCACTTCTCTGATTGAGTTTCTCTGGCAGTATATTCTTGTTTGTTCCAGTTTATCTAGTGGTCTCTTGCTTTTCACTTTCACTTTATCTGGTGGTCTGTTCCCCTTTGTTTTCAGTTTCACTGATAGGACTTTATCTTTTGTTCCAGATTTTCTGGCAGTTTATTTTCCTTTGTTCTAGTTTTTCTGGTGGAACCTTTCCTCTGTTCAAATTTCTCTGATTGCTCATTCTCCTTTGTTTCAATTTCTCTGATGGTCCATTCTCCTTTGTTTTAGTTTTTCTGGTCATGCATTCTCCTTTGTTACACTTTCTCTCATGGCCAATCCCCTTTATCGCTGTTTCTCTGACAGTCTCTTTACTTTGTTTTAGTTTCTTTGGCTGTTCATTTTGTTTTGTTCATTGTTCCAGTTTTTCCAGTAGTCCATTCACCTTTGTTTCACTTTCTTTGCTGAACCTTTCTCTTTTGTTCCTGTTTATCTGGTGGTCCTTCTACTTGTTCCAGTTATTCTATCAGTCCTATTCCTTTGTTACAATTTCACTGGTAGTTCATTCTTCTTTGTTCCACATTCTCTGGCAGTCATTCTCATTTGTATCAAATTCTTTCATGGTCCATTTCTTTTGTTCCAATTTTTCTAGTGGTTCATTCCACTTTGTTTTACTTTCTCAGGCGGTCAATCTTCTCTTTCAATTTTTCTGGGAGTATCTCTACATTGTTCAAGTTTCTCTGGCAGTCCCTTTGCTTTGTTTCAGTTTTTCTGGGGTCACACTCCTTTGTTCCATTTTGTCTGGCGGTCCATTCTCCTTTGTTATACCTTTTCTGGTCATGCATTCTTCTTTGTTTCACTTTCTCTGCTTTTGTTTGATTTACTCAGGTAGTTCATTCTACTTTCTTTCAGTTTCTCTGGCATTTTCTTTCATTTGTTCCACTTTCTCTGGTGGTTGCTCTCTTTTTTCCAGTCTCTGTAGTGTTCCTTTATGTTTTAATCCACTTACTTTGTGGGCACATTCTCCTTTGTTCCAGTTTCTGCAGCTGTCCATTCTTCTTTGTTTTACTTTCTGGTAACCCTCTCCTTTGTTCCACTTTCTCAATGTAGTGTGGGGTGGGCTTTCCTTGGCTCCAGTTTCTCTGGAGGTTAATTCTCCTTTGTTCCAATTTTTCTGGTGGCCTCTCTCATTTGTTCCAGTTTCTTTTGCAGTCCCTCTCCTTCATTCCACTTTCTCTGGTGGCACATTCTTCTTTGTTCCAGTTTCTCTGGCAGTCCCTTTTCTTTGTTCCAGTATATTTGGCTGTCCATTCTCCTTTGTTCTAGTTTTTCTGGTGGTCTCTCATTTCTCTTGCAGTTTCCCACCTTTGTCCCTGTTTTTCTTGCAGTCTCATTCCTTTGTTCCACTTTCTCTGGTGATACATTCTTCTTTGTTTCACTTTCTCTCATGGTCCATCTCCTTTGTTCCAGATTGTCTGGCACTTCTTTTTCTTTATTCCACTTTCTTTTGCTGTCCATTCTCCTTTGTTCCAGTTTTCCTGGTGGTCTATTCTCTTTTTTTCCAGTTTCTTAGTTGATATGAATGAATCTAAAATGATTAATAACCAAAAAGTGGCTTTGCTTAAAGTGTTTTTCTAAAATACTTCATTTTCATTATCTAATCTTGTTTTTCAGATTCTCTTTACCTCAGCAGAAAATAATGAAATAAATAGATAAATAAACAAACATGTTTAATTTTTATGCCAATGTCTACAGAAATTTCAGGTTTATGAAATATTTGACCCAGACGTTTTCTTGGTTGACAATTGTTCTTACCAAGGTTAGGAAAAGTGCAGAATTCTATTATCTTGATTAAAATACAACCATGAGCATTTCAAATTTGCAGGATAAACACTGCTTTGCATTTATTTTGAATCTGAATGTATAATGAAAATTCCTCAGCCTAACCAAGAAGCACTTCCAAAAAATTTCCTGATGTTTGGTCATTTAGTTAAAGATTCGAAAGTGTTGTATTCAGAGCATAAGTATCTTTATTCAAAGCATATGAACTTTTATTCAATGTGTATGGTGTAGTAGTAGGGGGCTGGTTGAATGGTTATTAAATTGGCCTTGTGTCAAACATAACTGAACTCCCTACAACTTAGGATTTATTAGAATCATCAGAAGGTTGAAATGTGGTAGAATAATTTTTTTTTGTTTGTAAGTTAAAGTAGAGTTTTATTAACAGAACAGAATAACATCAGTTGTAAGAATTAAATGCTCAAAGAGAAAATGTAGTAAAGAGTTAAGTGTCCAGAAATTAAGTCGTGAATGTGTTTATGCAGGAAGATGAACAGATTACTAATAAAGTTTATGTTCCTTTCCTTTTTGATAACCGGCAAGAAAGTGAAAAGGAAGGCAAAATTATAAAGGGATTTGTACTTATCGGAGTTAATATTTAGGAGTTAGTTGAAATATCTTGTGGTTGTTGTCATCTTCTTTGTTGACTGCGAGAATGTTGAGGATGGAGAAGAAAAGGTAAGAGAAATTAGCACGAGTGAAGAAGGAGAACGAATGTGTGACGGGACCTTATGAGAAGGACAATTAATTTGAAGAATTTATAGTAGGGAGCCAGTAGAATGTTTATTAAATTGACCTTGTGTCAAACATAACCGAACTCCCTACAACTTAGGATTTATTAGAATCATCAGAAGGTGGAAGGTTGGATGTTGGAATGTGGAAAAATAAAAGCATATCGTTTCTATGTTAAAGTAAAATTTTATTAACAGAACAGAATAACATGAATTTGTAGAAGGAGAAATAGTAGTAAGTAGCAGAATGTGTGTGTGTAAAAAGATGAACAGTTTACTAATAAAGTCTGTGTTCCATTCATTTTTTTATGGCAGATGAGAAAATGAAAAGGAAGTTGAAGCAATAAAGGAAATTGTACTTATTAGACATTAATTTTTAGGAGTCAGTTGAAGTATCTTCTTGTTGTTATTGTTGTTGTAGTCTTCTTCTTTGTTGACTGTGTGAATGTTGAGGATTGAGAAGAAGAAGTAAAGAAAATAGCACTAGTGAAGACAGAGAACGAATGTGTGACGGGACCTTATGTGTTTGGTTGGCAGATTAAAATTTCTTTAGTCACATCTTGCGGTCTTGTCTCTAATTTCTGCTCCCATCTGACTGATTACTTTGACTCTCTTTCTGTTTTTATAGCCAAAGACAATTTTAATATAGACTTGTTAACTTTTCTCTCAGTTTTTCAAATTGCTTCCTTACATTGGTTAGGAAATTAATTTATCATCTAATCATGAAATCTGTCTTTGTCTTTTTCTTTCAGTGCAGGGTCAGTCTTTTTCCAATTTGGCAAAATCAGGATTTCACATGGAATTGTGAATTATTGTAAAAAGTGAAGACGAGAAAAGAGTTACTTTTAATTTTTAATTCCCTATCCACCACAATGGATCTTTATTTAAAACAATTTTATTCAGTATATTTTTTTTTAATCAGTTCAATCCAAGCATGACAATAAAGCCAATAAGATACAAGGAGTCTACTGAAAAGACTTTTAAAAGAAACCAGAAACCCAATCCTAAACAGTAAACAAGGGATAAACCTGTATTATTGTTAAAAAACCTGGAAGAAAGGTGAACTGGACAATAGAATAACCTATCTACTTCTGTTGAGGAGAAAAAAGTAGTTAGTAAATAAAATTTCAGAGTTCAGGTGGAGACATTATACAGTATACAGTTGAAGTTTAATTTAGTAGGAACCAGAAACCTAATACTAAACAGAAAAAGAAGGGATAAACCTTTTTCAAAAGAACCAGGAAGTGTGTGAACCAGATGATAGGTGAACCTCTCTACTCTTATTAATACAATGTGTAACTTTATAAGTACCTTTGCTCAAACATTTGTCTAAATTTTTTTGGTGTTTTAGTCATCATATTTTTCTTTGTCTGAATTAATTTCCTTGTCTTTGTTGTTTTTTAATGTTATGCTAGTAACAACTGATATGAATATGAGACTAAATTTTCCAAACATAAAATAATTGTTTTTTTCAATTTTGGTTGCCATCAAATTAATGTCAGCTGAATTAAGAGGTATATGCTTTCAGGTCTTTCTTCAAGCATTCAATCTTTTTGTGAGAAGTTCTGCTGATCCTGTCATAAGTTAAGTGCTTATATAACTTCCTGTATTACAGTTGTCTACTGAGTGTGTATATTCTAAGTTCATCTGGGTCAAACTTACTGTTTATGTTGGTACACCCACCAACATCTATTGAGGTTCAGTTTGGCACTTGGTGGCTTTGAGGCCACCTCTTAGGTTAACCTAGCTTTTGTCATTCACAGATGACATAAAATATAAGACTGACATTGGCTGACCCCAGTACATATTGGGGTCGCCACAAATAAACTCTTTTTAGATCAAAGTTCCTGATGAATCACATACTACACCTTGATTAGTTTAAGCCAATAAAGTTTAAGCCACAAATATGAAACCCCCAGTGAGTATTAAACTCAGTACAGTAGTAATCATCTGTTAGCCTATCTTGCTAATCATTGTTCAGTAGCAATATGTGTTAGTTACACCCTTGTGCAAATTAATTGAAACAACTGCTTTAGTTTCCTTTTCTTTTATCATACTTTTTTTCAAGGTGGTGTAATGGTTAGCAAGCTTGTTTTGCTAGAATCATTACAGTTGAGTAGTGAGTTTAATCCTCACTGGGTGTCCCATAATTTCGGCCTTGTGCCACACCTAAGCTATTCTTAGAAAATCACCATACAGTCAGTTTAGGTCCACTGGAGTGACAGGATCTAATTGATTTCTATTTTTCCTCAGATTAGGTCATTTGCAATGGTGTGCAGTAATGGAAAATCTATTTTTGGGTGTATGAATAAATTTGTTTAACCTTGAAAAATATTGCATCATCTGTGATTGCATCACTGTTGTCTTGACTGTCGATTAGTTGTCCTAAGGCCGTTGTCTGCAATGGATGTTACTCCAAGGAAATTTCCAAAGTTGTAATGCTGCGTGAACACACTGGCAAGCCTTACAGAGAGATTGCAGATATTGTTGGTATCAGCCTTTCAACTGTCAGTCATGTCATCAAGGCAAAGAAACAAACTGGATTCATCAACCAAAAACATAAAGGAAAATGCAGTTGAAAGGGAAAAACAATGGCAAGAGATGATGTATACTTGATCAGGGAAGGTGTGAAAGATCTGAGGAAAACATTATTTGTTTTGTTTCAATTAATTTTCACAAGGGTGTACATATTATGTTTAGTATTATTGTAAACCCACAAATGTTGGCTGGCACTCATGGCGGTTGAATTCATTTAGAGTAATAATGGTCTGTTAGACTAGTTTGAGAAGAGTATGGTAATTACTTTGACAGAGCATATGATATGTCAATAATATCTGATAAAAATACGAGGCTAAATTTTTAATACATAAAAATTGTTTGTTCATCACTGAATTCCTTTAAATATCCTTGATTAGATCAAAGATATGTGGTTTTGGAGACTTTCTTCAAAAGTTTGATCTTTTTGTAAGGATGTGGGTGACTCTGGCTTCCTCCTCATGAGTTAGGTGTTTTTATACAACTTTCTATCATTCAATTTTTCTGTTATTCTCTTGCATGTGCATATTCTAAGTTCAGTTGACTTCTTGGTTATATTGATGAACTCGCTGAGATCTTTCGAGGATCCCACTCGAGTTTGTTATTTTTACTTAGTCACAAATATCCTTTGAAAATGTATGACTATCTCTTCTCTCCACTTCTCAACTAAAGTTAAATAATAAGAGTTGTATCCTGAAAAATATCAGTATTATCACAATATTCCCTCACAAAAAAAGAATTATTCTTATAATCCAAAAAATATGTTCCAGCTTTAAATAACCTACATAAGGTTGATGAACCATAAAAAAAACATATTCAAATCAATTATGTCCTTTGAGGACCAGTTTTTCACTTGGTGGATATGAGGTCGACTTCTAGGTCAGCAATTAACTCTTTTGTCATTCTGACGTAACAGCAAGTATAAAGCTTACTTTGGTATCTTTTAAGGTGTTCAAAATAACTTTACAATTTGTAATTCTGTTTTATGGTTTAGTATTTTAAACATTTATCAGTGATCAATGATCCTATCTAATAAGAGATATCTGAATTCTAAAGAAAATTCATAACACCTGTTTCGTATGTTTGTTTTTAAACTATGGGTTTCTGTGTCTTAAAAATGCTCTTAAATTATTATACTGCAATATTTCAGCCATGTGTATAATAAGCTTTAAAGAAATATGGTGCAATAAAACATTTGATTGCTTATGACTTTGTCATTCACAGCAGAAAACATCAAAAAATTGATTTAAGGCTTGTGTCTAATAAACCTGAAAGAAACATGGTGCAATAAAACCATTTGATTTTTTTTTTTTTTTTAATCATATCACCCCAAGCAAGGTGATAACGCCACTGATGCGCAGGGGGCTACATAAGGGTAAAAAAAATGGAAAAGAGAAAGCCGGAAACCACATTCTAAACAGGGAACAAGGGATGCGCCTCTTCACCTGTTCAGTAGACGTGGGTGGAGTGTGAACCGGGCGATAGTTTAGTCTATCTACTCCAATTGAAAAAAAATAAAAAAAATAAAAAAGTGAAAAGATTGGAGAAGAGAAAACCGGAAACCACATCCTAAACAGGGAACAAGGGATGAGCCTCTTCACCTGTTCAAAAGATGTGGGTGGAGTGTGAACCGGGCGATAGTTTAGTCTATCTACTCCAATTGGAAAAAAAAATAAAAGAGTGAAAAGATTGGAAAAGAGAATTGGTTGTAAAATTGCCACTCACAGCAGAAAACGAAAAATTGATTTAAGACTTGTGTATAATATATCTTATATGTAAAAAAGTAAAAAATGATATTCTTTCTGTGCTGATAATTAGGAAAGCAGAATATAATTTTGGTAGTTGTAGTTGTAGTTGAGAGACCTTGTTTCATTCCTTCAGATTAAAGATAGTAAAAGAAAGAGGGAGAATAAACTTGGAACTTTATTCTGATTTCAAATCATCTAATTACCTTCCACAAAGTGGTTGTAGCAGTGGGTGCTTAAAAGTGAAGTATAAATGATGTCCTGAAATGTTTTTTAATACTGACTAATGAGGAAAGAATGTTTAGAAATTTTGACACTCACAAGATATACCGAAGGCAAGAGGTGCAGAGGGAAACAATGTGTAACCTATCTAACTTGGGTAAATGGATGGTAGGACAGAAACTGGCAGGGATAGCATGGAGACAGACATTACTTAAAGCTATGAAGGATAGGAAATTGGGAGCCATGATTGCTCACACACGTCCTGAAGGGTCATGGCATATAAGCTAAGAAAAGTGGTCACTTTATACTTAGGTTTTTAATATGATTTGTAATAATTTAATATGAGCACATTTTGCCAAAGGAAATATTTATTTAATGTGTATAAATATTTATTATTCAAAATATGCAAACCTTTGTTCACATATCTCAAAAGAACAGTGCTTAGATATATGATTTTTTTTTTATAGCTTATCAACCTTTTGCAGCTTATTTAAAGTCATAATGAATTTTTAGCCTGTAAGAATATTTTTTCAGAGATAGTAATGATTTACTGATATGTCCAACTAATTAATTCATAGCTAGGGAGAAGAGGTGACCTCATGCCTTCCCCAAAGGTATTTGTGCATAAGTGAATATAATAAAACCAAATGGAATTTGAACTCAGCTCTTTACTTTCCAATTCTGAGCCACTATCCATTACACCAAGCATACACCAAAGCTCACAGCACGGTATTTCTAAGTGGTCACCCATCCAAGTACTAACCAGGCCATTGTATATATATATATATATATATATATATGTGCATGTGTGTGTATGTGTGTGTGTGTGTGTGTCTGTATATATATATCAGGTTATTGAACCAAAGGTTCAATGGGAAATAAATTTTGGTGTGATAATTAAAATTTGGCTGGTCCACTGCCTCAAGCAATGGTAAGAGGCACTCACACAGGAGAGAAGAAACAGGGGTGATCTGATGTCCAATGAGAAAAAAGGCCCTGATGAACTTCGGGAAAGTTGGAGAAATGTTCCATGCCTCTCGAGCAATGGTAAGAGGCATGCACACAGGAGTGGAGATGGGGGTGATCATATGACTAATGAAAAAAAAAAGGCCCCAGTGAAAAATCAGGTGTAGCTGACCACATATGGGATGAAGTTGAAATAACTGATAGAGAACATCACTGGAAACTATGTAAACTTAAGGAATTAGCACATATACTTGGCCACAAAAATCTAAGCCGGCAAAGCATAGAAATGAATACAATATGGGAACCAGTAATACGGAAAACTGAGAAAATCATTAGCATTAAAAATTGCTATCTAAGCTCTGGTAAAAAAAATGCTAGAGAAACATCATTAGCATCAAAGACTGCAATTTGAACTTTGGTAAAAAATATTTATTGAGACATTAAGTTTATAAGTCCCAGAAATTCATATACAGATGTTCCCAAACACACATGACCCAGTGGATATAGACGTTAGTTAGTTCCACTTGTGAGTTCAATACCAGACTACAGCAGTGGTGAACAAATAACTTGGAAAATTAAGTTAAAGGGAGATAACTACATGGGTACCATAATTGGCATCACACATGAAATGAGAATGATATACCCCATTGATAGAAATAAAGTGTTTGGTTCGAAATTCCTATCACCTGAAGGCCAAAGCGTACAACGGCCAAAACATCATAAATATGGCAATAACGATGAGGACAGGGGTCTGAATAATGTAAATACTACCTCATCTCAGAAGTATAGACACAGTTTGTTTATACACGATCTGCTTTATATTTTAATACTTCTCACTTGAAATAAAGTAACATTGGGATCCTCTTCGGAGTCTGCTACTTGTGTTAGCAGTAATCTAAATTTCTAAGCTCTGGTCTCATAGCCAGTACAAAGTTTTGGTCAGGAGGTCTTTCTGTTTCTCTCCTTTCTGGTCTTCTTTGTCTTGTCTTTCTAGATTTTCTTTTCTGTGATCTTCTTCAATCTTCTCTATCTTCTGTCAGCTGTCCAAAATCTCCAGTTTATATAGAGTTTTGTGTCTAGCAGCGGTAAGGGTTGTTGACTAGGGTTTAGGTTTGGTTGTCTTCTGCCCTTAGCATCAACCTTTTTTAAAATTCCATACTCTCAAAATATCTTTACTCAAGTGGCTTTCCATATTTGAGGTTGTTCAACCCCCTTTTTTAGAGCCACCCCCCTTTTTGAGAGCCGCCCCCTTTTTAGAAACATCCCTTTTACTTTGATTCCCTTCACGTCTCATTTCATACTGCTGCTCCATATAGGTGGTGCTAATCCCTCTTCCTTCTTCCTTATCAGCAACTACATTCACCCTGCTACCTGTGACAAACTGAAATTTTCATAAGTGCATTGAAAAAAGGAATTAGCTGTCATTAGTCATTCTTTATTAGTTTGTCCCATGCAGTGGTTTCTTGATCAATCAGCCCACTCAAAAATTGAGAAAGAAAATTATTTCCGCTCTTCTTAAAAATAAAAGTTTATCTTTATCTCTGTCTATGCACTTTTTTTCAACAGACCACACAGCTGGTTTGTCCAGGGTCACTTCAAAATAGTAATTATTTTTTTCTTACCACTTGTATCCAAAGAAATCCGAATTAATGTTTGGATAATTTTTTTCTCTGGACAAATGTCAGCGAGATTATATGGAACAAATGCATCAGACTGACTTCTGTCTCTATAGGGAGTACTTCTCTTTTAAGTGGTTGATTCAAAACAGATATCTTTTTCCTGGTTCTTTTGTCCGGAGAAATCATAATTGTTATTTTGGGTTTTCTTTATCGCCAACATATGTTTTCTTCTATTTTACGTTTTGAGGATACGGTTAATGGTCACCTTCTTTATTGATAGGAAGTTGGAGGGACGGGTAGCCTTGGTTTTGCTCAATGTTACTGAATTCCGTCTAATTAACTCTTGGTTTGATTCTTCTTGGAATTATTCTAAAACAGGATTTTTCAACGAATTTCGTTTTTTCTTAAATTTTTTTCTCAACTTTTTAATCAGTTTTCCTATGAATCTCAACAATTATCATCCAGTTAGTACAGTCTTTCTTCTTCCTTTTCATTTTTTTACTCTGATCAATCTCCGGCAATCCCCAGTGTTACATCACTTCCATACCCCCTTTGTCATTTACCTGTAATTGATACCCAAGCTGAACCTCCCACTTCTGGTGAAGCTAAAAGCTGTCATGTAAAAAAATTTCACTGAACATGCAGTGGGAATATAAAAATTAAGAAGTTTTTCTTTTTTCTATTATCATACACCAGGATATCTCTATCGATTTTGTTTATATATATATATATATATATATATATATATTATAAATTATATATATATATTTATTATAAATTATGTTTTAGAACATGTACATAATTTCTTCTATATATGTCCTCTTCCCTACAATCATATGTTTGTTTCAGTGTTTGGGTTTAAACACTTCTTCAGGGGGAAAAAAAACAAAAAAAAAAAACATAATTTATAATAAATATTCACTGCTCTATACATCATATATCGAGCACTGTTTTAAATTAATGTTTTGAATGAAAAAAAATTTTCTTTTTTCTCTCCTCATTCTATACTCACTCGGATATATATATATATATATTCCATTTGTAAACGAGTTATTACGCGACCTAGGTTTCTACCATGAGTGGTGTCTTCAGGTGATTTGCAAATCGCCTGCAGACATCACTCATGGTAGAAGCCTAGGTCGCGTAATAACTCTTTTACAAATGGAAAATATTCAAAAGTTCTACAATATAATTGTGTTGAACACCTTTTAATATTAATGTGCACTGGTTTGATTTTACTATGACCAAAAACTAAGTAATTAAACAATCAATCAATATATATATATATGCACCTCTCTAAATTTTTCTTTTTTCTATTATCATACACCCGGATATCTCTGTTCATTTTGTTTGTATATATATCTCCACCTCTCTATATTTTCAGCTGTACTATTAGTTTCCATTAGCATCTTTAATTATCAATATAATCTCGGACAATTTTCTTTCTTTCAATATTCACTGTAAATTGTTTTCGTCACCCTCTGTCACTTTCATGACTAATTCATCAGAGCCAGACAATCCATTTTGTTAGTATTAAGCCACTATTACCAAAATATACCTCATATTAAATTCGCAATATATATTCCTGTAATCTTCCTTAACTACCAATTCTTTTGCATGAAACACTACAGATCAGTAGTATCTAGTGCCCCCAGCAATTCGTTATCACCAAATTTTCACATCAGTCAAAACTAATTTTTCCATGTCCTGCTGGACGGATCACCTGGTAGCCGTTTCCAACCATTTGTTTTCCTTGTAATTGTAATTAATTTTTAATTTCCACTTGCATCCAAAGGAATCCGAATTAATGTTTAGATATTTTTCTTTGGACGAATGTCAGTGAGATTATAAGGAACGAATGCATCAAACTGGCTTCTATTTCTGTAGAAATTTATCTTCTAGGTGGCTGATTAAAAAAAAACAAAAACAGATGTCTTTTTCCTGGCTCTTTTATTCAGAGAAATCATAATTGTTATTTCGGGTTTTCTATATCGTCAACATATGTTGTCTTCTATTTTACATCTAGAGGATACAGTTAATGGTCTCCTTCTTATCGGTGGGAAGAACACCTCACATCGTGTTAACTTTACAAGCTATTATTATACAATCACGACACTTTATTGGCATCCAGCAAATTGACAGCCAAGGATTTCCTGTTAAGGCTTCAACTTCACCCAGCAACAGATTGTCTATTACTATCCGTTACTAATTTTCCCTCAGTGAAATTTAAAATTCAGATTTATCCAACAATCAATCGACAGAAAAGACACGGTTTATTTCCACAAAATTAAAAATAACTAAGTTAAGGTTTTTGATTTATTTATTTTTTCTTTAAATATGAATAAGTATTAAAATGATTCCTCATTCCAGTCATACCTTTATAGTGGGTATATCTTATCTATTCTCTTTTTCTAGTTGTAGTAGGATTCCGTTCTAGTGAAGGGTAATTGTATACTGTTGCAGGTTAATGGAATTTGGCCTTGTGGTAGATAGCCCACTATAAGTCATAAAATGATTATAAAATCAAGAAAGGCAATTTGAGTATAAAATAACATTTATATATACACATGTCAATTAATGTTTTACAATTAAAGTAATGGTTGAAGGATAGGTCCAACGGAGGTTAAAGTGTTCATGACAAATAATAATGCTGAAAAAGATAATTAGTGCTTAGGAATGTGGAGGCGTCTTTTAGGTAAGGAATGTTCATTTTGAAGTTGCCATTTCTAGGGCCCGTAAGTCAGTAAGTTGGTTTGTGAGGAAACAGTCTTTGAAGTCGTCACTCCTGAGGTCAGTAAGTACTTTTGAGACAGGGAAGAAGTGATGATAGGTGAAGGGAGGCGAATGTAGTAGCCGCTCGACTTAAGTCAAGGGGATATTAATTACATTCTTCTCCTTGGTCTCTGCATCAGTCTGTCTGACGATGCTTTGTGTCTCCGCTTTTTATATCTGCTTTTTGGATCAAAAGTAGCTCGGTTGAGATTTTCATACTTGTATTTGATTCTGGGCTTCCCATTGGCTGGTAAATAAAATTTGCGTAGGTTCGCGAAATGGAAATTTGATATTTGATTAATTTTTACTTTTCAACCGGAACATCCGCGTGAATACACCTGCGCAGAGATGATCTTTGTTCAATTGCTCTCTGGCCGCTACAGAGCAAACATCTGGTCCCTCGCCCTTGCTCGGTCTCACCACACCTTAACCTTGGCATTGTGGCCCTAAATTTATATGTACCGATTGTTTTTGCAAATAAAAAGAAATTGCAGAATTTACCTTACATACAAACTGGTGTTTGATGAATCATACCAAGTCTTTCTATTTAAGGCTAAGAAATAAGAAGTTCTTATTTAACTATTACACCTAACCAATACAAATCAATACAAATTTTTTACAGAATTTAAACCTTATAAATTACTCCAATTAAATTTCAAAGGATGAAAAAATTCCCACAAAACTCAGTATGCATCGTAAAAGTTCAGTTGATGTTGTCTGCATCATGCTAGACAGAATTTAGGATATGGGGTCTTTACCTATGACCTGAGCCGGATTATGATTTTTTGAGGCCCCTAGGCTAATGAAATTATAAGAGCCCCCTAAAACAGCACCACCTACCTACATCAGTCTTGAATATTTTTTACTTATGATATATTTTACCGACATTTACATACCTTGAAGTAAACTTATTGCAAATTTTTAAAATAAACTGGAATAGTTATCTTTTGATTGTCAATAAAATATTCATCAAGAAGTACCACTATTTTACGATTAGCACATATTTCAACACAACAGTAGTAAAAAAAAAATACAGATTTTTTTTTATAACCAGCATCATAACCAAGCTTGAGGGGCACTATGTTGCAACCTTAACTAGCCTAATAAGATGATCCAGCTCTGCCTATGATAACTGTATTCATCTGTATACTGTTTGCAGTGGCTGTCCATTGTATCTAATGTCATTACTAATATTATTAGTGTTGTTAGACATCGATTTGGTCTTTTCTGTGATTATTTCCATTATGTCCTGAAATGAGTAGTCAGTCAGTTAGTTAAGTGCCTTACATGATACACGCTTTGGGCGATCATGTCTCGAAAGAGATATGACTAACTGGGCAGACGATTAACCCACAGTAGGTTGCTATTGCTTTCTGGTAGACTGGTTGCTATAGAACCCAATCTGTCCTGTTATTTAATCCATAACTGGAGGGAAGAGACGGATTAATACCTTTCCCAAGGGTATTTGTGTGTAAGTGAATGCCATGAATTCAACTGGAATTCGAACTTGACTCCCCGATTTGTCATTCCGAGTCGATATCCACTGCACCACAACGCACAAATCTGAAATGAGTAGTAATAGCTCATAAAAAAAGATATGAATTGTAATAGCTTATAAAATAAAATTCTTATTGATTTATTTATTTGTAATAAAATATAAAAGTAAAAATCAATTGAAATCCATCTTCAGTTCTCTAAATTTGTCTCCTTATTTTAAATTCTCAGACAAGCAATATGGCTTTTGTTTTTCCAGATCAACTGCTGATGTACTGACGATAACTGCGGAAAGAGTTTATCATGCTCTATATAAAAACACTGAAGCCAGAACTGTAGCATTGGACAATTCGAAAAACCTTTGTCAGGGTCTGCCATACAGGTCTTCTCCACAAACTGAAAAGTTACGGTGTCTCCAGGCACACTTTTTTTTAGCTGATCCAGTCTTTCCTATCAAATAACGAAATGAAAGTTATTCTAAGCGGCCACTCATCAGGGTCTAGATCATTTCTTACGAACGCAGGTATCCCTCAAGGTTCTATAGCGGGTATCTCTTCTCTTATTTCATTTGTAGTGAGGGGTAATAGAATTCCGTAGCATGTTAACGGAATTTGGCCTTGTGGAAAGATAGCCCACTATAATTCATAAATGATTATAAATTTAAGAAAGGCAATTTTGAGTGTAAAATAACATTTATACATATATACATTTCAGTTAATGTTTTACAAAATAAGTAATGCTTGAAATAAAAGTTCAACGGAGGTAAAAGAGTTCATGGAAGGTACGATGATCTGAAAGAAAAGAAATGTTTATTTTCACGTTGCCGTTTCTAAGGTCAATGAGTCAGTGAGTTGGTTTGTGTGGAATGTCTTAGAAAAGGTCAGTTAGTACTTTGAGAACAGGTGAGGAAGAAGAAGGCGAGCATAATAGCAGCTTGACATAGGTCAAGGAAGAAACTAATTACTATCTTCTCCTCTGTCTGTGCCTTTCTGTTTTTTGATGCTTAGTCTCTGCTTTTTATAGCAGCATTTTTGGATCAACTGGCTCATTTCGAATTTCTTCTTTTTATTTGGTTTCGGGCTACTCATTGGCTGATAAATAAAAATTGGTAATTTGATCTTTGATTAATTTTTATTTTTCAACCGGAACATCTGTGCGGATCCGGATGCGTACGACGATTTTTATTCATTTGACTTTTAGTTGTGAGAGAGCACACATCCGGTTCATCGCTTTAGTTCGGTCGGTATCACCACAGTTCCATCCTGGGTCCTATGCTGTTTTTTTAAATTTTCATGAACGACCTTTCCAATGACATCAGCTCTCAACTTGGCATTTTTTGTTGATACAGGCATTTATTCCTGTCTCCTGTTTATTCCTGTGGTATTTTGTGTACTTGTAGAGTGTTCAGTCGTACTTTCCTTTACTGGTAAGTCTAAGTACGCTGGTTTTAGTCTGTCTATGGAGACAGTATCAAATTTGCCTTTTATGGCGAGTTTAAAATATTTATGGTGTCTTTCAACTACCTGGAAACGTCCGGAGTAGGTAGGACACAAAGGTTTTTTGACTGCATCATTTCGAATAAAAACGTATTTGCAGTCGTGAAGGTCTTTTGGTGTGTAAAGTTCTTTAGTTTGTGTTCTTGTGGGTGTGTAAACTAAATCGTTCATTTTGTGTTTAAAATCTTTTACAAAAGTTGTAGTTGGTTGTAAGGAAGTGTTTTTTTTCACAAAATTGACCTGGAAGTGTTAAAGATGTTCCAAAAACCATTTCGGAAGCTGTACATCCCAAGTCTTCTTTGATAACATTCCTTATTGACAATAAAACAAGAGGCAAATTTTCAAACCATGTTCTGGAGTTGTTGTTAGCTGTTAAAGCTGTTTTAAGTTGTCTATGGAATCTTTCGATTAATCCATTTGCGCAGGGGTGATATGCTGTTGTTTTTATATGTTTGACTCCCAATAACTTTGTAAATTCATCGAAAAGCGTTGATTGAAATTGGGAACCTCTGTCTGTTGTTATTACTGAAGGACAACCAAAAACTGCGATCCATTCTCGTAATATGGTTTTAGAGATAGTCTCTGCTGATATATCTCTAAGTGGGACGGCCATAGGCCATCTTGTAAATCTGTCAATGATAGTAAGTATATATTGACAGTCATTTGCTATTGGCAATGGCCCGACAATATCGATGTGTAGGTTTGTGAACCTACCGTCTGGTTTTTTGAATTGTCCTGGAGGAGACTTTGTGTGTCTGTTTGTTTTGCTCTTCTGACAATTCAAGCATGTTTGAGTCCAGTTTTTTTATGTCAGTGTGCATATTAGGCCAAACAAAACGGTTGCTGATTAATTTTGCGGTTGCTCGGCGTCCAGGGTGTGAAAGGTTGTGGAAATGTGTAAATAACCTTTTTCTTAGTGATGGTGGTATATACGGTCTAGAGTGACCAGTTTTGACATCGCAAAGTATTGTTTTTGTTCCAAATGGAACAGGCTGTTCCTTCAGCTGTAGGGAAGTGTCGTTTAGTTTGTCTAATGTGGCATCTTTTTTTTGTTCATCTGAAATGAGCTCGAAGGTGAGATCTACCGACTCAATAGATTGTATTGTAGAGCGTGAAAGTGTATCTGCCACAATATTGTCTGAACCTTTTATGTATCGGATATCCGAGGTAAATTGTGATATATAGTCCAGTTGTCGAGTATCTCTGGGCGTATATTTCTCGGTATTTACATGTAAGGCGTAAGTAAGTGGTTTGTGGTCAGTGAAAACGGTGAAATCTCGTCCTTCGAGTAAGTGACGAAAGTGCCTTATGGACAAGTAAATTGCCAGTAACTCCCTTGAGAAGGTGCTGTATTTTCGTTGTGCAGTGTTCAATTTCACTGAGAAAAAGGATATTGGTTTTTCCAAGCCATTTTGTTTTTGTTGTAGGACTGCTCCAATTGAGTCTCCTGACGCGTCTGTTGTTAGTGAAAGTGTTGTAGTGTTGTCATTAGAGATGTAGGAGAGCTTGGTAAAATCTGCTAATGCTTTTTTAGCATTGTGAAAAGCAGTTAAAGCTTCTCCTTCAATTTGAATTTTTGCATTTTTATTTTTTTGTTGTTGCAACATGTTTGTTAGCGGGGTTAATATTCTGGAACAACGTGGAATAAATCTACGGTAGTAATTTATCAAACCGAGAAATCTTCGAAGTTGTCGCAGTGATGTTGGTTGTGGGAAATTTTGTATGGCTGTGACTTTTTCTGGGATAGGTGTGATTCCCTGTTCGTCTATCATGTGGCCTAAAAAGTTTAATTTCGAGACAACAAAATCACATTTGCTTATGTTGATTTTCAAGCCGAAATGTGCTAGTCTCTCGAAAACTTGTAATAAATGGTCTTTATGTTCATTGATGTCATTGCTAGCAATGAGGACATCGTCGATATAAGCAAAAGCAAATGGTAACCCTCTCAATACCTCGTCAATGAGTCTCTGGAAAGTTTGGGCAGCATTACGTAGTCCAAATGGCATTCTGGTGAATTCGAAAAGTTCAAAAGGAGTTGTAATTGCTGTTTTTTCTATGTCTTCTTCGGCTACTGGAATTTGGTAGTAAGCTTTAACCAAATCTAGTTTTGTGAAGATTCTGGTTCCTTGCAAGCCCATGGCGAAATCGTATAGATGTGGGATTGGATACCTATCAGGAACTGTTTTTGCGTTGAGGTTCCTGAAATCCCCACAAGGTCGCCATGCACCTGTTTCTGGCTTCTGGACCATATGTAGCGGTGAGGAGTATGGACTACTAGAAGGACGTATAATGCCTAATTGTAACATGTGCTGAAATTCGTCTTTTGCTACTTTATATTTCTCTGGATGCAATCTGCGTGGTGATGCATGTGTAGGTGGTCCAGAGGTTGTGATATAATGTTTGGCTGTGTGACGAACTTCATCAGAATGTTTAAAGGGCGTAGTAAGAGTTGGAAATTTTGTAATAAACTCTTGTAGTCCATTCGCATCTGGTAGTGCCGCACAGATTCCTGTTGACTTGTAGATTGAGGTGATTCCCTTTGCTGTTAGGTCTGTGTTGCAATCGACGAGAGATTGCCTAGCCATGTTTACTGAAACGTTGAAATGGGACAAAAAATCAGCTCCAAGAATCGGTGTTTTTACTTGGGCTATTGTGAAGATCCACGGAAAAGGTCGGCGTAAACCCAAATTGAGCGTCAGTGCTATCTCTCCGTAGGTGTCAATTCTTGATCCATTTGCTGCTTGCAGTGTGAATGAAGATAGTTGGTGTTTTTTTCTGGGATCCGGTGGAATAACGCTGATTTGTGCGCCGGTGTCGACTAAAAATAAATATCCGGTATTTTTGTCTCGGATGTAAAATAGACGACTTCCTTGTTTTATACCAGCAGCTAATGTCGTCTTTACTTGCTGCCGGTGTAACCGTTTCCCTGGTTTTGTGTTGAAGTGTGTGAGGTCGAATTGAAGTTGCATGGTTTTATGCACTTCCTTGCTTCACATCCAAATTTGAAATGATACCAATAGGTATCATAGGTGCGTCGCTCTCTAGAGAATGAGCTCGATCTACTTCGACTTCTGCGTCGTGAGGAGGTTCTGTAAGGACGGGAACGTTCGGATGTTTGAAACTTCACCAAACTTTGAACCTGCAGAGTTAGATTTGCCATGCCCTGCAGCAGTTCAGTATACCTGTCTGGCGTGGTTGTTTGTGATGTTGTGTTTCTTGGTGTTGGTCTATACGAACGCAGGTATCCCTCAAGGTTCTATAGCGGGTATCTCTTCTCTTATTTCATTTGTAGTGAGGGGTAATAGAATTCCGTAGCATGTTAACGGAATTTGGCCTTGTGGAAAGATAGCCCACTATAATTCATAAATGATTATAAATTTAAGAAAGGCAATTTTGAGTGTAAAATAACATTTATACATATATACATTTCAGTTAATGTTTTACAAAATAAGTAATGCTTGAAATAAAAGTTCAACGGAGGTAAAAGAGTTCATGGAAGGTACGATGATCTGAAAGAAAAGAAATGTTTATTTTCACGTTGCCGTTTCTAAGGTCAATGAGTCAGTGAGTTGGTTTGTGTGGAATGTCTTAGAAAAGGTCAGTTAGTACTTTGAGAACAGGTGAGGAAGAAGAAGGCGAGCATAATAGCAGCTTGACATAGGTCAAGGAAGAAACTAATTACTATCTTCTCCTCTGTCTGTGCCTTTCTGTTTTTTGATGCTTAGTCTCTGCTTTTTATAGCAGCATTTTTGGATCAACTGGCTCATTTCGAATTTCTTCTTTTTATTTGGTTTCGGGCTACTCATTGGCTGATAAATAAAAATTGGTAATTTGATCTTTGATTAATTTTTATTTTTCAACCGGAACATCTGTGCGGATCCGGATGCGTACGACGATTTTTATTCATTTGACTTTTAGTTGTGAGAGAGCACACATCCGGTTCATCGCTTTAGTTCGGTCGGTATCACCACAGTTCCATCCTGGGTCCTATGCTGTTTTTTTAAATTTTCATGAACGACCTTTCCAATGACATCAGCTCTCAACTTGGCATTTTTTGTTGATACAGGCATTTATTCCTGTCTCAATAGTAAAGCTTGTGGGGGATTTGGTATTTGCTGGGTTGTATGTTGATTATTTCCCCCACAAATACAACACTCTATTTTGCAATCGCGCAAAGTGAAGGAATAATTTACAACGGACATTCAACAACAAACAATTTATTAAGTGACAAATAAAATGGTATGTAGAAACCAACAAAATACATGATTCGAAAATTGCTTTTTTAAGAAATATAAACTTGGCAAGAAGTTAATTTTTGTCCAAAAACGTGTATAAGTGTACATTAGCAGAGTCTGTAAATAAGCCTTTCCTACTTACATTTGGTGCGTTTCAGTTGGCGACAACGTGTCGCGTTGCTGAAAGAAAGTTCGTCGGTTTATTCTTTTTAAGGTCCTTGGAGCGAGGTCACGAACTTTTGGCATGGAAGAAATGACATGGCCGGCAAAATATACGGTGGCATGCGGACTTAATGGCCTGCTTGGTGACTGACTTTTTTTTCTAACTGTGTGTATTATATACATTAATAGGGGATCAACTAATCTTCCTAACATTAGGGTGTGAAAACATTTACTGACCAATCAGATTTATTATTTTACATTTTTGTTTTGGGGCCTAAATATTTTTGTGTTAATTAACTTCCAAGCCTATTTTTCTAGAATGTTCTTATTCTAAGTTTTTAGCTGATTGGTTGAGAAATATAAAAATGTAATCTAAATTCTACTGCTGTTTTGATCCAATTTCTCTAGAATGTTCTATTGTGTTTTCCTGTTGCTTATTTTAATAAAAAATATATGTATCCCATAAGCTGATCAGTCAGGTCAAATTGGCAGCTGGTGTCCAAAACGACCTCAAGACCATCGTTAAAAAGATGGCTTGTCAGTTTTAACACCTCCAAAACTACACTCCTCTCCATTAATCATCTGAGAGAACCCTCTCTGCCTTTCAGGAACATGAAAGGAAAGCGACTCATTGTACTTTCTTTGGTTAACATTTTCAATTGACATGAAGTGAAGGGGCTATATTGAATCCATTGTTAGGTCAGCTGTTAAAAAGTCAGTTTACTGTATGAGGTGAGACAATTTTTCTCTCCAGAATCTATCTTAGTTCTCTATAAATCTACCATTCGTCCATGCTTAGAATATTGCTGCCACATATGGTTCAGTGCCTCTGCCATTTGCTTGATAAGATCCAAAGAAGAATTAGCAATATTATTAATCTTGATCTGGTGGCTTGGCTCCATCACCATAAGGTTGCCTCTTTGTGCCTTTTTTAAAAAAATAAATATTTTTATGGTGATTGTTGGGATGTTCCCTTCGCTATGGTAACCAGACTTTATGAATTTAAGCACCGTAGACTGGCGTCGATTTCTCATCAATCTACAGTTGAGCTGTGTGGGGGATTTGGTATTTGCTGGGTTGTATATGCTTCCGTATTTTACGGGTCTGGCTCTCTAGATTATTTCCCACACAAATACAACACTCTGTTTTACAATCGCGCAAAGTGAAAGGAATAATTCACAACGGACATTAAACAACAAACAATTTATTATGTGAAAAATAAAATGGTACGTGGAAACAAATAAAATACATGATGCGAAAATTGCCTTTTGGGAAATAAAACTTGGCAAGAAGTTAAATTTGTTCAAAGATGTGTATAAGTTTACATTAGCAGAGTCCGTAAATAAGTCTTTCCTACTTACATTTAATTCATTTCAGGTGGCGACAGCGTGTCGCGTTGCTGAAAGAAAGTTCGTCGGTTTTTTCTTTTCAAGGTCCTCGGAGCTAGGTCATGAACTTTGGCGTGGAAGAAATGGCTTGGCCGGACAAAGTATCGGTGGCATGCGGACTTAATGGCTAGCTTGGTGACTGACCTTTTTTTCTCTAACTGTGTGTATTATATACATTAATAGGGGATCAAGGAATCTTCCTAACATTAGGGTGTGAAAACATTTATTGACCAATCAGATTTATTATTTTACTATTTTGTTTTGGGGCCTAAATATTTTTGTGTTAATTTACTTCCGATTCTATTTTTCTAGAATGTTCTTATTCTAAGTTTTTAGCTGATTGGTTGAGAAATATAAAAATGTAATCTAAATTCTACTGCCGTTTTGATCCAATTTTTCTAGAATGTTTTATTGTGATTTCCTGTTGCTTATTTTAATAGAAAAAAAAATGTATCCCATAGCTGGCTAAATGTAGCCTAAGTTCTGTGACAACAGTTTCTTTTCTCGCTTGTGGAACTCCCTTCCAGTTCCATGCTTTTCAGCCAACTTTGATTTGATCGGCAAAAATATAAACGCAAAGTCAATTAGTATTTTACAGTCTTCCCATGATTATTCTTCTTTTCTCTTTCTGCTCATTATTAATTTTTCTGTTCTCAATTTTTCCACACCCTTGTGTGAAGTGACGCCGATAAAAAAAACGAAAAGAAAAAGATTGAACGAACGAACAAATCTGTAAATTATTTGCGAATATTTGATAAGTGTTGATGAGAATTATTAAAAATCTTTATCCATTCAAAAATAGCATTCATTACGCCGACCATTCATTCATTCATAAATATTTTTTTTAGATGAACGTGACGTCATATTTAACACCCAATCATTTTTCGCAGCAGCCAAGACTAGGGGGAGATAACTACAGCTGATAGAATCAGTTGCGGTTGTGATTCGTTACTGCACTCACTGTTTTCTTGTCTCTTCTTTCTTATCGCCATCCTCAGTGCTGTGTGTACAAACAAATAACTGGGAGTTTGACTAGAATCTCCCGAGATCCACTACGATGTTATCAATGTCCATGGCTAAAGTATCTACCTCTGGTAGCTACCGCATGGCTGTGATGTTGATAATGGTGGTAACAATGCTTCTGGCTTCTTTTCCGAGTTCTGTAGAAGCAGCTGTTTCGACTTCGTTTTCATCTAATGCCGACTTTATCCATCATAATTATTCAGCTATGATCGATCTTTTAAATGAAGTGAATAGCAAGTGTCCCAGAATTACGCAAGTATACAACCCTCCGGGGCATTCGGTTCAGAACAGGAATCTTACCGTTATAGAATTCAGTGACAATCCTGGACATCATACGCCAGGTAAGCTCCTCACCCCCCCCCCCAAAGATAAATAATAAAAAAAGATAAATATTGTTATTATTTTTTATTATTACCTTGAAAAGTAACTAAATTTCTATGTGTCAGATGATGGAATCGATTTTTATATTTACTTTCAGTTTCAGAAAAATATCGTTAACACTGACTGATTCGATTTTTTAGCTCTTTAGTTTACTTTTTTTTTCGTCGTCTTACTCTTAAGTGAAGTCTTACTCTTCTTAGACTTCTTAATTTATTTATTATTTTTTTCTCCCGATTTTTCTTAAATTAGAAAATATGGAATGAAGCCGAAGCGGTATTAAAAATCAATGAGCTAAAAAAATACTCAATATATCTCAAGTAATTCTTTTGGTTGGAGCAATGAGAAGTGGCGTAGAAAACTTAAAAAAAAAAAGAAAACATTTCCAGTTCCTCTTTTCTTCGTGTTGTTTTGTTGTTGTCAGTGACTAAAATTAATAATTTTTAAACAATATAACATTCATTCATTTGTTTTTAAACGTTAGCTTTGACGCGAATAACCCAATTTTCAAAATCGCAGAATCGGAAACTTTTTTTTTTTTTTGGGGGGGGGGTTGGAGAGGTGTGAAATTTCAAATCAAACAAGGATCGTAAATTGTCTACGACTCTACCTTCTTTGAGGCAGGTGAAAATATCAAAAACTACCTGTAAATTTAAAATTTACATACATATGGCGGAAAATGTGTGTAAAAGGTTTTACAGTATGTTTGGTTCAGTTTTGAATTTGTACACTTTTTAAAATGCAATAAGTGTTAATAAGACTAAAAAAAATTTAAAGATGTCATAAATTTTTAATACACTACTTAACAGTAACACTTACAGTCTCTGTTTTTAAAGTGTTTTTTTGCTTGGTCATATCGCTGGTCTGGTCTTAAATTATTTGTTTCTCTTTATTTTACTTTTTATGAAAGTACAACTCGGCAACGCATTAAAAATATCTCAGAATGTGATGTTTATGAACCAGTTTTTCATAGGCTATAATTTTTTTTGTATTTGTTCCCCCGTTAATCTTTCACATTAAAAAAAAAATTAAAAATTTCAATATGAAATTTTTAACCGGATTTAAGAAAAGACGGAAGAGTGCACTCCCTACTTTTTGAAAGAAGGGATAAAAATATTTTATTTTTTAATTTACCCTGTTTATAATATCCTTGTTTGTTTATTTATCTATTTTTCATTACTTCTGAGTGTAAAATGAACATTTTTTATTTAATGTATTATTTCAGAAAAAAAGGTTCTTTTTTTATCAACCTGTTGTAAAAAAGTGATCGTTTTTTTTTACGCTTTCCTTTTACTGGTGACAGCATCAACCCATTTGTCTTGCCTACACACAACAATTTTCATCAGTTATGTTAATTATCCGCATCAATAGTGTTTTACAGGTGAGAAACAACTGTATTATGAAGAAATACGTTATTCAAGAACAAGATGTTTATTTTGGTTTAGGTGTCATATGGACGTATTGAAGAAAAACGTAGTTTTAGTAATCCTAAAAAAAAGAGCAAAATAAGAAAAAAAAATCGATCATTGGCATCTTTATTGATTAAAAGAAGCCATCATGCCTGGTGTGTTCAGAATCTTCGCAGTTTTTATAAAGCATTTTGGAAATGGACTTTTTTCTGCGATTTTCCAACTGTTGAGTAAATTAGCAATAATTCAGTGAAATTCAGTATTTTCATTTTTTTTTTATCCAAATTATCTATTTGTAAAAATCAATAATCAATAAATTTTGACAATTCAATTAATCTTACTTTTGCTTTTAAAATTTAAATATCTATTTAATCTTGAATTTAATAGTTTGTTTGTATTTTTTGACTAGTTTTATTTTCATTTTTTTAAATAAATTAGAAGTACTTTGCATTTTTTGACTATCAATTAATTGAACATTTTTATTTTTTTAAGGTATATCCAGATTCCAAATACACTAAAAATGAATATCTATTTTCACTAACATTTTAAATCTAAGTTTGAGTATTGTTTTTCTCTAATGATGATCTGATTGATTAAACAACACAAAAAGTTTTTTTTTATTTCTTTTATTGATTCTATTTTATTATCACTCTTTGAAAGTTCTTTGATTATTGTTTTTTTTGTTGTTTTTTTTTTTCATGGTTTGTCTTCATTTTTTAAAAAAATCTTTTTTGCAAATGAGAATCTTGAAGAAAGAGAATAAAAAATGTTAAAAATGTCAATTTATTATTTTGCTTTTCTAAAAGCAGCAATCAAGTTAATGAACGGTATGTTCCTTTGTTCTCATTAACAACTCTTGCAATTAAATTAAGCATTATTCACGTTGTCTTCACTTAACATATGGAAGGAACAGTCTCCGCTTCTTTGAATGAATTCATCGCCACTCAAGTATAAAGAGTTTTTTTTTTTTTTACTAACCTTGAATTCAAAATGGGAAAAATGCGGTAGGATTTTAACGAAGAAAAAAATAGGCTTTCATCCCCCCCCCCCCCAAAAAAAAAGAAAAAGATATTTAGGGTTTTTTAAAAAAAAAGCCAGCTGTTTGGACAGCTTCAAGTGAAAAATCTTTTCTTTAAGAATTCTGATTGGAGGATTGTAGAAACTGCGCATCTGAGCAAGCATGTCTTTTTCGTGTAGGTGCTATAGTGTTTTTTGTTATCCATATTCTTCAACTTTAAATTTAAAATATTTATTTTGGTTTCTTCACACTGCCGTATATTGATGATCATCAACCATATGTGTACCAAAAATAAAATTTCTTTAGTTTGGCACAAGAACACTAGCACTGATTGAGTGAGAATCAGTCACTTTCTCATTCATTATTAGTAATGGTCTCTCTCTCTACACTTAACTTCCTGATGTTTGAAATTTCTGGGGCACATAATGAGAAAAGTCTTTAAAATCTGATCCCTACAGGACAGATTGACAAGAAGAGGGACAGAGAAAAACGCATTTACTTACAGTGAGCTGGAGTTAAAAATGGACAACAGAACAAGGTTTAGGAGAAATAACAAAAAGATAAAAAAAAGAGCTATCAAAAGACAGGAAAATTTGGAAAGCCATATCGCCTACGTCCTGAAGGAACACGTTAGAAGAACTGAAAACGCAAAGGCACTTGGATACAGCAGAAATACCTCTCGCATAGTGGCAATATGGTGTTTTCATCAAGCTAATGTTTTATTGTGGGAGGTATTTCTGCCGCACCCTGTATTTACATGTGTTTCAAATTGTTACATTTATTTTCAGTCTTGGCATGGACCACTGTCACATTAATTTTTTAGTCTGTCACAAGGTCAAAAATCTAGGGCGATCTGATGATCTGCTAGCAAGCATAGTTCAGTGACAATTTCCACAGTATGACGCATGTGCGTGTGTGAGTTGAAAATAAGGACGAAATTTGTCAGAATGATTAAAGAACAAATTGGATAATCACTCTTTTGCTATTTTTAACCTAATCAGATTTTTTTAGAAGTTATGAATGAAAACTGAAAAGGGAATGTTTTTTTCTTAATGACGCGTTCCGTCCTCTGATGGGCACATTTGCCTTGATATAAAAAATGTCCATCACAGGGTGAAATGCGCCGCTTTGAAAAGTTTTCTTTTTTTATTGTTTTTTTTTTTTTTTGTTTTCTTGTTTTTTTATACAGGCATATTTTGAGTTATACCTGAATTCTCACTTACTCACAGGAAAAATTTGAAAATAATAAACAAAATTGAACATATTTAGTTTCATCGGAATTTTATTATTTTTTAAATAGTTAACTTTACTTGTCAATGTCAATTTTATGATTTTTCCACTTGTTCCTTAGGCTGGCCAAATTTCGTTCGGTTTTTTTTTTTTCTATTTAATAAGCAAATGAACATTTTTGGCCAAATCAATAGAAAATGTTTTTAAGAACTTGTATGTATGTCTTCCACACTAAAATTCTTATTTGTAATTAATAAGAAATGACATCATTTTCCTCAATAAAAATAAATTAAAACTTCATCACTCCATATGTTATATTTCTGTGAGGAAAACTGATTAAAAAATCGGCTTCTGCAGATTTATTTATCTTATCTTTTAGACTTGAATTATTTTTCTTTTATTTTTTTCAAAAGTTCTTTGCCAAAATTTTAAATCTGCCATATGTTTTTCGGATTCCTGTGTCTAGCAGCTGGGAAAATAATTTAAAAAAATTTTTCTTTTATATATCTTTCACAAAGAAAAAGAAAAATTATATTATATATTTAGCTTTTAAATGTCACTATTGAATAAGTGTATATTATAGAGTCTATAGAGTATCCAACTAAGTACTATTCGGAAAGGTAAATCTAGGAATCTAAATATTTAATTTTGCTCCATAGAATGTTATTTTTTAAAATTTAACCTTATTCAGCTCATTGTTTTGGCAAGAACAAATGAAAACTGTTTTTCTCTTAACTTAAGACAAGCAAGGACAGTCTTGTTCTCATTAGCAAACCATTTTTACCTTTTACTTCAGCTGTTTTTACACAGCTATTAGCTAAAGTAAAAGAATATTTTTAGTTTTCTGTTTAGATTTTTTTAATTAACCCTTTTTTGCATCCAATATGCAACAGGGTTAACACTAATTTTGTACTACTACTTATTTTATAAACTCTGTACTTGCAAAAAATACAGTTTTTTAGTTTGAACTTTTAACTATCCCATATTCAAGAAATACTTTTTTTGTTTTTCTTTTATTTTTTTTCTTCTATCCATCCTATATAATTTCTATATATTTAAGAAATAGTCATTATTATTATTATTATTATTATCATTTTAATTTTTACTTCTATCCTTTCTATAAATTGTATATTTTCAAGAAATACATTTGTTCAGTTTCTATTTTTTCATTCTTTCCATTTAGTCACTAATATTCTATACAAGAAATACTGATTCATGTATAAAATTACTGTTAAATATGAATTCATTATTTTTATTATACTAAAAATAAAAGCTTGCTCAAAAGTAATTTTTTAATGGACATATTGCAATTTATTAGAAAGAAAATATTGGTGCCGGTATATGTGTCCAGCCCGGTTTGAATGTGTCTTTCTTCAGGAAGGGTGTAGATGTATTTAGTTATTTATTGAAATTAATCCTTTTCCGGTTTTCCCTAACCCCTTACCAGACAGTTATATAATCCTTCCTTATAAATTATGCTTTTTTTTAAGGTAGGCCATATATACCAGTGACAGAATTTTGTAGGCCACATAATGGCACCAAAATATCTTTGTGCCTGCTTCACTATTTTCACATGATTGGCAAAAGTATTTATTTGATTCCCTCATCTTCTGCAACATATTGTCTGTAAGTTTAAGAAGAGTCATTAACATTTTAAGCTGTGATTGGGCAATTAGACTCTTTCTTTGTTTTTTGTTTTTTTTAACGTTAAAACATTTTATCTCTCCAGATCTGTGTAGAGAAGTTAAAATATATATATATATATATATATATAGACTTGTATGTAAAAAATTTTGTCCTAACAATGCCAAATTAAATTTTAAAACATTTTTGTCTCTCTAGATTTGTGTGGAGAAGTTAAGTGTAGACAAAAAAAAAAACACACACATAGAGTTGTGTATAAATTTTGACCTGCCTACTGTTTTTAACAATGCCAAATTTAATCTTGTATTGGTTTAAATTAGGAATATAAATATTTTGATTTTTACTATTTTCTGTAACCTAAATGTTAGATAATTTTAAAAATTATTTAAAAGCTTTTTTTGCAATTAGATAAAATTTAAATATTGACTTTTTCAAAAAATAATTAAAAAAAAATTCCTAATCTATGATTTGTATTGTTTAATTCTGGAATAAACAATATTACAGATACAAGACTCTCCTAACACGAAGGTAAACAGTTTATTCGTCTTATGAAAAACAAATTGCCGAAACTGTTGCATCGCATCATCGTTATTCGTAGTAGTAAACAAACCTCTTACCATCGTTCAGTGTGATATTTCGTGAACGAAGAAAAAAAAAGGAATTAATTCTTAGCATATCTAATTGCTACTGTTCCATATTAAACATAGCCTGCCAAATACCCACCCCTCCATTGATTGGCAGAGTACCAATCTACCAAAAGATTTTGACAGATTTGTGTGACAAGTTATGTTGCATTTTAACGGACCACTCAAGGACGTCAGTGGGGACGTAAAAGTCAACTATTTATTACTATGGTCGGGTGTTGAGGGACAAGACGTGAGTGACACATTCGATTTTGAGGCAGGTGAAGCACGTAATGTACATCAAAAAATTTCGGGCATACATAGAACCGAGATCAAATTTTTGTGTCTCAAGGTACCAGCTTCTACAGTGCCAGCAACAGCCTAACGAACCAGCTCATGCCTTTATGAAGAGATTAAAGAAAATCATGCAATAAACTCGGGGAGAGAATATTTTAATAATTGCAGCTTTTGTAAAAGAAGCCACGACAGAAATGAGTGTCCAGCAAAAGGAAAAACCTGCGGAAAGTGCCAGAGAACAGGACATTTTGCAATTGCCTGTTGCACAAGAGACATGAAAGACTCAACCCGTAAACGAGATGGGCCCCAAAGAATAAAGAAAACCCCCAAAAACAGAAATGCCTACAATATAACCACAACACACAGTGATGAGGAAGACGATCACTCACCAGGAGAGGCATATTTCCATACCATAACGGTCCAAGACAGCAAAACCCTATACACCAGCGAACATAACAGAAGCATATGCCGAAGTGAGAGTAGGGAACAAAATATCTCAAGTGGAAATAAAAGCAAAGGGGGACACAGGAGCTATGAGCAGCCATATCCCTTGGAAAGTTTTCAAACAACTCAAAAGCGTCCACCTCCAGGACACTCCAATCCGTCTACTCGCCTTTGGGGGTTTCCCAATCGACCAAGCAGGTGTGTGCCATCTAGCTGTCAGATACAGCAACAAATTCACAAGCTCTAATTTCCACATGGTCAAGAGTAAAGGACCCACGCTGCTTGGCCTCCAGACTTCAAGGAAACTGGGACTGGTCACCCTAAATTTTACAACAGGATCCAACATATCAGAACCTTTGCATACCAGTCCAACTAAAACAGTGCACTCTAAGCCAGAAGGAGATGTCAAAGAAAGAGAGCACATACTCAAGGAATTTGCTGATGTGTTCAAAGGCATCGGGTGCCTACCAGGAGAGTATAGCATTAAGGTTGACCCGTCAGTACCCCCAGTAGTACATCCACCCCGTAGAGTCCCAATAGCCTTGAGAGAAAAGTTCAAAGCAGAGCTGGATTCCCTCGTAAGCCAGGACATAACTCCAGTGACAAAACCAACACCCTGGGTCAACTCTTTTGTGTGTGTCACAAAAGCCAATGGATCCGTCAGGCTATGCCTGGACCCCAAAGACCTGAACAAGGCAGTTCTGCGGCCGCACTTTGTAACACCAACATTTGAGGAAATTATCTCCAGGCTCCATGGAGCAAAATGGTTCTCAATAGTTGATATGAAATCTGGCTACTGGAACATGAAACTGGACAGGAAATCAAGAGAACTAACCACGTTCATCACCCCTGAGGGATGCTACATGTTTAAGCGTTTCCCAATGGGAGTAAAAAGTGTCCAAGATGAATTCCAGTGGGCTATGTTCGAGAACTTCGGGGACATCAAGAATGTTCTCTCGATATCAGATGACACCATTATCTGGACTTGAAGATGACACCATTATCTGGACTTGAAGAGGATGGCAGTGACCATGACAAGGCACCCAGGGAACTCCTAGAAAGAGCTCAGTCCTGAAACTGCAAGTTCAACCCAGACAAATTAGTGGTCCGTGCATGAGAAATCTCTTTTTTCGGTCACATCATATCGAAGGACGGTGTTAAACCAGACCCAAAGAAGATAGAAGCAATTGTTCGGATGGAGTCACCAAAAGATGAAAAACAACTAGCAAGCTTCCTGGGACTAGCGAACTACTTGAACAAATTCTCACCACAGGTAGCAATGCTGGCCAAGCCACTACGAGACCTTCTGTCAACAAAAACACAATTCATCTGGACAGAACAGGAACAGACAGCATTCAAAAAAGAGGAAATAAAAAAAAGCAGTTGTGCTCAAATATTTTGACCCCAAAGCACCAATTACGATACAAGTAGACACATCATCAGCTGGGCTAGGTGCAGCCCTCATCCAAAATGGGATGCCAGTCGCTCTAGCAAGCAAAACCTTGTCAGGCCCAGAGACAAGATACTCCAACATAGAGCCTGAAATGCTAACTGTAGTTTTTGGATTGGAAAAATTCCACCACTACATATGTGGCCAAGCAGTAATTATCCATACAGACCACAAACCACTGGAATCAATAGACCTAAAGAATCTCGCACAAGCACCTCCAAGGCTTGCAAGGATGCTACTCAAAATACAAGGCTATGATTTCACAATCAAATATATTCCAGGAAAAGCCATCCTGATAGCAGACTGCATGTCCAGAGTGTCACCAGGCTCAGGTGAACCAATCAGTGATATAGATATCAACATCCACCTACTGAATGCACACCTCAATGCATCCCCAACTTGCCTGCAAGATATCAAGACAGAAACACTCAAAGACCCAGTGTTAGAAGAGCTCACTGACACCGTCACAGTTGGGTGGCCTGCTAACCGTTCCAGTTGTCACCCTTATGTACAGGCCTTCTGGAACTATAGGGATGAGATTGGACTCCAGGATGGCCTTCTCCTCAAGGGAAGCAAAATCATCATCCCCCTCTCACTCCAACCGGACATCTTACAACAATTACACTCATCTCACCAAGGGGTAGAGAAAACCTGTTTACTGGCCTGTACAGCAGTTTTCTGGGTCGGTATCAACAAGGATATAGAGCATCTAGTGGGAAACTGTCTCACATGCCAGAAGCACCAGCCCAGTATTCCATCAGAGAAACTACATCAGCTTGAGACCTCTTCTTACCCATGGCAGCACGTCAGCACAGATATCTTCAATTTAGAAGACAAAGAATTCTTGCTCGTGGTGGATCACTACAGCTGCAGCCCCTTCATACGCCGGCTTCACTCTGCTACATCAGCTGCAGTGATCCGACAAATGAAACGTCTCTTTGAAGAACGGGGCGTTCCAGGTAGTCAATCATATACAGATCCCTTAACTAAATAATACAACACTGACATGTTGAATATTTGAAATAACTGACAGTTACTCATTTTTTCTATATTGTCATTTTCTTTGAGTGGGTATCTGTTTTAAATACTTATTTTCATTACATTGTTAGACCACCAAATAATTGTTGGACAGCCTTGCTAATATTTTGCTGTCAAAAAATCAATCATTTATAATGAAGAAAAAGAAATAATGGCTAGAAAGAGGTCAGAAAAAAGAAAATGAAATTTTATTTTCTAAAAATAAAAATATGTTAACAAAGTATAGAACTACGTTACATTCCTTTTCTTTCATCCTGTTGGAAGAACTAGATTATGTTGCAAAGGCTGTCTCTTCTCACAAGTCAGAAACACATCTTTTCTCTCTGGTATCTATGAAAATTCTAGTCTTCTGTCAAAACAGGACTCTGCTGATTAGCCATTAATGGTCACATGACTGGCAAATTGCAGAGTAGAATAACTGGAGAAGGTAGAGGAACATTATCACTACAACTATTTTAATTGTTTCTTTTTTTTATAGCTTACCATCAAAACAAATTTGAAGATTATTTCAATGAAGCTCTTCTGTAATTTAGTAAAATTCAAATATTGATTTGGTGCCTTTTCAAAATTTCAATATTTCTTTTCAAAATTATGTGTAAAACATTCTGTAGATATATATATATATACAGAATGTTTTAAAATCTGACAGTCTTATATTTTACATAAATTATGGAAGTTTTAATTCTTTTTTAAACTTCCAGAGATTTACAAAAAAGGGAAAAAAATGAATGAACAACATTTTTAAAAACATAACAAAATTATTTGATGTAAAAATTTTAGAATAAAATTTTAAATTTTGTTCTTGATAATAAAGTTTTTATGAGTGATCATGGCTGTTCACAATTTCCCGTCATTTGTTGCACTTTCATAAAATATTTTTTTCTATATCTCCTAACTTCTGCCCTATCAGCCATTTACACAAGCTTATTAAGTAGGTTATGCACTGTATTTCTCTCTTCCTCATGCCTTCTATATGTCCTATGATGCTACATTATGGTCACATGACTGGCAAATTGCAGCGCAGAATAACTGGTGAAGAGAGACTTTTCCAAGCCCTCTTTTTTTCATTATGTACGTTAAAAATTTCAACTACCTCTTTCTGATGCTATGTATAAGTATCCATTTTTGTTTCCATTTTCTTGTAAACTTTATTGTTGCTCATGTGTCTAGACCATGGTATTCCCAGTATCCTTCTGTAGAACCACATTTCAGTTTCTTCAAGCTTTTTGTTCATTTATGAGGAGATTGTTCAACATTCACTGCCATGTACTGATATTACATAATAGTTCAGTACTCTTTTCTTTGTTTCTAACAAAATTTTCCTGTTTCTTAATACTTTGCTTAGCTTTTGGAAGGCATCTTTAGCTATCCCATTGTGCCTTCAGATTTTGGTGTTGCATCTTTTATTCTTTGATAGAACACTTCCTAGATATTTTGCACTTGTTTAATTTTGATTTTTTTTTTTTTTTTTTTTTTTTTTTTTTTTTTTTTTTTTTTTCACCCTAAGAAAGGTTAGATCATCACAAGTGCACTGGAGGTTACAGTGAGAGAAAATACAGGGTACAGGGTGTATTAAAGAAAGGATAAAAAATGAATGGAATTCAAGGAGATAGAAGATGGCAATTGATGTTGCATTTAAAATTTTGAAATTGTAGCAATTAGAGAAACAAATAAATGAAAAGGACTTCCACAGGTAGAAAATGTGAGAAAAGAAACTGGTAGAGTAGAAGAGGCAGTTAAATTTTAACTATTTCAATGTTAAAAGGATAGAACCTAAATGCCAGTCAGTTAAGTGCCATACAAGATACACATGATCATGTCTTAAAAGACGTGACTGACTGGGCAGAAGATTATTGCGCAGTAGGTTGCCATTGCTTTTTGCAGTAGACTGGTTGCCAGCCAAGGCTATAGAACCCAATCTGTCCTATTATTTAATCCATAACTGGAGGGAAGAGGTGGATTAATACCATTCTCAAGGGTATTTGTGCATTAGTGAATGCAAGGAATTTAACTGGAATTCAAACTCGGCACCCCGATTTGTCATTCTGAGTCGATATCCACTGCACCACAACGCACAAATTCATGTGGTCGGGGCACCAGGAGAATCAAAGCTCGTCAGAGCAGTTGCCATAAAAATATTTATAGAAAAGACAGAGGGAAGCCACAGTATATTGATAGGAAAGTGACTGAAGTCAAGAATCCAAGTCAAGATTGATTACATTGCAGATCCTTCTTTGGATTCTCCAATTTATAATTTGCATGTTAGGCTGTTTCTTTTACCGACAATCATACATTCTGTCTTCTTACAATTGATGTTTAGTCTTTTCTTTTCACTTTCCTTTACTACCTTCTCTTTCAGTTCTTGTCGTTTTCTTTTCGTGCCTGCTACCAACACTGTTATCTGGGTATCTAATATTGTTAAGATTTTGGTCATAAATAATGAATCTTGGGAAGGACTACATTTAATTCTACAAGTTACCAGTACAGATTATAATTGTCTTTTGATTTGTTTGTTTTTCAACTTTACATACCAAGGTGTTTTGTAACAAATTTGCATTGCGTGAACTCTTTTGTCTGCAAAATTCATCTTGCATGCCATTATCTCAGTCTTTTGTGTTCAATTCTTTTGTTTGAGTGATGTTTTTTTTCTGTGTGGCTTTTACTTTGCTGATAGAAGATTCTCACATTTTAGGCCCAAGAAGAATTTTCTAATACTGTGCCTGTTTTTAATAATTTGGTGTTGCAATAATTTTTTTCTATTTATTGTGGAAAATAAGTTAGTAATTTTCTTTTCTTAGTAATTAGGCTCTTAGAGTGCAGTTAGGCTGACATTGTTTATAGCAGAGTACTGGTGTCACATGGTATCTTTAATTTAAGAGAATTTTGACAACTAATAGACCTGAAGATATTATGTTTGTGTAGATCCTTACTAAAATACTATCTAGGTACCTCCACTAATTTTCAATACCTAAGGTATAAAATAAATTTTTAAAAAAGAAAAATCATTCTTGAAGCTTTCTTTTTAGCTTTAAATGATTCAAGTTACTATTTTCAGTAAGTAAAATACTCTGGTGTATTTCAAATAGAAATGATATTGATTGGAATCATTTTATTTATTTCATTGCTTTCAATAAAAACATTTTATTTTAAAAATCATGCAAACATAAAATATATATTTGTGATACATTATTTGAGGAAAATTAGCAAGTTTAAAATTAAATTCATCTGAACAACTATTACTTATAGCATAAAATGTAGTATACAAGCGTTTCCTAACCATGAGGACTTGTTTGCCTGATGTATTGACTGATTTATTGACAGTCTAAGGTGTTGACAGTTTGGTGAAGCAGAATTGACATGAATTTATGAATTCTAAGTGAACGCTTTGTTTTATTGGCTTTAAAAGGAGGACAACCCTTAAAATGTGACCTTTTAATAATAATGTCACGTGTAAACTACCATACTTACAAAAATTGAAATGTTTATGCACTGAAAAAAAAAGAGATGAAAAATTATTTTAAGTCTTGGTGTAAAATAATTTTAAACTTTTCAGTTTTTGATTAGTAAATATAGTTTTCACTTAATAAAAGTATCACCTAATCAGATGAAAGTAATGCAGAATTTTAAATGATTTATATATTATAAATATTATAATCAAAATAAAAAAAAACTAAACTAAAAATTCACTATACATTGAAATTTTTTTTCATTAGACAATAATAAATATTATTTATAAAAGCAATTAATTAAATCCTTTTCTAATTAAATAATGTCATAGTTTTATTGTATTTTCTAGTTTATGATTCGGAACAGATTTTCAAGATATGAGTAGTAGTTTGAAAAAGAAAAAAAAAAGGATTTACATTCTTCAAGAAATCCTGCTTTTGACTAATAAAAAAAATTCTGATGAAAATTTAATTTCTTAAAATTTCATGAAATTAAGTAAGTTGGAGTAGTGTGGAGTAAGATATTAGTCATCCACATACAAGCCTGTTTTGCTGTATCACAGCTCATCAGTGTGGCTAGACACATCCACTTGCTTCTGGCCAGGATTGAAACTCGACCGATTTGGTGTCAGTATGTATATATACACACACATATATCAAAAATAATTTCATTAATTTGTACAGAAGTCCTGAAAGTTCCCATTAAAATCCAATAATTATTTGATTTTTGCAAGAATTTCCAAATCATCGTTTTTCACTGGAAAAAATGCTAAAACTCTAACTGTAAATATTACGTCAACCATTGATACAAGAAAAACAAGATTTTTAATCAGAATTTTGAACATGCTAGAAAGAAAAAATTTAATGAAGTATTAAAAACTACTTTGGTCTTTCCTCTTAATTATAAGAAACATTTTGACAATAAAACTCTGTTTTTATTAAGTTTGAGACCTTTGTTCTTCTTGCTATGTTGTTTTTTCAGTAAAAAAGTGGAGGTACTAAAAACTGATTATTGAAATAGATCAGTAAACATTTTGTTGCAAAAGATTTACAAGAAATAAGAGGAGCTCTGAAAAAATAACTTACTAGGAAAAAGATTTATTCAGCAGTTAAAATTATACAAATATTAAGTATGCATTCAGATGGATTGCCCAGTGGTAGATTATTGGGTAAGTGGTCATGAGATCTATTGATTTTTTTTGATTTTTTTTTATGACTTATCAACACTTGGCAGGTTATTTAAAGTCAGAAAATATTTTTAGACTGTAAAAATGTTTTTCTTTTTTGAGATAATGATTTATTGATACAAGTCTTACTAATTAACCCATAACTGAGGGGAAGTAGAAAGAGGTGATTTTGTATCTTTTTCATGTGTATTTGCATGTAAGTAAATATAATGAGCCCAAATGGAATTGGAACTTAACTTTCCAATTCTGAGCTGGTATCCACTACACCTCCTGAACATCTAAATTTACAGCTCTAGGTATTCCCAAGGAGTCTCCCACCTAGGTATTGACCAGGCTTGATATTGCTTAACTTCTGTAATTGTATGAGAACTAGTGTTTCATTGCCATCAGATCTAATATTCAAATCTCAGTATTATTTATATTTGACTTCTGTTATAACTTTTTCTCTAGAAAAGCAAGGAAAAATATAAATTTTTTTTCTTTAGCAAACAATCAGTAAAGTCTGCATTACCTAAGAAGTAATAATATTCTTTTGTGCTATGTCTCTCCAGGGCATTGGCAATCATGGCTCTCTACAACTTCCTATCCCTTGTGGCTTTTAGTAATTTTTCTTTGTTCACTAAGCCTTAAACCTTACTTTCCACCATCTGTTCACACAAACTTGTCAGGTGGCTTGTTGCCTTTCCCTATCTCTCTTGCCTTCAAAATGTCCTGTGAGGGTTAAGTTTTTCAAGCCTGTTTTCCTCATTATCTGTCCAAGGAATTTTAGCCACCTCTTCCTGATTTTGAGTATAAGTGTTTTTTGTTGCAATTTTCTTTAATACTTCCTTGTTGCTTACTTGCTCCCTCCATGGAATTCTAAGTATCCTTCTGTAGAATCACATTTCTGTTGCCTTCAATTTACTCTCCATCTGTGTTGGGATTGTCCAGCACTCACTCTTATATAGGAGTATGTATATCACATACCAATCCAGCACTCTTTTTGTTTCTCACTAAATCTTTTAGTTTCTCAGAACTTTCCTAAATTTTAGGAATGCCTCTTATGCTAGTTCAATATGTGTTTGGATTTCGGTTGCATTTTTCATCTACGGTTAAAATGCTTCCCAGATATTTAAACTTCTCCACTTGCTTGATGTTGACATTTTTAATTTGTAACTTATATCTTGGGTTTTTTTTCTCTTGCTGATGACCATACTTTCTGTCATGTTGAAGTTGATTGCTTGTCCTTTTTTCTTACTTTCTTTTACTACCCTTTCTATGAGGTCCTGTAGTTTTATTTGTGTTATTTATTTGTTATTTATTTTAAAATCAGTTTTGCTTTTCGTTGAAACGGTTGGTAAAATACAATGGGGCCTCACATCAGTGAGGGGGGCCGGTGTGCAATGAAAACTATAGAGAGGAAGGCTCCGAAACGGTGCACATTCTCTCCTGATGACCCCAAGAGTAATAGATTATTTGAACTTTTATGAATTGGATTCCCAAAGACTGTCATAGAAGCATTGTGCCGATATGATAAGTTGAATTTTAAAAGCTACCTTTTTGGTAAGTTTGAATTACTTTTGCAGTAATTTCCTTCTGTGTTAGCTGTCAACAGCATGCCATTTTGTTTTCTTTTTTTAATTGTTTCACCTCAAGCACAGGGGATTACATGAGAGGGAGCGAAAAGAAAGGAACAAGATACAGGGATGTTAAAGAAAAAATAAAAGAAAGATGGGAATTCTAGTGTGCAGGGCATTATGTGAGAGTAGAATGAGAAGGAAGAAGAACAAGATACAGGGGGTGGCAGGGAAAGGATAAGAGAAAGATGGCAATCAAAGAGATAAAAGATGATAATTGATGTTGCACTTAAACTCTTGAAGATTGTAACTATCAGAGAAGGGAGTTCCACAGGTGGGAAGAGCAAGAAAAAAAAAAAACTGATTGAGTATAAGTAGTAGTTATATTTGACTGTTTGGATGGTAAAAGGGTGGGACCTAGTTGCCAATCTAGTAGCTTGAGTAAATATATGTAGAAGGGGCATCTGGGAGATAAGCTTGTTAGAGCAAAAGCTATGAAAATATTTGTCAAAAAGACAGAGGGAAGCCATACCCTGTCAGTGAGAAAGTGACTGAAGTCAAGCTGTCATATTGGGATCGATTATATTGCAGTTCTTCTTTTGAATTTTATTGAGAATCTTGAGATGAATAGCCAGAACACTCGACCAGATATGGCAACAGTATTTAATGCACAGGCAATCTTATATTGTTAAGATTATACCCACCGATAAAAGATCTTAGTAGGGTCTCTTGCTTATTTAGAATAGCCTCACTGTAGAGACTGGATAAATCTGGGGAGAAAACACATCCATGATTTATGCCCTTTTCTATTTTTTTGTAGCTACTCAATTTAGGTGGTTTGTGTAAGTTCTGGATTCTCACATTAAATATTTTGTTCTTGAAAAAATGTATTTTTAATTGTAATAGTCACTCTTTAAAATTGCTACTTTTTAGCTATAATTGAGGTAGTTTACAAAAGCAAATCCCTGTTGCAGATACCTGTTCAGGCACATTTGTGTTTGTTCAACATCCACATAGCCCACCTGTGGTTTATACAGTACTAGCAGTATAGCCTGGCATTGCTCGGGTGTAATGAAAGCTTTAAAACTAATCCATGGTCCTGGAGCTCAGACTCTTTGGACATTAGCACGAAAGACTAAAAAGCAATAGTTGTTTCCAGTTAAAGCGAAACCATAGACTGAAAGAAAAATGAATGGATGGAAATCAAATTTTGGTTTCCTGGTATCGATATCAAATTTTATGCACTATTGTAAGAACTGCAACCTTGAAACTTCTGAATATTGTTTCTTATGTCTTTGTCTATGAGTGTATCAAATTTGATTAAAATCAAACCACTCCTTCTATAACTCGATTTTTTGGATTATCGATTTTCGATATTTATCGGGGGTACCTCGATACAAAACCTAGCTAAGAACACTCGCAGACGCTTATAGTACAACTGTGTAAATTTTCAAGAAAATTGGTTCAGCCGTTTCGGAGTCTATAGGTAACGGATACACACACACAGTTCCATTTATAAATAAGTTTAGATCTATGCTGAGTGAACCTTAGTTAGAATTCCATGGAGAGAGGACATAATCTGGTGTGATTACCAGCTTGAAAAAGTCCAGTATTCTTTAAAACCTTGGCCATGCTGACTAATGTTTTTGTGTCAACACACACTCACACTCTCACTCTTATAAGTACACATGTTAAAGCTCTGAAAGTAATGTCTTCCATTTAGTGTAACAAAAACTATAATTGCAACAAAGCACAATAACATCACTAGATAAAGAAAATTTTCAGATACAAAACACTATTTTCCCATATAGTCACCATCATTGATTTTCCAGTTTCAAAGTTCACGTCATTTCATAGGTTAACAACTGTGCAGAACTGCCCGGAATATGTCTTGTTTCTCATATTTGTTTCCACTGCCAAAACACATTATCCACTGTTTCGTTTAAACAAATATTCAGCAAGCATTGATGTCAGTGGATGCAATTTATTTTTGTTTGTTTTTTTTGTTTTGTTTTTCAAATGGAGAAATTTAATAATGCTTTGCAGTGATGGTGGTAGGGGGTAAACATGTTCAACTGCCTTAAGTACAATTAGTGAGGAAAGTTATCAATTCCACGAGCTTTGACTGTCCTGACATTCTTCAGCAACTCTTGAAACTTGGATCACATTCCTTGATTAATAGCTTCTTGAAGTAGTTCTTAAATTCTTCACAGATGCCTTTGTTTGTAGTCAAACATCATCTATCCAGTTATGTGTCACTGGTGATATACTGATCTGTGCTATTCAACAGTTATATTTGTTGTCTTGGATAATCTTTTTTTTTTTCTTTTTTTTTTTTTTAATCCAGCTTCAACAAAGCTTTCTTGTTAAGCAAGAAGACCAGCTCTGTCTTAGCTCTAGTTACTTTGTCTTCTGATTTCACATCCCCGTCTACACTAGAGACTAGATTAATCTGCCATCTGTACTGCTAATCTAGTTTGAGCCAACTACAATCTGTATCAAATGACCTAATTCAACATTTAAAATTGTATCACCACTTATTCCCAATCACAGCTCTCATCATTTTCCACATTAGATTTAGCAATAATTGGTCCTTCTTATTTGTGGGGATTATCCTCACTTAATCTGCCAAGACACCCACTGGGTAGCACTGTTTAGTACTATAAGAGGATGGGTGAAAAATACCTTCTCTCTTTCTTTTGATCTGAAATGTAAAAGAGTTTACATGAGTTTTGAAAATGTTTCTTTTGAGCAGCCATGTACTACATTTTAAGTTACACGCACATATGCATTTCCCACACATTTCCTAAAAGTGTAACCTTAAATGATTTTTTTAAATTTCTTTTCAGCTATACAGAAGTATATTTCCTCTCTTCTTGTATTGTTATTAATTATATAAAAAATATTATGAGAAATTCCTACATGTGTTGAAATTTTTTCCTTCTGAAAATGTTGAATTTAATTTCTTTGGAAGTTTTCAAACTTAACCATGTCAATTACAACCTGTTGCCCCCACCCCATCGCTACATCCTTGTTTTGGCACTATATTTAACCAAACCTAGATGAGCCTAAATCCTGAATAAACTATACAATAAAAAATAAGAGCTCTAAGTTGACTCTGCTATTTAGAACTTGATGTAGCTGAAAAGCGGCATTAAAACTGAGCTGCTCTTATTTTTTCGGTTCATACTATTCTCTTTAGGTTCTCATTTGAAAACAAAAAATTGCACCAAATAACAGAAACCACATCCCTGAGGACTTTCAATGGCATCAACAACTAAAATGAATTACAAATGTAACTCCAAGAAAAATTAATGATATAGCTAAGACGTTAATGTTCCATACTAATTGGAATAAATGTTTTGGAATGAAGCGTCCATCAATATATCTATTTTTATAAAAAAAATTCTGTGATTTCCGTTAGTTCTTCCATTCTTCTCACCCTCTAAAATAGCCATACATTGACTGATAGAAACCAAATTTTGGGGAGAAGTGCAAACAGCTAACTGGGTACAAAGTACAGTTGATTTTACTACAACACGTAACTGGGTTCAATAAATTTTCATGAATTTTTTCTTAATTAAAATTTTTATTATTTACAAAATGCTTCCACTATTAAAAAACAACAACAATTTAATGATAAATACTTAATAAAAATGCAATATCGTTTTTTGCATATCTTTTCTTTTTTATATATACAAGAATCAAGTTTTCAGTTTGCCCTGCATTTGCAAGAACTATAAACAAATCACAAGGCTAAATGCTTCAAAAAGTTGGAATTTGGCTCCAGAAAGAAATACTTATGCATGGCCAGTTGTATGTTGCATTCTCAAAAGTAAGAAATCCTAAGAATTTATTCTTCGCTCTTCAAGAAAAAAAAAATATTTTTTAAAAATAATTTTACCATGAAGTCTCAAAAATTAAGTTAAAGAAGTTATTAAATGGTGAAGTAAACTTATTGCCTAAGTAAAACAAATCAGCTTATTCAAATTTTATCAACTGGTTTGTGAAATTGAATGAAATGTAGTATTTGTAAATCTCAACAAAAAATGCTAGTGATAACTTCAATAACACTGTGAGGATTTTAACATGCGTCAGTGTGTTGCAAAAAGTAAAATCTAGTATTAGAAAGAGCAATAAAAGTGGACTTGAGAAACCTAATTTCATGAAAAATAGTCTTGATAGAAATATTCTCTAGATTTCAATGAAAAGTAGCACTGGCTGCTCAGTCAGTGAATGCTGAATACTTCCATATAAGGTAATGGCTATTACCATTACTATTAACATCAGTTAAATCAAGTTTGGCAAAAAATTTATATTTTGATATCCAAATGGATGTAAGTACCCTTTTAAATCCTCTACTTCAGTCTGTGCGCTGTGGTACAGTGGATATTGGCTCGGAACGAGAAACCGGGGAGCTGAGTTTGAATTCCAGTTGAATCCATTGTATTCACTTACGCACAAATACCCTTGGGAAAGGTATTAATCCATCTCTTCCTTCCAGATGGGTTAAATAGCAGGACAGATTGGGTTCTATAGCCTTGGTCGGCAACCAGTCTACCGCAGAAAGCAATGGCAACCTACTGCGGGATAATCTTCTGCCCAGTCAGTCATGTCTCTTTTGAGACATGATCGCCCAAGCGTGTATCACGTATGGCACTTAACTGACTGACTTCAGTCTACGTTAGTTTACCAATCACCTAATAACATAATACCACTCAATGGTTGGTTCGAAAAAATATACTGTTTTCTACATTCAATGGGCCATAAACCCCAATAAAGTAAAATTTTCCCTTTTATAATTATATCCAGGTCTGGTTCCTCACATTGAATCAACTGCTAAGTATAATACTAGGAAAGTTAGCTCATTTTGTACCAGACAATTTTTCTTGTCAGAATCCATCTTGCACATTTATAAATCTACCATTTTTCCATGCATTAAATATTGCTGAAGTATCTGGTCTGGTGCTCCTCTAATATATATATATATATATATATATATATAAAGATCCTTGGCAAAATTCAAGTAGGGTCTGTAATGTAATCAGTCAGGACCTGGCATCTTGACGTCAGTCACTTTCCTTTGCCATGATGTCACTTCCTTCTGTTTTTTCTACAAATATTTCATGGTAATTATTATGATGAGCTTTCCTCCTTGGTGCCTTGACTGTATGTGTTAAGTATACTACTATATTGGCAACTTGGTCTCACTGTTTTACTCTTGAACTAGCTAGACACAATGTCTGTTCTATTCTAATAGTTTATTTTTGTTGTTGTTTGTGGAACTCTTTTGATTTCTTGCTTCCATTCCACCTATAATCTCAAAATATTTAAATGCAGCACTAATCGCTAACTTCTGTCTTCTTGAAAACTGTTATTTTATTGTCCTTTCTCCTCACTAAAGATTTTTAATCTTTTTTTTCTTTTTTTCACTATTAGTAACCCTTGCACCTTAGTGACATTATTGCCTTTTTTTTTTTTTTTTTTTTTTTTTTTTGGAGTAAAATGATAAAAAAAGCAAACTCAGCAATAACAAAAACCAGAATTTACTTATGAATGAACCTAATATTTGAGTGGTTGGACATCTTTCACACTTTAATGGAAGGAGAGGGAGATATTGTTTTTGGAGAAGGTGCAAAATTTGATGGCAGAGGATATTAAGGATGTGTGAAGGTGATTTGATAAATAGTCAAACTTCTTTGGTGGGGGTTGATTTTCCTGTAGAGTACTATTTTTTTTGGGTTCGAAAATAGAGTAATGGAAGAGGTAGTCACCTCCTTTGTTCTTTGCTGTATCTAGTGTATATATATATATTTGCTAAAAGTAGTGCTCATTTTTCTTCCATCCTGAAGTGATATAACAGCCACTACATTTTACATTTTAGCATACAACTCTGAGGTAAAGATAAGAATTGTGAATATAAAAATCTTTGTATTGCTAATACAAAGGATGTGAGTGGAATCTCTCTATGTGGGCAAGGGAAGCGATTAGGAGGAAGAGCAGAGTTGGTAAGGCTTGGAGTTGATGATTTTATAGGATCAGTTGACCAAGGTCATGGGTGATGACATGAGTTTGTTGAGTGACACCAGCTGGCCTGTTTACTGCGATTCTGTCTCAGTTCTTTATGAGTGAATTTCTTGAAGTAAATGTGGCAACTCCCAGGCTAATCTTTTTTTTTTTTTTCTGGCAACATTCATGACTGGCTTCTTTTATGCTGTATTTTATATCTTTTGAGGGGGAATCTGTTTTGTAGTCCAGATGTGATTCTCAATGCCCCTGTGCAGAGAATGACTTTATTTTTAGATTTATTTTCTTAGCATTCACATCCGACCAACATGTACAGTGAATTAGGGAGACATCTAATTTGAAGTGCAGTATAACAAGTTTAAAAGAGTGAAACTTCCACTGCTTGGATTTTCCTAGCATATGCACCTCTCCCTCAGACTTTTTTGATAATTCCACAAACTTTTTCGGTGATGGCAAACCAGGGATAGAGGGTATAAAAGTGAGCCCCAACATCTAGCTGAGTTTACTAGTTAGAGGTGGCAAGCAATGATATTACGGTCACCTTTTCAACAACTGGAGTAAGTGAATGGGAATCTCATTGATTGACGGCAATGTTCTTGAGAAAGCTGCAGTGAGTCTTTTGTCTGAGACAATGTCAGGCATCTTTTCATTTTCTACATTCAAACTGTTTATTTTTTCATTTCTCATGCATACTGCACTCTATCAATCATCTGTGAGGCACCTTTTTGCCTTCCATCAGTATGGCTGATGTTAACTCCCAGGAGAGTGACTTGTTTCACCTTTATAGGCTAACACATTCTGCTGACTTGAAGTGGAAAGATTAGATTAAATCACTTGCTAGGTCTGATGCAACAAAATCCAATGGGTTATTCCCTTGCAGGTTCGTATCCCGTTTGCAGCGCCATGTAAAAGTCTTCAAGAACAACCAGCCAGTAATCAACTAGAATAGGAGTTGATTCTAACTGACTAAAAAAAAAAAAAACCACCAGGGCAAATTGGTAGGTGGTTTAAATAATAACCTGGGAGATTCCAATCTGTGACAGGCAAATCCATTTTATAAGTATTGATTGGCTGATAATTTCAGTGTGTATATTGAGCTCCATATCCACACTCTTGAATATTCACCTGCAGGGAGACAAAAGGAGACAGCCATATTGAAAGGTTACATTTTTAGGTGTCCCCTGTAAGTTTGTGGCATTGTGGTGTATGAAGGATTGGGAGTTGATGGATGGGTTCTTGTGGTGATTGTGCAAATTGTAACGAGTGAATGGGTCGTGATAGTGTTTAGCTAGGTATAGGATAGTTCAGTGAGTACCAACCTCTTCCTCTCCCCTTTTTGGCTTTGTGCCACAATTTTGTAATTTTTTACAAATAAATAGTGCCATGTTGAAAGGTAAGTTATTTGACTTCTACAGGTTCACTGTGTCATGGTAGACAATTTTTTTCTTGCATATTTATAAGTCTACCATTCATCCATACTTTGAATATTGCTGCCAAATATCATATGACACACCTGTTATATATTTAGAGATTCTTGGTAAAACTTAAAGAAGAATCTGCAATGTTATTGGTCTAGACTTGACATCTTGTCACTTTCTTACCACTGTAATGTAGCTTTCCTGTGCCTTTTCTATAAATACTTTAATGATAATTGTTCTGATGAACTTTACACTATCGTACCTTGATTTTATGAATGTAAGTGCAGTACTATATTGACAGTGCACTCTTATCAATTTACAGTTGAAATGGCTAGATGTAATCATAAGTTCTATGCTAACAGTTTTTTCTATTGCACTTTTTGCTCTCTTCTGGCATCTTGCTTGCCAGTCAACTTTGATCTTCAAAAATTTAAATGCAATGTCAATTGTTATCTTCTGTATTAAGTTTTGTTTTCTTTTTGTTCTCTATACTTAATATTTTTCTCATATTCTCTAACACTCGGTAACTCTTAGTATCTTAGGGGCTATATTGCCTTGCTTGGGGTGAAATGATTAAAAAAAATATTGTCAAGATTCACAACCACAATTTCACCAGATTTGGTAAAAATATGCTGTCTGATGGTAATGGTAATATTTGTTGTTTCCTTATAAAGAAACATTTGCCATTCATTGACTGAGCCGTCAATACTACTTTTGGTTGAAATTTCTAAAATCTTTCACTTAAAACAATTTTTCAGGAAAATAGGTTTCTTTCATCCAGTGGCTATTATTGCTATTTTCCGTATTGCCTAACCTTTTATTTGAAGTAGTTTGGAGTGTCAATATCTTATGTCATTATTTTCTCTTCAAGTTACATGTGCTATCCATTTTAGTTGTTGCCACTGTTGGTAGTCATCAAGTAATATGGTTTCTTCTATTTGGTACAGTTCTTTGTGATTCTGTGGTGCCTGTAAATGTGGTTCTACAGAAGGATGCTGCGAATATCATGGACTGAGCATGTGAGCAATAACAAGGTTTTGGAAAGTATGAAAACGAAAAGGAAATTATTAATTAGCATCAGGAAGAGGCAACTAAAGTTCCTGGGACATGCAATGAGGAAAAAGGGCTTGGAGAACCTGTTACTAACAGGCCAGATAGAGGGAAAAAGAGACAGAGGAAAACAGCGGATAACATATTTTAAGGACCTGATCAAGTGGATGACGGAACGAGGATTGCACGGTGCAACAGGAGAAAGCATGCTAAGGGCCACCAAGGACAGGGAGATGTGGAAAGCCATGATCACCTAAGTCCTGAAAGTACATGGCACATAAAAGAAGAAAGAAGTGGTGCCTGTCTACAGTGTTTGAAGAAGGATGGTCTTTACTAAGACCCTCAGGCTTCACTCGCTCAAAACCATTTTTAACCATTGATCTTAGAAAGTGGTCCTTTACTGCTAAGTACGACCAAAGTAAATACTTTTATGAAATGAAAGCAAAACATTGCTGCTGCCCCCTGGTTTAATATATTTGCCAAAAATCAGGGAATTATCTGATTTGAATAAAATAATTTTTACTGGATTTTTTTTTTTATTAAAAAGATTATATCTTATGTGTACTCTTTATTTTTAAGGGTGTGTGTATGTGGTGGGGGTCATATATTTAAAAAAAAAATTTTTTTTTTTTTTTTACCCAGTTTTATTAATTTTTTTTAAAATCATATCACCCTGAGCAAGGCAGTAACGCCACTGATGTGGAGAGATTGGAAAAGAGAAAACCAGGAACCGCATCCTAAACAGGAAACAAGGGATGAGCCTCTTCACCTGTTTAATAGATGTGGGTGGAGTATGAACCGGGCAATAGTTTAGTCTATCTACTCAAATTTTAGAAAATCTTTCTCATTATTGCTATCTCTATCCCATAATAGTTGATAAATTTAGTTGATGAAATGTATAAGTATGAGGGTAATTCAATAAATAAGGTCAACTCCTCGGTATAAGGACCTCCAACACAGATAGAAGCCTACTTTTTTTTTTTTTCAATGTAGTCTCCCAGCAGTGTCACACACTTTTCCTATCTGTGCACAAGCTTCCGTATTCCCTCAGCGTAAAAATTTTTGGACTGATGTCTCAGCCAATCGCTCACAGCACTTTTGACTTCATTGTTACTTTCAAAGTTCGTGTCTCTTGTAAACGCTTTCAAGGGACCAAACAGGTGAAAGTCTGAAGGAGCAAGATCTGGGCTGTAAGAGGGATGAGGAAGCAGTTCCCAGCCCAAGTCATTGATGGTCTGTTGAGTGAGGCCTTGCGTTGTCTTGATGCAAGACAACACCATGTGACTGATGACCCCTGCATTTGTTCTTTGTGTCTTTCTTGACCTGTCTCAGCAGTTCACAGTAGTCATCCACTGTCACCCTTCTGTTAGACTGAATGAGGTCATTGACTGATTCGATCACCGCAGGAGACCTCACTTCTGTAGGTCCCCAGGCCTGTCAACACTGCTCCATCCTTCTTTAAACAATTTAGCCCACTTGTAGAAATTTTTTGGGCTGAAACATGTGGTACCATACACAGTTGACATTCTCCTATGAATTTCAACTGGTTTGCACCCTTCAGCAGCCAAAAACTTGTTCAATCCTGGAGCATGCTTCTTGGTCAGCCATCTTTGTTAATCTCCAAAAATCTCAAAGTTTTTTTTTTTCAATCTGCAAAAAAAATTAAATCCCTTTGAAAAAGAAGTAAAATAAAAAAATAAAAAAAAAGTAAGCTTCCATCTGTATTAGAAGTCCCTACGCCAAAAAATCCACCTTATTTATTGAATGACCCTCATATATGCAAATGTCATGACTATGATGAGACATAAGTCATAAGAATAGTAATAATTAAAGGAATTTTTTTCCAACCTTACAATGTTTGTCTTATAATGGCTGTGATATTTACATATCATCATGGGACAGACATAGAATTAATATTTATAAAGTGTTTAAAAAGCGTACAACCTCTGTCCTATAATAGTTATTACTTTGAGTGTAAGAATTGTGTACTTTAGTGTCACTGCTATTCACTGTTCAATAAAATTGAAGTTTTTAAAAAGTACACGCTACATAAGACCTGTTTTGGTCTAAGAAAAGTATCCTGATACCAAATCTGACCTTTATTTCTCTAGATTAGTCAGCGTTTTCATGTACTATAAAACATAAAAATACCTAGATATGTTATTAAAAAATTTATGCAATCAAATGTGAACATATAGAAAAGTCAGCCCTCATCTTAACAAAAATAATTCAATAAAACTGAAAATATAATTTGATAAAACATGCTATTTTTTTAAAACTTGTCAGAAAAATATCCACTATTTATCTAAAAAACATATTTTATATATATATATATATATATTTGAAATTCATCCCTCTGCTGTTTGTCACAAGACTCTCTTTTATTAAATAAAGACATATTTGAAGAATAAAAAGTGTAAGGTTTTATGTCATTTTTAAATGTGATCCTTTTCTAAAAGAAATTTCTTTTTTTTTCTTTTTTTTTTTTCTTTTTAGAAACTGTTAGATTATTTTTGGTATGGATGTACAAAAAGGAGATAATTCTGATATCTTGCTTTGACAGAATATTATTTAATATCAGAAGAGTAATATGAACAATAATCTTATTTCATGTCTCTTGTTTATTTAGTACTTTTTTTCTTGAAAGCACCATTTTTCAATTCATCGGTATAGGTATTTATTTTTTCATGTGTCTATATTTTCTTGCATTTATTTACAGATTCTTGTATACAGGAATAACCAAGACTCACTTCAGTAATTGAACATATGTTGTTATTTTATATTCTTATTATTTTAAAAACAAATCTTTGCATTCTTTTTTCTTGCATAATTTGTTCCTCTCGGTACCAAGAAAATTTTCAGAATTGCGAAATGATTATCATTCACATAAAAAATATGCTTTACTGTATTATTTCTAAAATTTACTTTTGGAATAAATGTTTTTCTTTTCACATTAATCTAACATAAATTTACACTAATCCAGTGTGTCTTTTGATTTCAGTTTCTCACACTCTGTCCTCAATAAAAGCACTTCTAAGATATCTAAACTTTTGTACTTGTTTGATTTTGTTATCTCTAATTTGTAATTTGCATGTTGAGCTGCTCCTTTTGCTGACAATCATAGACAGTTTTAACATTCATCTGGTGAACAAACTATAAAAAGAGCAGCTAATTGCATTAAATACACTGATTGTGTTATTGGTGAAAACATTTCAGTATGATCAATGTCAGTGATCTGTGAACTGATCTTGACTTTGATCAATATCTATTTCTTAGTAACTATAGAATTTGAAGGTTGTAAGTTGATGTATTTTGAATGTGTGTGTGTTCACATGTAAACAATTAAGACGCATGCAAAAACTTGAATTTCTACCACAGACTGTTTATTCTCCTTTTTTATATAAACTGTAGTGAAACAAAGTTTTCAATGTTTCTTTGGTATGTATGTTTTCTTCACTTGGTTCAGAAGTACATTTATAGTGGGTTGCTTATCTATTCTTTTCTGTTAGTAGTGGAGAGTCCGTTCTAGTGAAGGGTAGTTGTATACTGTTGCAGGTTAACAGAATTTGGCCTTGTTGTAGATAGCCTAAAGAAATGTTATGAACCAAGAAAAGCAAATTGAGTTGAAAGATAACATTTTATATATAACACATATCAATTAATGTTTTTACAATTGATGTATAGGTCCAACAGAGGTTAAAATGTTCATGGCAATAAAAAGCTGAAAGAGAATTAATGTTTAGGAATTTGGGAGCATGTAAGTAAGGAATGTCTTTGATGTATTTGCTCTTTAGGTCAGTAAGTAGTTTTTGAGGCAGGGAAGAAGGAAAGAGGTAAGGGAGGTGAGTGTAGTAAGCCACTTGACTTCGGTCAAGGGAGATACTAATTACTCTCTTCTCCTCAATTCGGTCTTCCTGGTGATGCTTTTTGTATCTGCTTTTTATATCTTCTTTTTGGATCACAGCAGCTCGTTTGGGATTTCACACTTGTATTTGGTTCTGGGCTTCCCATTGGCTGATAAATAAAATTCGTGTAGGCTCGCGAACTGGAAATTTAATATTTAATTAATTTTTAGTTTTCAACCGGAACATCTGCGCGGAGCTGGCGGCAACTTTTGGTCATTTGCTTTTTGGTCATGAAAGTGCAAATATCCGGTCCATTGCTTTTACTTGGTATCACCACACATTAAGATAGGTAAGGATAATAATGTTTATAACAGTTGAGCTCAAGCCTGCTTTGTGCCGAGTTAGAATGATCATATAAAACTTATTTCATTTGTGGGATTTTGGCAAAACATGTGCAAACATTATATTTTTGAGAGTGGAAGTTTTTTTTTTTCTGGTTCAGAAGTAAGTTCAGAAAAATTGTAATAAGCATGGTTATAATGATCACACACAACTCAGTTCTGTGCTGAGTTGAAACAACTAAAGAAAAGTTTGATTTATTTCAAAAGATGGAGGTTTAGAACATTGTGCATTGAAAAGTAGAGAGTTTAGTGGACCTGGACAAAATGAGTGTAACCCAGTAGGGGCACTTTTATCTACGTGTTACTACATCATGGAGCAAGAGGGAGAAAGAAAAAGAAAAGAAATGTCTGTGTTTTTATAGAACTTAAACAGTGCCACTTAACAGGAGTTTGACAAATCCAAAGTAGAGTAATAATTTTTTTTTTTATTACTAGCAACATGGAGAAAATGTTTTTTGTCTCCAGATGTTGAATGGAAACAACCTTTTTGTCTTGTTTTGTGATCATGATGACTTTCACTATATTCTATTTTTCTGTTCAAGTAAAGTATATGCAATACGTTTGAGTCATATAATTATTTTATCATCACCTTCAGTTTATTTTCCTTTTTATACTGAAATTCACCAGATGCAAGGCTCAAGAGTCGTTCAAAGTAGAGGTTACTGTTAAAAGGATAATGATGAATGAGGTGTGTGATATGAATTAAAGAAAAGGTAGTAAGAAGTGAAGATTATGAAGATAAGGATGATAGATAAAGATTGACCCATGATTTGATTGATTTATTTTTTACAGCTTTTGCATGTTATTCAGTCGGAAAATATTTTTTGATTGAAAGAATGTTGGGGAGATTAGAGCAAAAGGGATACATTTTGTTCTTCCCATACCAAATAAGAATTTTTCAGTGAGTTTTGGTGCAAAAGTAACATTTAAGTTAAATATAATAACTCTAGTTTCATTAAACTCTGTAATGGCTCGATATGACTATACTTGAATTTAGTTTGTAAATTATTTTTAGCTTCTCAATGATTTTGTTTTTAATCCATTTGTAATATGAGGTGTTATGAGGAGATTGTTAGTATTTTATTTCTTGAGCAATTTTTACTTAATCCACTTCCAGCTTTCTAGGCCTTCACTAATGCCCAGCCAACCATATATTTTTAGAGTTGATACAGTACATATTGATATCAATTCACCTACAGGATTTAGCCTGGAGAAAATCAAAATTGATATCCAGGTGCCTCAATATGTTCAACTCATGGTTTGAATTCAGTTTTCCTTTTTCTCAACTGTTTGCTGACCAAAGAGTAGAGGAAAAAGATGGATTCATTGCTATTACTTTGAAGTGACCTCAAACTATCTTAGTCAGCATTTGAATATGGAGGTGTGAGTGGCCTAACAGTTAATAGCACAGAAAATTAACTTTTCACTGTAAAATAAAGCAACATACAAAATGTATTCACAGAATTATGGATGAAAACAAACCTCATATGATTAAGTGTTAAAAGTGAAATTTGGGGATTCAACTACTGAATGTCATAGTTTCTTTTAATCTGTCAATTTCAGCACCAATTCTGTAAAAAAGGAAACCATATTTACAGTTTCTGCTATAATTTATGGTATGTAGATTAATACTAGATTGGCCAGAAAGTCCTGAAAGTGAAAAGAAAACAACAAATCTTGATCTGTCTGGTGGAATTTCCAAGAAGTACTGCATTTCAAGCTTGTTCCACCCGGTCATGCTATCAACACTAAACTGTACTGCCAGCAGCTCAACCACATGTATAACAAACTAAATGAGTAACCTGCTTTGTTTCAACAAGGCAGTGCGAGGCCACACTGCCAGGTTGATTAAGGAGAAATTCAAACAGATGGATGATGTTGAGATTCTTCCACAGTCAACATACTCCAAGTAACTATGGCCTATTTTGCTCAATAGCACACTTCTTCTACAATCAACAATTCAATACTTTTGATGAAATGAAGGAAACTTATTTTCAGTTTTTTTATTTAAATCCAGCAGACTGGTATCTGCGACAGATTTAGATGCTGGCTGAATGCTGATAGAAGATCATCAAGCAATGATAGACTTTATTTTGAAGAATAAATGTTAGTGTTGCTCTATAAAATTTTGTTGTTTTCATTCTGCTTCTTAGATGAGTTAAAACTTTCTGGAAAAGCCAATATCTATATATATATATATATATATATATATATATATCTTTGCTATTATTGCAATATTTTGGCCTTTGTGCCCACCATCCTTTATCAGGTCAATCTGGATAACCTTCAGGGAATTTTAAACTGAACTGGACCCTTTATTTAATTTATTTTAATAAGAGGACATTGTTTTTCTTCCACTGACCTGGTATCTATAGGAAAGATTTAGGCTATTCTTAGAAAACTACAACACATATCAATTCAGTATTTAATCTCTTTTGAAGTAGTGACATTCTGAAGCTACATACTTTGTCTCGCATCATTTTCATAACTAGAAGCATTCCTAGAACTCCTTTTTTGGGATAGCTAGCAGCTGCCCCATTGCATTCTCTTGAATTTCCTTAACATTTTGTTTCTTTCAAGTGGGATTTGATTTATAAAGAGAAAAAAAAGTAGTAAAAGGCTAGATCTGGTAAATATAGTAGTTGTTAGGCTTTAGGAATATTGATCTTTGCCAAAAACTGCTGCACAAGTCATGGTCACTGATGAAACCTCTATAGTTTGGTGTAGTAAGACAACCACACTCTACACACTTTCCTTCCAAACACTGCTATAAATAATAGAAGTGAGTGAGAATATTATAACTTAATGTGTATGCATGACAGTTTAAGGTCAATCTATACTAAGTGGTTTAACTCTGTGTGCTTTAGCTCTGTTACCATAGCAACATTCCCAATACTTTTGGATCAGACCTTGTATAGTATAAATGTATTAACTAGTTTACTCTAGAAACATGTTGAAAATGATCTGTCATGTAGAAATAAGGGAAACATTACTGAGAGAATAGGACTGTTTTATGTATAGTGTTATAAAATATCATCTTACTTTAGAATTTTTTATTTTTTCAAAATGATTAAGTATTAAAAAACAGGAAAATTTTGTGAGAAACAAATAAAGGAGGACTGAAAAGTTATGTAATATTTGTCCTCCCATATGGCAGTGAATGCTGGACAATCTCCTCACAGAGAAAGATGAGAATTGAGGCAATAGAAATGTGGTTCTACAGAAGTATGCTGAAAATACCATGGACCAAACATGTCAGTAACAAGGTTTAACAAAAAATGGAAACAAAAAAGACCTATATGCATTGAATATTACAAATTGTGGAATATGCACTAAGCTACCCGGGTTTCAACCATTAGGTATCATCAGGCAAAGGTGTAAAAATTCCAATAGAAGGCACTCCCAAAATGCACTTACATCAAAAGAGTAGGAATAAAAAAAAAGAAGTGTAGGAGGAGAGAGAGAGAGTAAAAAGTCCTTCATTGAAGGTGGAAATAGAACTCGTTCTGTACCATAGAGGAGTAAGAGATTAACAAAAAATAGAAACTCGACTGGCTTTGTACGTACCCAGGATTTCCTTTTTTTAGGTGCTTACATGTTGAAATTATTTCACTTTGCTCATTCGACAATTCTCCTTTGTTTTTATATGTTATTTTGGTTAATGTTTCCTCCTGGCACAACCTACAGCAAATATCTTCATGATTTTTTTCCTGCTTTCATCTTCCTTAAAATGCTCCACTTCATGCAAGGGTTTCTTCTATATAATTCTTTAAACTTCCATACACAGTCCGCCAGCCTTGTATCACTTCTGTGGCTTTCTAGGCTGAATGAAGAGGTATGATTGTAAAAACGTTTTTTATAAATGGCTCCTCGGTACAGAAATTAATACTTTCATTGCTGACCTCTGTTGTGTATACAATATATAGGAAATCTTCTTTATGGTCTTTAACATTTATAAAAGCCTCTTTTTTGGCGAGAATCTTTAACTTCTCTCCGACACCCATCTTATTGGCAATATCCCTCGCTTCACAGTTGATGCTATTAACATATGGGGGGAGTATTTTTTATGAAAATATATATATATATATATATATATATATATATATACTAGCAGTATAGCCTGACGTTGCTCGGGTGTAATGAAAGCTTTAAAACTAATCCATGGTCCTGGAGCTCAGATACAGCCTAAAGAATATTTGTGTGAAATTTGGTGAGAATCGGATGAAAATTGTATATTTGTTTAAAGGACATACAGACAGATAAACAGACACACACACAAACATCTTGCCTTTTATATATATTATTTATTTTCTGCACTATTGTAAGAACTGCAACCTTGAAACTTCTGAATATTGTTTCTTATGTCTTTGTCTATGAGTGTATCAAATTTGATTAAAATCAGACCACTCCTTCTATAACCCGATTTTTTTCAATTATCGATTTTCTATATTTATCAGGAGTACCTCAACACAAAACCTAGCTAAGAACAACTGTGTAAATTTTCAAGAAAATCGCTCCAGCCGTTTTGGAGTCTATAGGTAACAGACACACACACACACACACACAAAGTGCCATTTATAAATAAGTTTAGATTATATCTTTATAATCTACCCAGTTGCAGTATGCTATTATAATAGCTATATATCTATGCTCTACTTTCATATTGAGCACTTGTAATAAATATATATATATATATATATATATATATATATATATGAAATATACATATATATGATGATTTAATTTTAAGGATGCAATATTTATTGGTAAAAGTGTTTAAGTTAACACAGAGCGATGATATTGTGTGTGATTGTGAGAGAGGGTCTAGATCAATAGGTATGTAGCTGGACATAGATTTGAATTTAGACCTTGAACATTCAAAGTATAATGTTTAATCTATTCCATAAATGTGTACTATTGAAGTCAGTGCATTGACAAGGAAGTAGATATTGTTGAAAAATAAATATTTGGGGCATAAAATAAATGCTTTCTTCATTGTTAGCCTGCAGACTTGTTATAAGATAATCACTGAGGAATTTGGAAGTATTTGCTCAAAAACAGAATGAATGCATAAACCTTTTTAAAATTTAGTTGGTAAAATATGGTTGTTTGGCTGCATGGGAGTTTCCCCAAATAAGAGCACAAGAATAAATATTCAGCAATTATGTGCAATTAACAATAGCATATTTTATTGCCTGAGCCAATTTTGTTCTTTAAATTGCTTCATCCCAAGCAAGGTGATAATGTTACTAGAATGCTGGGGTTACAGGGAGTGAAAGAGAATGAGAAGACTTAGAATGAAAATGATTGAGGAATTACAAAAAAAGAAAGTGTTCAAAAAGACAGAAGATGGCGACTGAGGCTGCATTTACATTTTTGAAGATTCTAGATATCAGGGAAGTAATCTCTTGGGAGAGATTTCCACAGGAGAAAAATGCAAGTAAACTTTGATTATAAGTGGCATTTGCATGTATCTAGTTCAATAATAAAATAGTGAGACCTAGTTGCTAATCATGTAGTTTGGGCACCACCAAAAAAAAAAAAAATTCATGTAGTTGGGGCACTGGGGGGAAACTTCATCAGAGCAGGTGCCATGAAAATATTGGTAGAAAAGACAGAGGGAAGCCATGCCATATTGGTGTGAAAATGACTGAAGCTGAGATGCCTGGCCAGGATCAATTACATTGCAGACCCTTTTTTGGATTTTGTCAAGAATGTTAGGATGCACAGCAAGAGCAACAGCCCAGATATAACAGTATTTGATGCACAGACAAATGGTAGATTTATAAATGTGCAAGACATTGATTATTTTGGCATGACACTGAACCAACTTTTTTTGCAGTAGACATAGTAATGATGGTGTGTATGTTGAGATATTCTTATACTACAGATATGTGAATTTCCAATGAAAAATTATTGGGAAACTTAAAAAAAAAAACTTTTATCAGAATAAAAGCAATAGTTGAGATAGGTTTTGCATTATATACAAAAGTAATATTTTGGCAATTTTTTTGCCAAAATTATTTATTATTATTACTAATATTTTTACTTTAATATTTGAACTATTTTATATCAACAAAATAATGATTATGTATAACTGTACCATCCTAAAACAATTCGCCTATAAAAGGCTAACTTGGTGATACAACTGTTTTTGCTTTTTATTAATATAATTATTTTTGACAAAGTCCTTATTTTTACCAGTGCTTGAACAATATCGAAGCCCAGATTTACACTAACATTTAAATCAGTATCACCAAAGCTTTGTACCTATTGAAAACAGAGCATATAATACCCTCCTTGCATAGTAAAGGGTGTTGTAATAATATGAAATATAGGGCAGTCACATTATATATATATATATATATAGATATGAAAAAAAAATTGTCACAAAATATATATGAAAGATAGGCAGCTACATTATATACAAATGATAGGCAGCCACATTATATATATGGAAGATAGGGTGATTATGTTATATATACAAAAGAAAGGCAGTCACATTCAATCAACCAGGACACACATTAGAAAACTGCAAATGTTTACTAATAGATTCTGATTTTAGTTCTACATACTCACGCAGAAAGAAAGAAAAATACTGGATTTTAAGATTAAATACATACAGGATAGAGTTAAATAGGGACTTAGGTGTTTTGAATATTTATAAATATTTCAATAGTTAAACATTTTTTAGATACACTTAAAAAATTTTTCTTTAAAACAACATTTATAAGTATTATTAAAGATAGGTCTGCGTTTACAAATATTTAAAAAAATCTGTCGCTTTCTGCGTCATGTGATGTAAACAATCTCTCCACGAACGCTCCTCACGAAAACGCTTTTAATTTAAATTTTAAAATCATTTGTTTCTGATGAAAGGCTGAGGATGGTCTGAAATATCAAATATAATAATAGAAATAAATAAATACTGTCAAAAAAATACAATTTTTAAACTTACAACTTTTTAGTAGTTTTTCCTATACATATATGAAAGATAGGTAGTTGCATTATGTATGAACATATACAAAGTGTGTGGGGTAAATTGTCGCCATTTCATATTTTTAATTTTGTGCATTGTTTGTTTTTGATTTTTGTCAGTTGGAGACTGTCTGTAAGAAAAAGAGCACCATAATGCAATTCAGCCAGATTTTATATGAAATATATATGCATTCACATTATTCGCAAGATGAAAGTATATTCTCATTAAATTTCAACGATCTTTATCAGGATTCTTTCATGTGAAAAAATAAAATTTTGAAAATGTCTTTGTCTTCAGTGTTTGTCTATACTTCTGTGATGAGGTAGTATCTACACTATTTACATTGTTTGGACCATTGTCCTCATCTTTATTGTTATTATGATGTTTCAGCTGTTGTACACTCCGGGCTACTACAGGTACTAAGAATTTCCTGCTGAACCCTTTATTACGGTCACTGGGGTATATCATTCTCCTTCCATGTGTGATAGCCCTTTAACTTAGCTTTCTAAGTTATTTGTTCACCAATGCTGTAGTCTGGTATTGAACTCACAACTCTTTGGGTCAAGTCACTGGGACTAACCATTGTCTATATCCACTGATCCTTGAGAGTTATAAGATAAGAAGGATAGATAAAGGCAGGTTTTTATAGGATGGAGTTGCTAGCTTCATGCCCAACCTTTTTGTATCAAATTTAGAATTTTCATTCTCCTGTACTGGTTGCCAAGCAAAGATACAGTCCAGTCTGCACAGCTATCTAATCAAAATATTGTGGAGAGGTTCATGCCTTTCTCAAGTAGATTAATACTGTGTTTATTCACTCAATATGAGGCTCAAGATTCACGCATGCTATTTATTAAAATGATTATGAAGAATGAGGTGTGTGATATGGATAAAAGCGATGGTAATTTTAAAGTGGATAAATGATGATAGAACCTTGATTTAAAGGAGTTAAGATTGTAGTGTTCAGGGAATCATCCACGTAGGCATTTCCACAAAGTAGAAGTTCTTGGAGAAGATGTTGTCCAAGTGGAACTTTCTTTTTATACTTCAAACTAGCAATATAGCCCAGTGTTGCTCGGGTGTAATGAAAGCTTTAAAACTAATCCATGGTCCTGGAGCTCAGACTCTTTGGACGTTGGCATGGAAGACTAAAAAGCAATAGTTGTTTCCAGTTAAAGCGAAACCGTAGACTGAAAGAAAAATGAATGGATGTAAGCCAAATTTTGATTTCCTGGTATCAATATCAAATAAGTTTTTTTGGTCGTAAACTGAATTTTGAAGGCTAAATAAGTCCTCTGAGTAAATGGTATCATGGCTGAGACTAAGAACTACAATTATACCTACTTAGAGCTAAACCCGAAGCAAAAACTAAATTAAAAGGACTGAAAAAAATGCAGATATACAGACAGATAAACAGACACACACACAAGCATCTTGCCTTATATATATATATATATATATATATATATATATATATTTAGTATATCGAGGTAGCAAGTAATTTTCTAAACATATGCTGTTAAATATAAGAGACAATGAATGTCTATTATGTTTAATCATGAGCCGTTCTAAATGTATTTTTGCTTTAATTTCAGTTGAAAATAGACAAAAATTCTCCAACATTTGGATAATTATTTATTGATTTTCTTCTAAGCTTTCGGCTCACATGAGCCATCTTCAGAGAGGTTGTTTAAACTGAAATATTATAACATCCACCATCACTGACGATTTTATTTTGTGTTGACATAAAATAACATATTACATTGCATTTGACTACATGGTTTTGTTGTCATTTCGCGCTATCACGCAGTGTGACGTCATAAAACTGCATCGCAAATTTAACAACTGCGTTTATTATTTTTGGTAACTATTGCCCTTGCCAAGTGGAGTTTTATGTCAACACAAAATAGAATCGTCAGTGATGGTGGATGTTATAATATTTCAGTTTAAACAACCTCTCTGAAGATGGCTCATGTGAGCCGAAAGCTTAGAAGAAAATCAATAAATAATTATCCAAATGTTGGAGAATTTTTGTCTTTATTTTCAACTGAAATTAAAGCAAAAATACGACGTTTAGAACGGCTCATGATTAAACATAATAGACATTCATTGTCTCTTATATTTAACAGCATATGTTTAGAATATATATATATATATATATATATTATTTATTTTCTGCACTATTGTAAGAACTGCAACCTTGAAACTTCTGAATATTGTTTCTTATGTCTTTGTCTATGAGTGTATCAAATTTGATTAAAATCGGACCACTCCTTCTATAACCCGTTTTTTTTATTATCGATTTTCAATATTTATCGGGGGTATCTCGACACAAAACCTAGCTAAGAACACTCACAGACGTTTATAGTACAACTGTGTAAATTTTCAAGAAAATAGGTTCAACCGTTTCGGAGTCTATAGGTAATGGATACACACACACACAGAGGCAAAGTTCCATTTATAAATAAGTTTAGATATGGGGGAAATGAGGGTGATTTGACTATGTCGAAGTACATCTTAGATTTAAACGTCTGAACTGATGAAACTAAAGAACTGAAATGAACATAAACTGTGTCAGTTGAAATTTCTTCTTCTATGTGCTTTGCTCTTTCAGGACATTGGCAATCATGTTTCTCTACAATTTCTTATCTTTTGTGGCTCTTAATAAATTTTGTCTTTCTGTTCTTTCTCCTCAATCTTGTTCTGCCATCCACTTGTTGTGAGGCAGGTTATGCATTGTTTTCCTCTGTCAACTCTTTCCTTCAATTTACCCTGTGAGTATCAAATTTTCTAAGCTATTTCAAATCTGTCTTGATATAAAGTATAAGGCCTCCTTTCATTTCTATTTTCTCTAAAACTTTGTTGTTACTAACATGTTTGGTCCATGGTATTCTCAGCATCCTTCTGTAGAACCACATTTCCATGGCTTCAAGTCTTTTCTTCAGCTATGAGAAGATTGTCAAACATTCACTGCCATATCGGAGGACTGATATTACATAACAGTTCAAGACTTTTCTTTGTTTCTAATGAAATTTTCTGTTTTTTGATACTTTGCTTAGCTTTTGGGAGGCATTTTTCACTATTTCTTATCTTACTGATTCTATTTTCTGTGCTATTAGCTGTTCAATCATCTTTACCTCTGAATATGTGCAAATAAAGGGTGCACCAACTCTGCAATAAAAATTGGGGTAGCCATAAGTTGTGGCCTCATTTTGTGAAGATGACCAAGAAAGGCAAATTTAATTTGTTCAGAGTGAATGCAGATGTTGTCGCTTATGAATGAGTGGGGTGGGGATAGAAAAAGCTTGTTTTAGAAATTTAATTATGCTGAAAACTTACCCAGTGAATGAACATATACATATTCATGCACACACACATAAAATGCACAGTCACAAGCATACGCACAGACATATACAAAAAATTCATACTTATACACACAAGCATGCATACAAAAACATGCACATATATTTCACTAGCTGCACAGGCACAGGCACATACACCAAGAAAAACGCAGACATGACTAAATCATTTTCTCTTCTTTTATGTGCTGTGTCTCTCCAGGACAAGGGTGATTATAACTCTCCACAACTTTCTATCTCTTGTAGCTCTAAATAGTGTTTGTCCCTTTATCATCCCTCTCTGTTTACACAAGCTCATTAGGCATGTTACTTGATTCATTCCTCTGTCTCTCTTGCCTTCTATATGTATTTTGAATATCAGATTCTCCAAGCCCTCTTTCTTCAACATGGGGGATTTGCAGGAAGTTTGATAGCAGCTTTGAATGAGAAATTGGAGAGCCAAATTTGAGTTACAGCAGAGTTCATTACATTCACTTAATTTCAAATACTCTTGGGAAAGATATGAATCTATTTTTCCCCACTATGGGTTAAATGCTAGGACTTGTATTTGGAAAAAATTATTGTTATCACCAAAAAAATGTTAATGTAATATTCACTTGAAAGAAAAAAATTTAAAAAATGGAATTTTCCTTACAATCTTACAATGATGTTTTTCCTTTTTCCATGTGGTTTTGCAGAAACATTCTGAGAATACCCTGGACAGAACATGTGAGCAATCAGAAAGTTTCAAAGTGATTAGAAACAAAAAGAACACTTGTACTTAGAATCAGAAAGAAACAATTAGAATTTCTGGGATGCTTAATGAGAAAAGAAGGTTTGGAGAATTTTCCACTCTCAGGACATATTGAAAGCAAGAGAGATAAAGGGAAAAAGAAAGTAACTTACCAAACAAGCTTGTGTCAATGGATGGCAGAAGAAGGACTAGAAGGGAGAGTAAAAAGATAAACATTGCTAAGAGCTTCATAGGAGAGGAAGTTGTTGAGAGCTATGATTGCTTATGTCCTGAAAAGCATAGCACATAGAAAAAGTTGTATATTTTGCTTTGTCCACCCTGATTACTATAATCAACAAAAATAGTCGTTAACTTGTAAAACAATTTCATTGATTCGTTTATTTTAGTTTCATTACACACTGGCACCTGTTACAAGAAAATGTTTTATTGCAATTGTCACTTTAGCATGAAATACATCAGTGTTCACTAGACTCTGATATTTATTGGATAATATTAACTGTGAATTTGTTTTAAACAGAAAAATAATTGGATGGGCAAAGAAACTGACTTTATATCATACCAAACAATAAAATATAAAGAATCCTCAAATCCAATGTGAAGACCTTTTCAAAACTAAAGATCATAAAGATAAAGTTAAGAAATTGTTAGATGAATTGGATACGAAAGTTATTATTGGCAGATTCAAGCAATCATTGAATGAATGCAAATGCTTGATCTCAGTGGTTATTCTAGTGGGGTTGTAGAAGGAGCCAAGGCCCTCTCAGAATTTTGGTTGGCCCCTCGGTTAGCCCCCTCATTTTTATAAGCTTAAAAAATTTATGAAACTGATCAGTCTCTGATTTTGGTAAGATTTGATCTTCAGCACTTTTCTCTCTGCATTTTCTTTTTCATTTAGCTTTTTAAGGACACATACAGGGACCAGTTTGAAAGAAAAACAAACAAAATAAAACAACCAGATAGATAGAAACAGACATGGTGTTAGGGAGGGAAAGAGACTTAATAATCATGTTTTCATATCTGAAGGAAGATTTTAATTAGAAATGATGTCCCCATGGATGTGCAGTGTGATGCTGTGGATATCGACTCGGAACAAGAAATTGGGGAGCTGAGTTCGAATTCCAGTTGAATTCCTTGCATTCGTTTATGCACAAATACCCTTGGGAAAGGTATTAATCTGTCTCTTCCCTTCAGTTATGGGTTAAATAATAGAACAGATTGGGTTTTGTAGCCTTGGCTGGCAACCAGTCTACTGCAGAAAGCAATGACAACTTACTGTGGGATAATCTTCTGCCCAGTTAGTCATGTCTCTTTTGAGACATGATCACCCAAAGCATGTATCACGTATGGTGCTTAATTGAATGTCCTCAACTTGATATGTAGATACATAGACAGTCAGTGATTTATGTCCAAGTGAAAGAATTGGTCAGTAATGATGCTGCTTGAATTGCACCCCCTCAATCCTTAGAAAAATCTTTGCTCCTAAATAGCTTCTCTCCCACTTTCAGAGTTCCACAATTGCCACTGATTGCTCCTAATATAGTGGACTGCATTCATTGCTCTATTGTGCTTTTCAACTATCTGTATAAATTGTGCAGTAAACTATTTAAAAATATCAACCAATTACTTAAAATTAAAAATTAAAAATTAATTTATATCGTTCTACATCATATTTCCTATTTACAGCTCATAATATGTGCAGTACATGTACACTGTAATTATTAAGAAATACACATTTTTTTCTACAAATATTTTAATTGTACCCCTTTTTCCATATGTATTTTTTGAAAATTAAATGATAGCACAGTAGTCCTTAATTGGGGCATGTGGGGCACAAAGAGGCCCTGGTAAATCTTATGGGGCCCACAGAAAAACTTTTGCACTGGGGGTAGGGAACATATTCAATAGGAGGGACACAATGTTACAAGCAAGTTTCCCTCTATATTTTAGTTCTAATAAAAAAAAATTGTAATAATTTTCAAGTGTCTTTTATGTTATTAGTTTATATTTATGTAAAATTTATGCACAGATTTTTTATTTTTTATTTTGCAGAACATTTTAAATTTCTACATGAATTTTGTGTATATTTTTTTTCTGAAATAAGTTTTTCGTTTAACTGTTTTTTTTTGTTTCTTTTTTTTAAAAATAAGCAATATTGCAGTTTATATGGAGAAATATCACTGTTTATTTGTTTTGGAAATTATAAATGAGCTTTTGTTAAAGTAAACGGCTCTCCACAACAGTAATACTGGTGTGTGTGGAGCGAAGTGTTCCAATAGTTATTTATTGAGCTTAATCTGACACAAAGCTAGTAACTTGTGGTTAAGCTCATTAGCAATAGTCTGCATGACATGTAAATACTAGTAAAAAACTAATAATAAGTAGCAACAAAGAGGTTCACTCACAACCACAATGCTATCTTTAATTTTCAAAAAATACATATAGAAAAAAGGGTACAATTAAAATTTTTGTAGAAAATAGGGTAACTTGGACTCAAATGTTTAGACTTGTTTTTATCTAATCAGCCATTTTTTTATTTGCTTTGCTTTTCAAGGAAACCTTAATTGAAATGTTTACACACAAATTTTTATTTTTTATTTTTTTTGATCTGCCATTTTCTTATATGCTTTCTTACAGGTAAACTTAAGCTTCACTGTTTGCATTGACTCATATCTGATTTGCTGTTTTCTTACTTGCTTCTTCTTTCAGGAAAACCTGAGTTCAAGTATGTTGCCAACATGCATGGGAATGAAGTTGTTGGTCGAGAGTTATTATTGCACCTGGCTGTCTATTTGTGTCAAGAATATAATGCAAACAATCGTGATATCCAGTGGCTTATAAACAACACACGGATCCATTTGATGCCCTCAATGAATCCAGATGGTTGGGAATTGGCAAACGATAATCCCAGGAAGTCAGTAAGTCAACCAATCATTTTAATTCAAATTAATCTTCACTTCCTACCAGTTTCTCTTCTAATCATATCACACATCATCCATCATAATCCTTTTATCAGTAACTCTCTATGTTGAGTGACTTTTGAGCCTTGTATTTGAATTTTTTTGTATAAAAAGAAGTTACTGACCATCACTAACACAGATTTTTTTCAAATTTAGTACAACTTATATTGCTGGCCCATTTTGGGAAGAATAGAAAATTACCATTTACTGAAAATATCTTTATATAAGACACTGATTTCTCTTGGGAACTGCCATTTTGGTTTTGGCTGGATAATCTGCAGTATAAAGTTAAACAACACCTCTAATAAACCATATAATACAAAGTTGCATTGTAAGCTACTATATTTTTACCCTGGTTTGGAAATAGCACTAATTAGTATATAACACAAATGTTAGGGACCAACATTACATGACATCTTGAAAAGGTGTGTGTATATATATATATATATATATATATATATATATATATATTTATTTTACTTTAATCCGAAACGGAAAAGTAGGAAGGTAAATTCCAAGAACCTGATCCTAATTAATATTAAAAATTTTAATATTAAAAAATGATACAGGAGGAGAGCTCAATGTAATTAAAATATAAATTACATTTATATATAAATTATATATTATATAAAAGTTTCTACCAAAATAGTTTCTTTGGTAGAAACTTTGCCAATTTTGTCACTGAGGATATGTGAAATCTCTCTCAGGGATTTCATGTTGAAATGTTCATTCAATTTTGAAAATTTATTTTAATTTATATATATATATATATATATATATATATATGTCAACTATTTACTTCTCTCTTAATAGTGAGCCTGATCAGTTTTATAAAGTCAAATTGGCAGCTGATCTAAAAAATGACCTACAATCTGTTGTTAACTGGGACAAGGAATGGCTTGTTAATTTTAACACCCCCAAAATGAAACTGCTTTCTTAATTGCCTAGGAGAGCTCTTTTTGCTTTCCATCAGCATGGCATTTGTTAACATCCAGGACAGTGACTTCACCATCCACCAAAATATTTTTCTTATTAGAACAAAATTTTAATTGTTCTTTGGCACTGAAATCATGTTTTTTCACGGTTTGAAGGTCTTTACAAAGAGTTTCAATAAGTTCTTCTGTAGATTGTGATACATTTTGCAGTGGGGTTCTATCAGTTAATAGCCACTGTTTGTTGATAAAATCATCTTTTAAATTTTTCTTTAGAATTTCTTTTATATTCAAAATAAAATCCTCTATCAAATTGCTACAAGTTGAGCAGTCACCCTAGTAGCTGTATAATATTGCTTCATTGCATGTAACAGCAGGATACAATCTTGTTCTGTGCTCAGTGAATTTTGAAAAACTAATTCTGTTTGGATTTTTTAGTTTAAATAATTGGTATGCTTCTTTCAGGTTACAGAGTACAAGATACTTTTGTTCCTGAATTTAGTATACCATGTAAGCATTGCCCTGCAACAATACTATAAAAATACAGCATTAAAAGTATCAGCAATATATTGCAAAGAGAAGATAAGCTGTTCTATGTGACATTTCAATATTGAATTAATAAATTTAATTGCCATCAAGTCATTTATGATTTAGTTTTCATGAGGAATAACTGTTTTTTTTTTCAGAACATTAGAGATTTAAATTTTGTGAGATTTGAATCTCAAGTTATATAGATGCTAATTTTTAATTTACAATAGTATTAGATGATTCTGCTATATACTTAGAGATTTTTGACAAAATACAAAGAATTTATAATGTTATTGGTCCTGACATGGTATCCTGGCTTCAGTCACTTTCCCACCACTGTAACATAGTTTCTCTGTGCCTTTTCTATAAATACTTTCAAGGTAATTGTTCTGATGAACTTAAGCACAAGACAACATTGATAAGATCTCATAATTTTACTCTTGAAATGGCCAGATGTAACTGTATGTTCTATAATTTTCTTTTTTTTACATTTCTTGCTTGAGAAACTCTCTTTTGGCTTGTTGCTTCCCAATCAAGTTTGATCTGCAAAAATTTAAATACAATGTCAGTTGTTATCCTCTGTCTTCTTAATTCCTGTTCTTTTATTGTTCTCATTCTTTAATAGTGTTTTTGAATTTTTTTTTCCCATATTCTCTCACATTTATGTCTTAAAGTCTTTATTGCCTTGCTCAGGATGAAATAATAAAAAAAAAACATTTGTAAGTATCCTCTGTTATAATAAAGACCATTGTGCATTTATTTGGATAAATTTGTTTACAATACATTTCAGAGCAGAGATGGTTATTTACATGAAATTGAAAATGGTGTGTATATAAGGCTTGATTTAACTTTGATTAAACTGTGAAATCATTTGTGGTCAAGTGGTCTAAGATGCACCAGAACAATTGGTGTCGCTTCTATGTTGTCAGGGGTTGCAGGTTCGAATCCTGCTGAAAGATACACATTTTTGTAAGAAAATTTCTCCTAAATAATCAAACCAGGAGAAATATACACACTGTTTAATTAAAATCAGTATATCTACTCAAATACAAATATCAATTAAAAATAATGTTCAAACAAATATGTTGGTTGTTAATTCCATTTCATTAATCTCCAGAACTTTCCATGTATTTAAATAAATTATCAACTGGACAAAATTTTATAATAGCAAGAAATATATAGAGATTCGATGGTATTTTATTAAGATCTAAAAAGAGACAACTGGTTTCACTCAGATCTTTATCAATTCTTAACTCTGGGATATTAGGCTTAAAAGGTGAAATGGGAATTGTGAAATGGATATTAAAAAAAAGAAGATTTAAGGATACTAGAGCCCAATAATTCTAAATCCCAAAAGGCATTCTCTCTGCTTGCAGAGAGTCAGCCCCCAGGACCTTATGTAAATGGACTCTAGCACCTTAAGATGAAAAAAAGAGTGCGACCTAGTCAGAATGGTAAAATTGTCAGCACTCAAATGAACAATGCAATTCCTGCTATTAATAACATGTTGACTTATTAATGAACTGGAAGTATTAACCAGCTGACTACTGTTAGCAGAAGAGTTCAAGATACTCGGTGATAAATGCCACTTGATTCTCTGATATATATATATATATATATATAATAATAATATTAATTATAGCAACAACAATACCAATAGTAAAACTAGTATTAATCAAGCTATAATTTAAATCGTCTTGTATAACCCACCGAGAACAAACTCGGAGGGAAAAAAGGGGAAGCAAAAAAAGAAATGGAACAAAGTACATGAACAAAAAGTTAAGCACTCATAAGAAAGAAAAAACCCCAAGATGAAAACCCTAACACTAAAGTGCTCAATACAAAAGTAGAGCAAACAAAGACAGAAAATCTAAGCAAGAGCCAACAACTGACCATGGTTTCGCCTAATGGCTCGTCAGAGAAATTGGCTCTTATATATATATATATATATATATATATTATTCACTACTTGATGACAAATATATATTTTCCTTCTGTCACACTCATGGAGAGTGAAATAATAGCGAGGCGGCATGGGCTCAGTTCATTCTCTTTACTACCACTTATAAAATCTCTTGCAGCGAGTTTGCTCTTAAACAGTGCCTTATTATTTTATTTTTTTGCAATAATTCTGTCATCAAATAGTGTATAATATATATATATATATATATATTTCCTGTTATGCTCAGAGATTTCGATTACTTTTTTTTATACCTTAATGTAAGATACTCAATAGTAGATATATCAATATACATTTAAGATGGCATATCGATATAAATATTTTTCCACTATTTTTGATGGCATGGACCTACTTGTTTTATATTCTTAAAGACAATTTAAAAGACAGCCTTATTGAAGAACACAACCCCTTTTGTCAAAATAATTGTAATCTTAACAAAGCAAACCAAATGGAAGGTAAGCTGTTCTGTATAAAATGTTCTGGAGAAATAAAAATGAGCCCATGTTGATCTTTCTCTGAATCTTTGTTGCATTTTTTTAGAACAAGATATAAAATTGTCTTTATGCTTTGCATGCAAATTTTCTCTAAAATGCCTTTTCTCTTTCTGTTTTTTTTTTTTGCAGGAACGTTTGTTTATTCTTTGCATGTTTTGAACAATGGATATAAAAAGAAAAATATATAGACAACTGTACTTTTTTCTTTGCTTTTAATTCTATTTTGTTCTTGCCTGATAAATAAACAGATTTGCATCTTTTTATCCCAAAAGTTAGCAGAAAATGGAATTGCTAGTTTAATCTGAAACCTAAATTCCTATAAATTTGCATTAATTTTTTTAACAATACAAACTTTACTGTGAGCTCGCTTCCTGTTAACAGAGAACCAGAGAAATTGTTTATATAAGCATCAGTTCAACTTAGTCAGCAAAATCTTTCTCGTGTGTATTAATGTACTAAGAGGATAACCTAGTGATTAGTATCAGATTAAATGTTAGGGGATCTGTCTTATACTCTCCCCGTTCGAAGTATATTATGTTACATTGTAATTGCCTTAACCCATGAGGATCATAGAGGCACTATGTGTATGGCAGCTGTAGCAGCAGTGGTATGTTTGGGATAAGTTCAGGCTGTTTTTGAATTTAGGCTTTTCCTTTTTTTTTAGATTGGATGCCACATCTAGGCAAGAGGGCCAGGTCTGCCCTTCTGTTTAATTCATATCTGGTGGAGAAATAAAATGATTCATACTTTTTCTAGGGGAATTTTTGTGAAAATAAACCCTGTAAACTCATCTGGAATTCAATTTTTGGTAGCTGACAAAGTTTTTTTGATTAATTCTTTCACCCCAAGCAAGGTGATTAAAAATCAGGACATAAACCTCAAGAGGGAGAGGAGGAAGGAGGTTGTATAAGAATTTCAAAAACAACTAAATGCATTAAACATCTTTGGTTCAGGGAGTTGTGGATTGGTAAATAGGATTGTACCTATTTCATATGTTAAGTAGAAGAGATGTAAAGTGTATAGTAAACTAAGTGACACGCAGAAGTTAACTTTTGATCGCATGTCATAGAACATTACAATACAACACTAATGATGCCAGTAGGACACACAAGGGTTACAAGGAGTGAAAGAGAATGAGAAGATTTTAGTGAGGAGGAGGGAAGAAAAGACAATAAAGGAAAAGAGAAAGGAGATGATAATTGATGTTGTATTTAAATTTTTGAAGATTATTGTGGAAAGGGAAGCAAGAAATTGGAAGGGAGTTTCACAGGTGAGAAATGCAAGTTGACCAAGAATATTATCAAAAATAAATTACAGACCCTGGTATAGTAATTTACTAAGTGTAGGTTAGTAGAGGCGCAAAGCCAGAAGTATGGAGCACCCAATGAGGATTGCTAACCATTATGTTGTATACGGTTAGTCATATACCAGACTGACAAATGCCGATGTTGATGCTTGGCTTGAAATATAACAATGGACAATGTGTGTATAAAAAATATATCCAGTTAGTTTATTCTCTGCAGTGTGACGATTGTGTGTAGAGGAGTAGTCAAAGGAACATGCACATACAAGGGAGTAATAGCTGGAGTTGTCTTTCCTTGAGTTCTCTTCGCATCCTCTGTCTGTCTTGACCTGGGAAAACATGGTCTTATACATAAGTTCACGCTCCGTTGAACTTCACCCAATTATGTCATACCCGATTCCTGGGCAGGCCTCATCACCAATTGTTATCTTTGGCCAGTTGTATTTTGATGTAATTACGTAATTGTTTTTTATTGTTTTTGACAATTTCTCTATGTGTTGTTTTATAACCTGAAATAATTTAATGTAAATTATATTTGCTTCTGACCTAATAATTTAATTAAATTATTTCTATTGTTTATATGTCATAATCTTGAAAACCAGTTTTGTTTTCACAATAGACTGTTTATTTTTGTTTTTGCATTCCAGCTTTGACTGAAATCATCATGTGTTCTTTTTTGTCTTTGACAGGAATAAATTTTTTTTCAAGTTCAATTATATTTTGTTGGCCCCCAGAATATATAACACTAAAAAGTGTGGGCAGTTTTACATAAACCTTTATTCTCTGTAATGTGATGGTTGTATGTAGAGTAGTAGTCGGAGGAACATGCACATACGAGGGAGTGACGGCTGGAGTTGTCTTTCCTTGAATTCTCTTTGCATCTCGAGCTTGTCTGCTCTGTCTCGACCGAGGAAAACACTGTCTTACATATCAGTTCATGTTCTGTTGGGTTTCACTCAATTACATCATTCCTGGGCAGGCCTAATCACCAATTGTTGTCTTTGGCCAGTTGCATTTTGACATAAACACGTTATTGTTTATTTCATTGTTCAAATGTTTTCCAACTTTGACACACTGACACAAATGCGTGTTTATCTTATTGTTTCTGACAACCAAAACATATTTCTCATCAACTCTAAAATATAATTCATTGCTTTATAACCTGAAATAATTTAATATAAATTATATTTACTTCTGACCGAATAATTTAATTAAACAATTTCTATTTCTATTTCATGACCTTGAAAATTGGCGTTGTTTTCACAATAGACTGTTTATTTTTGTTTTTGCATTCCAGCTTTGACTGAAATCATCACGTGTTCTTTTTTGCCTTTGACAGGAATAAATTATTTTCAAGTTCAATTATATTCTGTTGGCCACTAGAATATAAACTAATTACAACATGTCAAAATGCCCAAACAGAACCTGGTATAATAGATTTGGGATTTATCATAACTTATCACAAAGCTAGGATTGGCACAAGCTGAATTTGGGAAAAGAAAAATTATCACCTTTTTCTCTTTTTTTTTTTTTTTTTTTTTAAATAATCAGTATTTGAAATTATACCTAAAACAAGTCTTAGAGACACCATGGAGTTATGCTTAAAAGCTCGATATTGCTTAACTTCGGTGATTGGACGGGAACTGGTGTATTCAACACAGTATAGCCGTAGACAAAACAGTATCTGAGAAGTATCATTTTTATCTTATTGCACGTTTCAATTAATTATTCATTTTACTTTTATCTATCTTTCTTTTCTTTTTAGGATGGCATGAAAGATTGGTTGATTGGACGCAAGAATGCAAATAATGTGGATTTGAACCGAAACTTTCCTGATCTCAACAACATCATGTATGAAAATGAAATAAGTCATGGCCCGAACAATCACCTCGAAAAGCTCAAGTATGCATTGAACACTCCGGATGTAAGTATAAAAACATTAACCTAAAACCTTGAGTCATGTTCTTAAATAGAATTGGCAGAATGACATATTCATATAGATGTCATACATGATGCCAAACTCTTTCATATACAACTGTGTTCTCAGATCAATGGTTAAATATGGCTTTGAGTGAATGAAGCCTGTAGATCTTAGCAAGGACCATCCTTCTTTAAACTTGGTGACTGGCACTACAGAATCAAACAGAGAGCTGTACAAAATAATAGAAACCACATCACTTCAATAATGGTAACAACTAAAATGGATAGCACAATTAACTCGAAGAGAAAATAATGACATAATTAAGATGGTGATGTTCCACACCATTTCAAACAAAAGGTTAGTAAGTGATATATCCCGGAAAGGAATATCAGTGTAAAGATTAGTGTAAGAATGGTACTCTACACAGGAATACAAAATAATGGATTTATTGTATTACTGTACAAGTAACAATAAGATACAGATAAACAATCAACGAGTAGGAGCGGAATACACTATCAACTAGAGAATGCCTTTGCCTAAGACGTTTGATCTCTCTTGTACAGCTTGTCACTGTCCTTTATAGTCTAGAGCATTCCATTCTCGGGGATGGCAGGATGTTCCACTATAACAGTAAGGAAGCTTCCTTTAACACTGAAAAGAGCAATAACAGCTATTGGATTTGAGAAACCTTTTGATAAAATATGATTGAAACATTTGATAACAGCTAGAAATACCTGTGAAACTTTTATTGTTTTCTTATTTTAATTTTCTTAATTCTTAAATTCTTAAATTAATGATTGAATAAATTTATTGTCAGCTCCATCACTATCAAATGCCTGTGTAAATTTCCCTATTGCCTTGTGAATTATTTGAGTGTAACATCTTAAACAAAATATTGCAATAACAATCATAAATGTGTTATCTTTGTGTGTAGAGGCACAGTGGAATAATGGATAGCAGCTCGAATTGAAGAATCTGAGAGCTGAGTTCAAATTCCAGTCGGGTTTATTACATTTACTTATGTGCTGATACCCTTGGGAAAAGGATGAATCCATCTCTTTCCCTCAGTTATGAGTAAATAGCAGGACAGACTGGTTTCTACAACCTTGGATGGCAACCAGTCTAGGAGAAAAAAACTTTGAATTGAAAACCAGCCTGGAGGAGGATCACCTTGCCCAGAGAATAAAGGGTTAACCAGTAAAAAAGACAAGTTACAGAAGCATTTTCAATAATGAACTAATCCAGAACAGAGTGCAATGGTGAGGGGGCCGTCAGTGGCCTATGCTTCACTGGGAGTGACGGGCTAAGAAAATATTTGTGTGTAAATGTGTTACTTTTTGTTGTGACAAAATTTATTCTATTTTAGATAATATTTTTTTATCTGCAGCTTTATAAATTTATAAACTTTTGATATTGGCAAAAAATTAAGAGATTTCTTTGCTATGTGAACCAATTGAAAGTTCTTGTTTTTAATAACAAGTAAAAGAAAACGTATTTTCTATCTTTGCAGCTCGAGGCTGAAACAAAGACTGTGATGAAATGGTTGAGTGCTTACCCATTTGTCTTGTCTGCTAATCTACATGGTGGTGATCTTGTTGCCAATTACCCTTATGATTTAACACGTAGTGGCAAACAAAAAGAATACAGCATTTCACCTGATGATGCCACATTCAGGCAAGATTTTTTAAAAATCTCTTCTTACTCTTAGAATTTTTTTAACAATAATATTAGCTCTGTACAAGACTCAAGAGCCACAAAGCTTTGGTTTGTGGGAAGATGCTCAAATGGAATGTACATCTCACCTATAATATACAGAGGGAACGGGACTGGTTTACTACAATGTGTTTGATATGGTAGGTCTTAGCCATGAAGATTATAACTAGTGGAATTAAGGAATGTAGTCTGAACACTTTCAATATAAATAGCAATAGAGAAGCAAGAGGTTTGTGACATTTCATCTGTGAAAAGAGATGGTTGGGTTGAGAATAATTCATCACCCACAAGGATGTGGAGATACTTTTGAACTCTATTGAGCATGGAAAGTGAAGACTGATCAGCTCCTGCCTATATGCAACATCAATAACCTGTTTTGGCCTGATCTGGCTATTAAAAATAGAGGATAGCAAGAGAAGTCCAGTACTGGAGTGGTACAGAGAACTGACCATTTTTCTAGTTTCTTTAGCAATGGGTTATATGTATGTGTTCCAGTTGAAGTCTAGGTTAAACTTGCATCGCAGTAGGCATGTGAGACTCATGGGCCCCCCGAGGGAATACATTTTTGTTGTGATAGATGAAAATTTAGGTATGCTTGGTAAAGATGGAACATCACCTGGTTCCCACTCCACCCACATCTATTGAACAGGTGAAGAGGCTCATCCCTTGTTCCCTGTGATGTGGTTTCCGGCTTTCACTTTTCCAATCTTTTCACTCTTATGTAGCCCCCTGCACATCAATGGCGTTATCGCCTTGCTCGGGGTGATATGATCAAAAAAAAATTACTAGCTTGATTTTTGAGGCATCAAATGTGACCAACCAGTTTTTCTCCCCACTGAGCTGTTAGGGTTATGTCAGAATAGAGATCACCTGATAGCCTCTAGTCATCTAGAATTTTGGAGCTGCACCAATATACCACTTTATCATCAGTATAGATATTCACAAAAAATTTGAGTATACTCTTAGGCAAATCATTTATTAAAAGTAGAATGAGAGTTGAACCAAGAAATGAGCCTTGGGGAACACCTATGTTGATTGCTTGGGCCTTGTTCTTTATTTACTTCAAGATGGATCATTATCATTATTTAGCTGTTTGTTATCATGATTAATATTATTAAATATATCCATGAAAATTGATTTTTAGGTAATCTAATTTTTATTGTCTGGGATACACATTGGAATGTGATGAATATTGGCTCAGAATGGGAAATCAGAGAGCTGAGTTTGAATTCTAGTTGAATTTGTTGCATTCACTTATGCACAAATACCCTTGGGAAAGGGTTGAATCCATCTATTCTCCCTCCAGCTATGGGTTGAATAGCAGGACAAATTGGGCTCTATAACCTTAGTTGGCAACAAGTCTACTGCAGAAAGAAATGGCAATTTACTGCAGGTAAATCTTCTGCTCAGTCAGTCATGACTCAAGTGACATGATTGCCCAAGCATCTATCATGTATGGCACTTAACTGACTGAATTTTTTATTTATCGTGATGGTAATTTTCATGGGACACTTTGTAGTGTAATGGTTTAAAAGATGGTTTTGTGAATCAATGTTATTAACTAGTGAGTATGATTGTCATTGAGTGCACCATATCTGTGGCCTTGTGCCAGAACTAAACAATGCCTAATAAATGACATATAATTTTTTGTGTAGGTATCTTGCTGAAGCGTACTCTCAAAATCATCGCTATATGAGCAAGAACCACAAATCTTGTGGAATGGCCAATGATCAGAATTTTGGAGTTCAGGATGGAATAACAAATGGAGGAGAGTGGTATTCTGTGTCCAGAGGTAAGTTTCCAGAGAGTGCATCAATAAGTCTGTAGCCTGACTCTGTTATGCAAATTTTTAACTTAAATTTTCAATGGGTAATTTACACTCTATGGAGAAGATTTGCATGAAATACATTGAACAAGAAGGAGATTATGTTGAAAAATAAATATATATTCTGTAAAATAAATGCTTTTTATCATCAGGCTAAAGACTTGTTGATATAACTAAATATTCAAAAGAAATTAATCAAAAATCATTAAAATATTATTGTTTATGATGATGTATTTTGTAACTGTAATTTTATTACAATTCAATATTTAAAAAATAAAACCTATTTCAAAATTGAAAGTCTAAAGAATATTTGGTTGTCAAGTTAAAAAACGTTGGGTTTATTAATATTCTTATGGCTATTCATAGTAAACAAAATTTTTTAAATTATAAAGTGGCTTAAAAAATGTAACTAATTGACTTTTGTCTGAATTTCTGGGATATTGTTATTTACACTGCAAACTGTTGTCCTCATCTTGATAAATGATATATCCCTGTGAAGCAGTTTTTCGCAAGTAACACTATTGTTATAGTGATGCAAAGTCTATTACAGTCTTTTGATGCAATAATTTATGCACAAATTAGACAAATGTTTAATACATTTGTTCACCCAATATGTTTTCTAAGAGCCACTTAAAGTAGAACTTTACTGAATGAGGTTGTTGTACTGACATAAAAGGTGGAAGCAAGAAGTAAATATTATGAGATGTAGGATAGATAATGGTTTAACAGGCCATTCCTTGCCCCAGTTAACAACAAAATGTAAATCTGTTCTACCTCCAGGATAATTGTTTAAAGGCTGTGGTTTCCTGCATATCTAGGTTGAAGCCTTGGTTTTTTCTGACCACTTCTACTTATTTTTAGTATAGGAATTTTCCTATAAGGTGCTTTCCTCAAGCCAGCTCACTGTATAGGAGTTGATGTTTTTATTTATTCAACTGCTTTAAGATGTGCATGCTGGGAAGCCCAACCCTCTTAAGAATTAAGGGGAGATGGTCTTACTAAGTGATGTTTAGGATGGATTGGTGGCATCACATAAAGGTGTTGAACTTCTATCCAAATCCCACTCTCATACAAGAGGGTATGCATGATACAAGCTTTGTAAACTAGGACTAGTAATAAGATAAAACTAGTCATTTGTCTATATTTCTGAGATGAGGTGGTATTTACAGTATTCGAACTATTGTCCTCATCTTTGTTGCCATTTGTACGGTGTTTTGGCTGTTGTGCACTCAAAAATACTAGAGAAAACCATTAACATCAAAAAATTGCAATATGAAATCTGGTAAAAAAGGGTTACTGAACATTAGGTTTATAAGTCCCAAAAATTCAGTTGTTCTTAAGGACACATGGCCCAGTGGATATAGACATTGGTTAGTTCCTGTGACTTGCCCCAAAGCGTTGTGAGTTCAATACCAGGCTATAGCAGTGGTGAACAAGTAACTTACAGGGTTGGAGGGAGGTAACTCATGACTACCAAAAGAAGGCACTATTATGCAAAGAATGAGGATTATATATCCCAGTGATTGTAAAAAGGAATGTGCGTTGTGGTGAAGTGGATATCGGGTTGGAATGAGAAATCGGGAAGCTGAGTTCAAATTCTAGTTGAATTCTTTGCATTTACTTTCGCGCAAATATCATTGGGAAAGGTATTAATTCGTCTCTTTCCTCTAGTTATGGGTTAAATAACAGGACAAATTGGGTTCTATAGCCTTGGCTGGCAACCAGTCTGCCGCAGAAAGTAATGGCAACCTACTGCAGGATAATTTTCTGCCCAGTCAGTCATGTTTCTTTCGAGGCATGATAGCCCAAGCGTATATCACGTATGGCACTTAACTGACTGATTGTAATAAAGAGTTTGGTTCAAAATTCCTAGCACCTGAAGAAGGCTGGAGCATACAACAGCCGAAACGTTGTACAAATGGCAACAAAGATAAGGACAATAGTTCGAATAATGTAAATACTGTAAAACTAGTCATAATATAACAGTATTATTTATGATATAATGTAAGTAGAAGTGCTGAAAAGTTCACAATCTAGCCAAGAAACACTTTTGAAAATATCTGATGTTTAAATAGATTTTTGGAAGTGGGTTGAGCTAATAAATTTTCAGCACCCCTCATATTAATTTTTTTTTAATAATTCTAATAAGTGATAGGTTAAGAACATAAGCTTCTTCTTATTTACATTATTCATATTCAAACTATTGTCCTCAGCTTTGTTGTCATCCTAACATTTTGGCTGTTCTGCCCTCTGGTCTTCCTCATGTGTATATTGAGCTGGGTGATTCTGGAACTTCTGAACCAAACCCTTTATTCAATTTATGGGTGTAGATTGCCTTTGTCCTGCTGCTCTTGTCTAAGGATATGGTCTAGTTAGTTTTTTTTCTTGTAAGGATGCAGAAAGTGATTATCTTCTTTTTACAGCACAAATTTACTAATATCTTCAGAGTCACATGACAATGACTCAGTCTGAAAATAGTAAGGTAGCTGATTAGCTTTCAATAGAAACAGAGGTGGCAGTCAGTTTCTGTTTAAACCTCTAAGGAGGCACAGTTAATCATTGACTGCTTGGTAGATGAGTAAATGACATACATCCTAAATCTATCTAATGTAAACTTATTTATAAATGGAACTTTGTGTGTCTGTGTGTGTGTGTATCTGTTACCTATAGACTCCGAAACGGCTGAACCGATTTTCTTGAAAATTTACACAGTTGTACTATAAGTGTCTGCAAGTGTTCTTTGCTAGGTTTTATGTTGAGGTACCCCCGATAAATATCGATAATCGAAAAAATCGGGTTATAGAAGGAGTGGTCCGATTTTAATCAAATTTGATACACTTATAGACAAAGACATAAGAAACGATATTGAGACGTTTCAAGGTTGCAGTTCTTACAATAGTGCAGAAAATCGATAATATATATATATGTATAAATTGATACCAGGAAATCAAAATTTGACTTACATCCATTCATTTTTCTTTCAGTCTACGGTTTCGCTTTAACTGGAAACAACTATTGCTTTTTAGTCTTTCGTGCCAGCGTCCAAAGAGTCTGAGCTCCAGAACCATAGATTAGTTTTAAAGCTTTCGTTAAACCCGGGCAACCGCCGGGCTATACTGCTAGTATAACATAAGAGATCACCTGGAATGGTTATGGCCCTCCAAAGACTAACCTTTATATTTGTACTTTTCACATACTGCTTGCTTTTTTTTTCATATGTGCTATAATTTCTCAGTGGAACAGTTTTGACAAATGTTGATATATTTGTGTATATTATTGTATGACATCTTTGTATATTCCAGCATTGTATACAATTTTTTACAGGTGTAATTCTTTTTTGGAATTAAATCATTTGAGTTATTCTAGTCCTCCTTCTGTTGTGTCAAGGTGTTACTATATCATGGATATACTAATGCCTAATGTGAGCTTTGGAGAATAGAGAAAAATCAAGATATTTTTTCTCTCCAAGCAAACCAATTATTTTTTTGTCTCTATTTTGTTTGATCTTAAGGAATGCAAGATTACAATTATTTGGAGACAAACTGTTTTGAAATTACTCTTGAATTGGGCTGCAACAAATTCCCTAAAGCCTCTGAATTGTCCAGGTATTGGAAGGATAACAAAGATGCCCTTATTGCGTACATGCTACAGGTAAGCTTATCAACTTTTTTATCATCATAAATGAATTTCTAGAAATGTCTGTGCCGTGTCTGTCTTGTTGTTTTTTTATGAAGTGGTTCTGATTCATAGTCAGTTGATTCATATTGTTAGTAAGCAATAATTTAAATTAGTCATATTTCCTCTTACATCAGTTACTATTGTAGTATGTGATTCATCTCAGATGATACCAAAATAAACTTTGCATAGTGTTATATGGATGTGTCGGAGAAACCAGATGCATCTGCTGGTTGACTTGGAAGGTGACTCCTAGCCACCAGGTGCAAATCTGTGCCTTGCAGGATGTCAGTGGCTGCCCTCAATGTGTAAACAGGTAGTCAACTCTACTGTGTTTGGAATGTGCACACACAAAATTGTGGATCATGTAGAAGGATATATAGGTACCCACCTGAGAGGGAATAGTTTCTTACATCCATGTTAGAAGAAATCCAAAAGCCACACACCAACAGTAATTAACAAAGTTCAGAGTTGAATAAACAACAATGTTATGTATGTGAGGTTTAGTCTCGTGTTATTATTAAAATGTATAATAATAACATTATTACCTATATGGAATGGGCAGACAAAATAACTTGTAAGATATTTCTTTGTCTTTGCATTATCTTACAAGAAATTTCAGCAAAGTTTAACCTTTGTACCCACAAAAAAAAAAATCTGTTTCAAAAGGATAGTTTTTCTGCTCACACCACTATTACTGTATACACTCTTGATTCCCTCTGCATGTTTGTTTACAAGATTATAAAAATATGTGAAGCAAGTACAATGTGGTAATTTACCATTTCGTAAAGATTTATTATTTATCATTTTATAAGGAAATAAATTTGAAAAGAAATGTTTTTATTAAAAATTTCATGAAAATTCACAAAATTATCAAAATATGTGAACTAAACACAATGCTAAATTTATTATTTAACCTTTTATAAATAACGATGAAAACCAGATTTTTTATTTATAATTTAAATATCTATGAACTATAGAATAAGAAAATTTAGACAAACATGTTTTTTCTAGACATTATACAAACTCTTCTCAAATTATTTTATATCTTGGGTTACTTGCTTTAATTTTCCAGTTTTTTATAATTTTGATCTAGGGTCAGCTAATTGCCAATGAATTTAAACTTTTATGAAATGGTAAATGATAAATATTTTATAATAGTTGGTTTGTATATTTTTATAATTAAGTAGATTTATGAATACAAAGATTGCTTTCATATTACTCTTTTTATAAATTGGTAATTGATAAGCATTACATTGTAGTGGTTTCAATATTTTATAATGTTGTAAATATAAAAAATATTCTTGTAAATAAACAATCTAATAAATGAATCATTTTCACTGTCATTTTTCAAGAATGAAGAAATTCACTTTAATATGTTTTGGTTTTATTGAAATTCTAATCATCACTTTTCAAAACAACAAACATTTCCAAAGAGTGAAGTTAGTTAAAATAATAGTGGTGTCAAAGGAAAAACTGTTCTTTTGACACTATCTTATTGCAAGCATGAAGATCTATATTTGCCACTTCTTGTTTTAATTTTCCAATTTTTTTATAATTGTGATTTTAGATCAGCTAATTGCCAATGAATTCAAACTTTATAAAATGGTAAATAATAAAGATTTCATTATTGTTGGTTTGCATTTTTTTATTATTTGGTAAATTTTTATAAATTATAAATAAAAACATTTAATTCTATGTTTATTTCTTTATAAATTGGTAAATGATAAATATTGCATTGTAGTTGGTTTGCATATTTTAATAATGTTGTCAGTATAAAAATATTCTTGTAAATAAACAATCTAATATATAATGTTTAATATTTTTGTAATAAATTCCAAAGAACAAAAAAATGTATAAATTCTCTTTCATCATATTTCTAAGTTTTATTAACAATCTAATCATTACTTTTTAAAACAATGGTGGGATAAAAGGTAGCATAAAATAATAAGTGTCAAATAAAAACTATCCTTTTGATGCCCCATTTTTTTGTGGGCGCAAATGTTAAACTTTGTCAAAATTTCTTTGTTATGTAGTAGCTGATAAAATACCTTGTGAGAAATTTACTTATGCTATAATAACACAGAAAGCATTTATATACATCCTTGTGGCTAATGAGTTATTTTCCATTCTACAATCTCTTTCCCTTAAATGAAAAACATTGCTAGCCTTTACTATTCAGTAATTATTATCATGGTAAATAAGCTACCTTCTTTAGTTCTAGCACTCCTGATCAGGCATTCACAGCTAGGAACTGCCATATGATATACACAGCATCAACCCATTCACATTTTTTTTCATATTTCATTGGTAAGGAGGAAATTCCACATTTTTTTTCAAGAATTGTTACTGTTATGTCGCCAAGTATAAATGAATAACTCAACAACAGAATCAGAATATAAGTTGTATTCCGCAGAAAGACAGTATGTACAGAAGTGATTAGTAATATTTACAATAGAAAGATATAAGAGTCCAATCCGTCGTAAGACGTGTGTATACGTGATTACTTCCGGTACGCCACCGGAAGTGTGACTAACTCTTCACTGACTTGCACTGACTCTTCAGTAACTCATTAGAGACTCTCAAGTGACTCTCTATGACTCCCTGTAGAGAATCGACCATTGCTATATATAGCAATGGGAACAGTCCATTTGTAGTCAAATAGGAGCGGCGCCCTAACAGTTATTTTGTGGAATAGATTCTTGAGAGGATATTTTCCTGATCACTACAATCTTAACCTTTTCAGGTCTAGGGTCAACTGTGATCTATTCTACATATCCTCATAATATATACTTTTCCTTCTTTTTATACTTTTACAACAACTTCATTCAGTAATAAACTTCCTTGAGTGGCTCTTGGGCCTTGTATTTAGTGAACAATATATATATATATATATATATATATATATTGACACTACTTGTGATGGTGCTGATTTCGAGTTAGTTTTAAAAAGTTCAAAACTAGCCAAACCTCGTCAATCAGGGTGACATTGTTGCATAGTCTGTGGTGACTAATCAAAATACAAGTAATTTCTAATTTGAAGAACATAAGAACAAACTCTAAAAAAATTTATTGGGGGCAATAATGTTCATATTTGATTAAAATAGAGATCAGTATTACTAATCGACTAATAGTTTCACTTTAAAAATTAAGTTTCACTTTTAAAATTTATTTTCAGTAAGATTTATTATGAATTAATGTTAGATACTACAAATTTTAAATTCTAAGTTTAACAAATCATTAGGTTTTGATTATTGTAAAGTTATTCAAAAATGAAACTGGAAAGAAAGATAACCACACATATATACAAATATATAGATATCAACATAAGGACAAACAGACAAATATATATACACACATACATACATATACTCGTACATACACACACACACACACACACACACACACACACACACACACATCTATATATATATATATATATATATATATATATATATACACACAAAATTTTTAACTATTTTTTTAGTGATGCATCAATTTATTAGATTTAGAGCCAGGTTAAGAAATTTCTATGAACACTACATATATTGGAAAATAATAAAACCAAATTTGTAAGATGATGTAGGCCTGAGAAGTTTTAAATAAGGTCAAGACAACACAGTCATATTCCAGTGCATAAACAAATAATTATAATTAAATATATATGCACGCAAATTCACGTATATACGCAACATAAAAACCACAAAGCAACATATGCAGAATAAAACCACATACATGGATCTACATATAGACAGCTATCGGCATAAATGCACAAATAGACACAAGAACACTCACACAGAAATATACACACACATATATATATACATACATAAAGAAGAAAATATATATGCACACACACACACACACACACACACACACACACACACACACACACACACATATATATATAATGATTTACCATTTATTTTTATGCCATAGGTACATCCCATCATCTTTAAAACTAGATTTAATGTTAAATTTCCATGTCATGTTTTTCTAAGAAAGCAGATGAATTGCAATAGATGCTGGTGTTGATCTAAGACGTTAACTTTAACTTTCTTTCTCCTTATACTGTTTCCTTTCCTTTTCTTTTTCTTTTATGATTTTTCTATATTTTTATTTTTCTTTCTTTTCTTTTCTTTTTTTCTTTTTTTTTTTTTTTTTTTTGAATGAGTGAGGAAATGTTTTGTAGATTACTGTTACAATGTTACAAATGTCTATTTTCAATGTGGACATGTGTATGTGATTCTTTTCCGGATGATTTTGGATATTAACTGTTGTATCATTTGGGTCTGATGAGCAGCAAGTTTTTGGCTGTGAAATATATATTACCCATGAAATTGTAGAATATCTAAAAACATTTTCTAGATATTACTCTGTTAAATTAAATAAATAAATAAATTTAACATTGAGTTTTTTGAGTTCGTCTCTGTCGGAATTTACCTGACTTAAATACCAAATATTCTACGGTTTATTTTTATATATATATATATATATATATATATATATACAGGCATGTAAAACAATATATCAATGTGCTTACTAGTACATAAACTCACATGCACACTTACATACATGCATTTATACGTAGACAAACCCATGCACTCAAGTATATATATTCATATATAAACACAAGTAAAAACAAACAGAAAAAGTACATATATACATACAATTTAACCTAGGTACTAATAACAACTTCAAAAACCACGTGAAATTGATGCCTAAAGAATCATAATTATTAAATACTAATTTGACAATCTATGCCAGACTAACTTGTTAGATATTAATTAGATGATTTATGCTAGATTAAAATCTATCAAATATTAGCATGATAATCTGTTAGATTAAATACCTAGTAACTACATAACTCGATAGTCTATGTTAGATTAAATACTTAGCGAATATTAATATGATAATATATGCCAAATTAAATTTTTTTTTTTTTTTTTTTAATCATATCACCCCAAGCAAGGCGGTAACACCACTGATGTGCAGGGGGCTACGTAAGGGTAAAAAGAATGGAAAAGAGAAAGCCGGAAACCACATCCTAAACAGGAAACAAGGGATGAGCCTCTTCACCTGTTCAATAGATGTGGGTGGAGTGTGAACCGGGCAATAGTTTAGTCTATCTGCTCCAATTGAAAAAAAATAAAAAAATAAAAATAAAATAAAATAATAAAGGAAAAGAGTGAAAAGATTGGAAAAGAGAAAAAACCGGAAACCGCATCCTAAACAGGAAACAAGGGATGAGCCTCTTCACCTGTTCAATAGATGTGGGTTTGTTGTTATTAAGATGAAAACATCGTTTTATTAAATCTTTTTAACCCTTTCTATCAAACACAATTTTTTTTGTGTGTCAATGGTCGATGTAATATTTACAATTAGTATTTTAGCGTCCTTTTTCAGGTGGAAAATTATAAATTTGGAAAGTCTCAAAAAAAAAAAAAAAAAAAGATATTTTAATGAAACTCAGTATTTATTCACAAACGAATGAAATTATTTTTTTTAATCTTAGTTAAAAAAAAAAAAAAAAAGAGAGAAAGAGATGTCCCCTTCACCCCACTTAATTTTTTTCATTTGAAAATTTTTTTTATTAAATAGAAAATATAGAATTCTTGGAGAATGTATACATTTTTTTTTCAAACCACTAAATACCTAGCAAATATTAATTTGACAGTTCATGTCAGATAAAAAAACCTAGCAAGTAAGATTAAATAACAATTGACATTAGTGAAAATAGTTTATATATTTATAATATTATAAATTAAATTGTTCACTATGTTTACACTTAACAGTTAATTTCTCTGGTTTAACAGGTTAACCCTGTCCTTAACTCTGATTTTATATATATATATGAGATTGATATAAATGTAAAATTTGTCATTTAGCTGATTGATGTTACTGTATTCAACACCCTAACTCCACAGTTTTGCAGATGAACATCTTGTAAAAGTTTGGTCTGTGCATCAGGAGATATCAACAATTGTCTGCTGATTTTTCTAATTCACACTATTTCTATATTATGTTAAAAAATATACACACATATAATGACTGGTCACATGTTTTTGAGTACATCACGAGTTTGAGAGTAGTTAGCTAACCCCTATTGTAGAAACCCATTCAGACGTGTTTGCATTTCTTCAACACACATTAACCAACTTGTGGTCTAATATACTGCAACTAAGCTGAGTTGCAGTTTCTGGAAAAAGTTACATAATCAATCTTGTTCAAAAGTTGAACAAAGCAGTACACTCAAAACGCTGGTCATGATGACATGGATTGTTCTAGTACAACCATCAATGGCCCCTGAACAGTTTTGTCTAATGAATTTCACTCACTTCATTATTTAGACATCATAGCCCTCCACAGATTCCTTTTCATTATTATCTGTGAATTGCTATAACTTCTTTGGAAAGTAGTTTGCTGCAATGACTTGTTTCTTGTCACCTTCTCCATGCTTTTGGATTCAAAGCAGTTCTCTTAGAATAGCCACCATCTAAAGGTAGAAAGCCCAGCTCTATTCTGCTATTTAACCCACTGATTTAAAAATTTTGAAAATTATATTTAAATAATTAATGTGAACCTTGAAACAAAAAGTTTATTGTGTTGATCATCAAATTTCATCAAATTGGTTAATTTTGTTTAGTAGCATATCAACTCCTTATGGGTCATTTAATACCAATATCTAAATATTTTGTACATGATTTTAAGGCTTCAACTCAATATATTTTGAATGCAGTTGCAACTACAGATTAAATGTATTTTTGGTAATTTTTTTATAAAATGTATTGATGGTCATTTTGCTTTAAAAATGTATTGCTAGTCATATGTAAATATGTATTGTCATTTTTTAAAAATGTGTTTCTGGTATTTTACCATAAAAATGTATTCTTTATACTTTCATAATGTTTTGCTTTTATTTGGGCTTTCACTATTTGTCCATAGCTGGGACCCTCGAGCAGGAGCTCTCATCACAGGTCAAGAAGTGTCAAATTTCATGATGATAATGATTCAATTTCAGACTCATATTGGCTTGAAAGGTTTTGTGAAATCCTCATGGCTTCAGTTACCCATTCAAGATGCGGTCATACAAGTAATCAATATGACCGATAACAAGTACATCAACCATGACATCACCACAGGTTAGTAGTCCTCAAATATTCAATTTACAAGAGGGTGCTGAATCCACTTCCCAAAATCTGATTAAATGAGCAATCATTAGATTATTTTATCATCTCTTGGCCAGGCCTAGAACTTTTCAGCATCGTCTGGTATTTTTTTATTAGTGATAGCTAAATTTTTAAAACTAAAGAATTGATATTGTTAACTATTCTCTAACTTTCAGATGGCAATTATGGAGACTGTTAATGCGAACCCACCCAAGGATTGAACTCTTCATCCTTGGCTAACTGATATTGTTGAATTACCTTGTCTTGCTGGCTTATTAACAATTCATAATTTGTTCATGGTAGTGAGAAATTCATTTTCTTCTGGAATCTATGCTGGGTAATTCCAGTTTTAATGTTTGTGTTTTTTCTGGAAGGTGTGTTGGTGCATAGACAATGATAATGGCCATAGAGAATAGCATCCAATACAATTAAGCTAGAATATCACTATTTGACATTCAGCAGTATTTCATATTTCATTCCCTTGGATGATGGAGAGAATCAGATTTACATGGTTGCTTTTTCAACAATAGATATTTACTAAACTCAACTTAGTCTTGCAAAGAGATGAATACAGAATAAGGAAAAAGTCTTCTAAATAGAGTAGGTCAGCCCAGGGCTGGTGCAAGGGTTCTCTCATTTCACCGAATTTATGATACTGGGCCCCTCACTCTGCTGCATTTCAATTTTCATAAGGTAGTATTCACATAAAATGCAAATTTTATTATGTACAATAATAGATTATATGCAATATAGGTGAAAAATTCAACTAGGAAAATTTGAAATAAATAAATATATCTAAATACAATTAGGAACATGTCATAACGGATCATGCCATCTTGAATAAAATAATGTTTTGTGCCAATTTTTAACATTAACTTGAGATTTTTATTGTTAAAAAGTTGAAGAATTTTAACACATTCAACCTAATAAATAAAAAAATAGTGATTTTTTTTTTATATATAGTGTTTTTTTGAGGTTTAGCATGATCAAGACAAATTCAGATTTAGAAAAAAAGACCTCATGGCATCAAAATCTGAGAAAACTTTTCATCCTTTAATAGTTAGACTTAGTTTAATTTGTAACATATATAAATGTTGGCAAAAAAAGCTAATGTTGATAAGATAGGGCACCAAAGCATTGACTGGGGGCCCTCAACCAGGCTCCCTTGCTGGTTGGAGGTTTTAGGCATAAAATACACTAGCTCTGAGTTAGCCTGTCTTGAAAATCATGACTCAGAAATCCTGGCTTTTACCTGGGACTGAACTGTTTACTAGCATATAAGCAATTTACAAAAACAGACAGACAAATATGCATGGGATAACTTTTCAAATAACTGGTTCCTCTTTCTGTGTTTGTAGGTCGTCATGGAGACTATTATCGCCTTTTGATTGATGGCTACTATCAGATCAGGGTGATTGCTAGGGGTTACCACTCTCAAGTACGCTGTCACAAGGTTCACAATAAAATGTTTCATGAGGCAGAGAAACTAAATTTTGTGATGATCCCTCAGCACCAGAGGAACAAACGAGATGTCAAGGAGAGACTCTACTGCAAAATGTTGCAGGAACTTGCTGACAATCAAGGCCACAAGGTAAGTATAAACTTTGCTGACTGCATTAACCAATTATTCAAATCTTTTTTGTGTGTATACAAGATGTGATGAACAAATTGTTGCCTAAATTATGCGAAAATATATCTGTTAAAATGAGATGTCAGTGTAAAATAACACTGACATCTCATTTTAAAAGATATATTTACCAAAATTACATAAAAATGTCTTGGAATTCTAAAGAGAAAATTTATTCAATAACATATGCCATTGGCTTCAACCATGGCCTACAAATGGTTTCAAAATCTCTTGCTTCTCTTAAGGATAGTTTCCTTGTTTAAGTTGGTGAATACTGCCATAATCCTTGCTTTCAGTTCGTCTTTGGTGCTAAATGAAGTTTTGTTGGCCTCTCACACAATTGCACCCCACACATAATAATTAAGTGGATTGTAGTGTGGGGAATTAAGTGCTTAGATTTAAGAGGTGATGTGGTGACAGGAATTGTCTGACAGCCATGATTGGGTTCTTCTGCTTGTGTAGCATGGTGCAGAGTCCTGTTGCCAGACTTTGGGTTTTGCAACAACCAGCACTACCTCCTTAAGGCACTTGATTTAGGCCTCCATGTTGAGTCTAAGGCTCTTTGGGAAGATGAATGCAGGCATAAATTGCCATCACTAGTGACCATTCCAATCACTGTTGTAAGCACCATTAGACTCATCCAACTCTTTCCAAATCCTCTGTACTGTTCTCATATTGACACCTAAATCAACATCACCAAGATAGAAGGCCTGTTCAATTAAATATGAAATTACCACAAATAGTATCGTCGTCTTGCGGCCACTGGCTGAGATAGAACTCACTACACCCCTCCAGTATTTCCTGTGAATTTGGAACCCTGGCGCAGTTTTGTAGCAAAATTCATAATCTTGTCAAATAGCTGAATACTTGATGCTTCGCCAGGGTTACCAAGGGTGTTTTTATTGTGACACCAACACTAGATGGGTTGCCTTATTTAACCCATAACTGGAGGGAAGTGATGGATTAATACCTTTCCCAAGGGTACCAGTGCTTAAGTGAATGCAGGGTACTCAACTGGAATTTAAACTTGGATCACTGATTTCTCTTTCCGAGCCAATATCCACTGCACCACAATGCACATCCATCACTGAACGCTTACAGCGCCTGGTATTCCCAAGCGGTCACCCATCTAAGTACTGACCAGGCTCAATGTTGCTTAACTTCAGTGATCGAACGAGAACTAGTGTATTCATCGTGATATGCCGTAAGCAAATAATATAAGCCAAAGTGAAGCTGCTAGAAATGGATGATTGTAGGCGTTTTTTAAAGTATAGAATACTTTTTAAAATACAATTTAAAAAAAAAAGAAACCAGTGCTTGAATTTCATCTTAGAACTTTATTCAATATTAATTCATAAAAATAAAGAAAAAACAAGCAAACAATATTATTATAAAAGTGTTTTCTTCAGTAAAGTTATGATATTGACAATTGAAGTTGACAGAATAATTTTTCATATTAGACAAAGAAAAGCAAACTAGGGTTTGATTTCTATCCTTAAATAAATAAAGAACAAGCAATAAATAGATTAAAAATCTGTTTTTATTTTAATGATTAGTTCATAAATCTACTATATTGACATTGAATATTTTTTTCATTAGAAAAGAAAAAGCCAAACTTCATTTTTTACCTTTTTGATAATATACTTTATTCAATAATATTTCTAAAGGAAAATCATTTAAAGGTTTTTCATTTATTACTATGTTAAATTAAATACAATTGAATTTAAGTACTGTAAAATTCCTTCTCCTTATTTTGATTGTGTGAAATTATTTGAAAATTATTTTCTTTAAAATAAAATATTGACATGATTTTAATTTGCATGTTTTATTGTATTTATAATTATTCTATAGAAGTAAAGTTACAATATTGACATTTTTGTTGTGGAGAAAATAGACAAACAAATTTTAAATAATTGTTGAAAAAATATTACATAGATATATGAGAGATTTAGCTGAAGGTTTGAATCATTTTTGTTTTTTTTGTTAACTGGTTTTTAGTAATATTATTTTCCCCCAACACAAAGATCATTTAAAAGAACATTTGAAGAGCTCCAGACAAGCATTTTTTTCTAATTTTTCTATACTGTGACCCTTATCACATGAGTCCACATAAAAAAGATGATCATTATCTGCCAAAACATTCAAGGTTATGTGCATGACTAATTTCTTTTGATTTACTGAATGAAGAAAATAATTTTTTGTTAGTTTACTAATAACTATATAATTATAGAGAACAGTATTTGCAGTCGTATCATCAGTGAAGATAAATATGAAGGATAGTTTCGTAAAATTCGAAGGATTGCGCCAACATGAAGAATTGTTTTCTTAAAGCATACAGTAATTGTGCCAACAGTTTTCTTACAGAATGCTGATGTTACTCACTTTATGTCTTCAGGCTGAAAATGCAGTTCAAATACCTAAGAAAAGAAGAAAAAAAATTAAAAAAGCAACTACACCTTATTTTAAAATGCTTGTCAAAATCTAAGATAGAAAAAAAATAACATGAAAGAAAGTTCTGGATGTATTTGTGGGAAACTTTAATTGAAAAAATACTGTCCATATTTTTATATTTGGTGGGCATTAATGTGCTGAAAAAAAAAAAAATAAATGCAGGATATTTAATAACTGGATTGAAAGTCTTAACATTTAATACTTGTGAAACATTTCTATTTTAGCAAAAGAAAACCACTTGAGGCACTACTTAAGTAGACTGGTTCACTTGTAAAATATAGAGAAAAATCTTTGAAGAATAATTACCATAGACCAGCATTCCTTAGACTGGTCATGGGTAAACAGCAGCTCGTGGGCCATGTGCAACCCGATTGGCTTTCTAAATGCCACACCTAATTTCATAAGGAAGATAACATTTATTAAAATGTTTTTCTTTCCTTTCGTTCTCACTTGTTCATACTTTTATGCATAACCACATACATAAACAGTGATTAAATACAATTTTTCTTGAATTTTGTAAGTTTTCTTTGAAGTTAACATTTTCATTATTTTAAAACATTGGAAATTTTTACTAAAGATCATTCATGTAAAATCTTTTTGCTTCAAAGAACTGGTCCTGGGCATAATGGTAAACTGCATCCGTCTGATTGGTGCTTGAAATAAACCAGTTGAAATGAATATAAAAACTATAAGAACATATGTACAGGAAAACCTATTAACGAACTGAATAGTACTAAAATTACGTATGCTTTGGTTCGAATAATATATATTGTTATGCCATTCTTTACTGTAATTAGTTCAATCATAGATGGATTCTATATAATTTTTTACTCGGCTAGAACAAGCTGTATTTAAAACATATCCTTAGCGCCAACATGTTAATTTTCCAAATTATTTCTCATTTAAATATCATGAGCTACAATGGGTCATTCACATTTTTGTGCCAAAGAAAACTCTGTTTCAATTCTCGCAGAAATAAGTACCTACGATGATGCCAGAAACTTTAAAGAACTGTCAATATCATTTTTTAAAAAAAACTAAATCCGTTCGCCGAAAATAATTTGTTTAGTTTTAGATTTATTTTGATAAGCTTATTATCTAAGCATTTTCCAAAATAAATTCTATTTAATATCTTCCGTGATTCGTTTATTCTCGATGAAGGGATGGAACATTCTAGAAGCAACAAGATCAAGAGTTGGGCAAAGAAAAAATCTTCAAAAATTATTCCCTGAATATTTTTTTTTTTTTTTTTAAAAGTTTTTATGAGTGGATCATTTCAGTGCCTCACTTGAGTTAAAGAATAATTAATATAATAATCCTAACTTGAAGATATGCAATTAGAATATTTACAAGAATTCTATTCTGTCTCTCGATATTTGGTCTCTGTTACCAGTCATAATCTTGCAGATTTTCATCACAATCTAATAATATTCAATACTTTCAAATAGGTTTCATTTTATCGCCCACCTCTGCTTGGAAAAAATGAAACCTATTGATAAACGTGAGTACTAGAAAAAGTTGTGGGGCAAGTGAAATACCTTTGTGTACCTAGATATATGAAGATACACAAAAGTGGTATTAAAGATTACTCATCACTTTAAACATGAGATAAAATTTGACCCACAATGCTTTAAATAGTTTAAAATTGTTTATTTTTATAAAAATGTTGTTATGCAATTATCCATTTCTTTTCTTATTATTATCTACAAAAAAATGTTCCCTAATTTTTTTTAAAGTGGAACAGTCTATTTAAGTAGATCTCAACTTGAAATAATTTAAAAATTTAAAAATATTAGAATATTCAAAAGCATTAGTTAATTACTATAACTTGTTTCTGTCACCAGCAATCACCTTGCAAGTTTATAATTTCTCTCATAATCAATATTTTCAAATAGAGGTGTAAAAAAAAAAAAAATTAACAAGTATATTAGTTTCAGCTTATAGAATTTTTTTTCTGCAATAAAAATGTCCCCTGCAGGAAGAGTGTCAGATCTACGAAAAAAAAATGATTCTTCAAAGATTTAAAGAGAATTCTCAGAATATTCAATAAAAAAAATTATAAGACAGAATACAAGTCTGTGAACCTAAATGACCAGCTACTGCCTGTTTCTGAGCGCCCTTGTCTGCCATTGCAGTTAGCCAAACCCTATTACAGATGCTTACTAAAACCACAGAGCACACCTGTGGTCTATATTTATACTGCAATTATGCTGAGCAGACCTTAGTTACAGTTTCTGGAAGAGAGAGAGAGAGCATAACCATTTCTTGAACAAGGCCAGTTTGTGCTAGCACTACCATCGACAGCATCCAAATGGTCTGTCCTACCCAGTTTCACTCACAAGGTCTAGGTCAATCTGTGGCATGGTTTTCAGACACTTTCTGAAGGTAACACATGCTGGAATCACCTTGCCAGATTGATAACATCAGGAATATATAGATAAAAATGTGGTACTAAAAATTACTCATGAGAAGTGAGAAAAAATTTAATGCCCGATGCTTCAAAGAACAAAATAGAATAAATACTATTTAATAAATGGATTTCTTAATATTTGTTGAACATTTCTATTTTAACAAAAGAAAACCACTTGAAATATGATAATCTTAACTTGAAGATATGCAATTTGAATATTCACAAGAATTTATAATGGGAGAAAGGTTTCTCTCATTTTTATTTATAATGAGAGAAACTTGGGAGAAAGGTTTATTCTCCTATTTTATTTTCCCCATTATGGGCATTATTATATCTCTGATATAATAAGACTGTAATTCATGAACAGAATGGAATGACTGAAAGGAAAGGGAATGACAGCATGCGTTGTTTTCAAAGAGACATTTTTACCACTAAGACATACTCAAAACTATATATTCCTATATACACACCTGTTCCATGCAGAGAATAATATATATCTGCACTATAAGGAGAAACAAAAAGGAATGGTCTTGCATATAATATGGAAATTCTTCTGTGTTTCTAGAGAAGCAATGTTTAGGACTCCAAATTTAAACAGGCTGGCTTTATCTACTACGTCTCTGGCAAGAACATATTCCATGAAGGGGAAATGGTGAGTCTTGGGCTTTCCCAAATTGAGGACTGCAAACCAGAGTTTCTTTCTATATCTGGGGAAGATATATTCCAAAAAAGAAATTGCACCATGAACTTGTAAGCTGTAGCATTTGGTAGCTGGGTAGCTGAGTAGAATGAACAAACATGGTTACTGACTGGATGACTGGCAACTTTTCTCACTGTATGAAGTGACGTCACTAAGCATTTGTTAACTGACCCATGTGACTTGTCTCCAACAAAGGGAGGTAAACATCGTATGTATTCCTACAAATTCTATTCTATTTCTTGATTTATCTCTGTCACTAGTCATATCCTTGTAGGTTTTTCTACCACAATTATCTCTCTAATAATAATCAAGGCTTTCAAATAGAGGTGAATGTAAAAAAATTAAATCTTTTGATAAACTTGGGTAGTAGACAAAATTGTAGGACAGCCTATAATCTTCTGTTCTCCTAGATATCAGTCAATTAAGTGCCATACGTGATATATGCGATCATGTCTCGAAAAAGACATGACTGACTGGGCAGAAGATTATCCTGCACTCTCCAACTCTCCCCCTATGTACATCCTAACTTGTCCATCACCCTGTGTAACCCCCTGCGCTATAGTGGCAGTGGAATGCCTTGCTTGGGGTGACATGATTAAAAAAAAAAAAGAAAAAAAAAGTAGGTTGCCATTGCTTTCTGCGTAAATATATAAAGATTTTTAAAAAATTGTTACTAAAAATGACCCATCACTTTAAAAGTGAAATAAATTTAACCTACAATGCCAAATTTTAACCTACAATGCCAAATTTTAACCTACAATGCTTCAAATAATCAAAAATTATTGTCATGCATTTATTTTTTTTTATTGTTATTATTTTGTAGTTGGCCACTGAACAAGAGATTTTTGACGAGATGATGAAGGATGTGTCCGAATACTTCAATCAGTAACTGGGGCCATGACCAACTGATTCCATTGGCCAAAACATTTTTGAAGGAAGGACTTTACATTCTGTACACTCTTTACATGTTTCTTTCGTATTTCACCTTCCATCTTATTTACCTTTTATTTTTAATTCCAAGTCTCCAGTATCAGATAAATTTGATTGACAACAGACGCGAGACTTTGATAGTAGGTAGCTCCCTTGTCTCTTCTTGACAATTCTTGTGACAGTTCAAATAAAATTCCATTGAGTATAATTACTGTTCCTCACTTCTGCTGAGAAACTCACTTGAAATTAAAAAAACAAAAAAAAACAAAAAAAAAATGCTTAAAGCAAAGATATTGATTCACATTTTAATTAATTTATGGGCGAAAATTTACTTGATTAAAAAAAAATGTAATGTTGATACATGATCCAAAGTTAATAGAAAGCAATAGGTATAAGCTTTTCTTTTTGTCTGAATTTTTGAGATGAGGAATTATCATTTACACTACTTAGCTTAACTGGTCTGCTTGGGAAAAATAGGGAAGATTTTTTAATAAGTTTTGTAGATTAGCATTCATTAGATCTTCCTCAATTCACAATAGTTGTCAGAATAAAAGAAAATATTGATATTTTTTCATAATTTCAGAAAGGGGATTCTGTTCATAATATAAGTGCAGTGTTAAATTGGTACCCAACTTCATAAACAATTCCCTTTATTTAAGTATTCACTGCTTATTACGAATTGAGCAAAAAGACAACATCAGGAGTATGCAGTTATTAATATCCTGGGTACAGTTTCAAACTTGATATTTGTAAATTAAAACAAAGAACAAATAACACTTAAAAAATGTCAGGAATCAATTTGTCACTATATTATCAACAGAACTCTGCTTGTAAAACTTCTCATTCTGACAAATGTCATGAGTAGAGGGATGTTAAAAGAATGTTAATCTAAAGAAAATATTATGAGTAGACCTGTTAACCTAAATAGTGTCCATTGATTTATTTGGACTAGTGTGCTCATTTTCATTGTTATAGTCACAGCATTTCTGCTGTTGTACTCTACAGTTTTCCCCAGGTGTCTGCTGTAGTTAGTAAAGTTATGATATATATATATATATATATATATATATACACACACACACAATACAATACAAGGCTGGAGTGAGGGTGTTAAATCATGTTTCATGACCTAATGATCTGTTGTGGACACTTCAGTATTTTTAAGCAAGAATATGTTACTTCTTTAATTATAATTATCTAGGAATGATTGTGAGCAGTGTTTTTTTTAATCCCAGAGTGGTCCCTGAAGCAATGTTTTTTTAATGAGTGTTGTGTTTTTTTGTTTTTTTTTTAATCAAAATCAATGTTATAAGTTTTTGTTGTTAAAATAAGGCCATTTTAATGATAGTAATGTGAGTCAATGGGTTGAAATAGCTTATGTTGGCCTTAGAATATGTCCTACTACATATTTCATATGGCTTCAAAATTTCTCTGTGATTGGTTAAATTTCAAACTTTTCTTCAGTGGCTTGCAGCACTTGAACCCCAAGATATATGAGCTCAGTGAGCTTGCCAGAATCTATTCATAACTTACATTTTGGCAGTTGGATCCTTAAATCTATTGTTGCTGGTTGTACAGGAGCCCCCCCCCCCATGTCTGTTGAAGCATCAGGTTCCTCCAAAATGTAAACCTGCCACTAGTCATGGATTGAAAAGTACAGAGTACATTAGAAAAATTATTAGTTAATTTTTAATTTACACTGGCCCTGCTAGTTATTATTATTATTATTATTATTATTATTATTAATACAAGTTATCCCCCTTGACTAAGAGCCACAAAATGTATAATCTCTGCCCTAAAAACATTCTACTTATTTTTATTAATTCAAATAGTAATTCAACATTTAAGATTTTACTTTCCAATTTCATGTTTAAGTTTTAGTCCAAATCAAATTAAGTTATGCAATTACATAATTGAAGATAAACACCCCAGCATTATAATATATTATTACTGGTCAAATAGTGTGACAGTTGGACACAGCTATTATTATAGTATAGATATGAAATTGTGACAGACAGACACGGCTCTTATTATAGTATAGTTCATTATTATTTATCTAATACTGTGGATTGAATAAAGGGTTCACTTTTAAATTTTTAGAATGTTACCAAACAATGGGTGAAAGGTTGTGACTATAACAATCAAATTAGAGACACCAGAACATAAAATAGTTTTCTTTCAGTTTTTATATCATTTTCATTCCATCCACCTACTGACAATCAGAATTTTACTTTATGAAAAGACTTTTTTTTTATTTGTTGTGTTGCTTGTTTTTTTTTTCTCATCTTTGTAAAAGATAAGATAGCTAAATGACTAGATATTGAATTTAATGTAAGCTTATGTTTAACAGATGTATGAAAACTATTCATATTTGTGCATCATGCTGACACATAAGAGAAAAGTTCTGATTTATAAACGGTCATCTTGTACATTTCTGCCATGGCATTAAGAACATGCTTGTCAGCCTATCCGACTTAAATTGCTGGAATTAAATTCAATTTTAGTCACTAAAAGTGTTCTTTGTCATTTGCATTGTAGAAAAGAACAATAAGAATTGTCTTTTAAAAATCTGAAGTAAATTTAAATATTGGCCTTCATAAAAGATTAAAAATAAATTATGAAAAATGTTCGTATTAAATCATATTAAAAAATTTGTGGCAAACTTGGACCTTTGTGCCTGAAAAAAATGTGGTGTGACAAAAGGACAGTTTTTCCATTGACATTGCTATTATTTTAACAATCTTCTATGCTTGACAATGTTTATTTTAAAAAGTTATGATTAGAATTGTAATAAAACCTAGACATATGATGAAAGTGAATTTATACATTTTTTTGTTCTTGAGAATTTGCAACAGAAATATTAAGCACTATATATTAATTTACAAGACTAATTTTATACAAGTAATCCCGCTTGACCCATAGGCACAAAATGTATACTCTCTGCCCTAAAAATATTCTATCCATTAATTAAACTTCTAAGATTCGCTTTTTAATTTTATGTCTAAGTTTAAATTAAATTATTACTGAAAGAAATACTGTATATCTTATTTTTAAATGGGATACTGCATATTTTATCACTGGTTGAATCATTTGATGGATGGACATGGCTCTTATAGTATAGATTTACATTCTAAAACCTAACATAATTAAAATTAATGCAATGCAATATTTATCATTTACCAATTTATAAAAAAAATAAATATGAGAACAGTTTTTTATTCATAAATTTATAAACATTTACTAAATTATTAAAATATGTGAAACAACCAAAAAGAACTCTTTATTATTTACCATTTTATAAAGTTTGAATCAATTGACAATTAGTCAATATTCTGCTAACCATTTCAATGAACAATCTAATAAATAAATAGTGTAAATAATCAATCTAATAAATAGTGTTTATTATTTTTGTGGTCAATTCTCAAGAACAAAGAAAATGTATAAATTCGTTTTCAAGTGTTTAGGTTTTATTCCAATTTTAGTCATTTGTAATTGGGTATCAATGAGATCAGTAGAAACAAACAAGAAAAATCTATGAGCCAACACTAAGTTTAACTGCAAATTTGTAGAACAGTCCAGCAGGCAATGTAGTAACGAAAACGGGGTTAGAAATCCATCCTTCCCCTTGCAACAGCAGAAATGCATTTTTGCTCATCAAGCTCAAAAATCATTCTGCCCCTGGTAAGCAAAAGCAACAACCTTTATTCACTGAGCAATTTTTTTTGGATTAGCCATGCCAGACAGGAAGAAACTAGTTGTGCCACTATCTGAAAAATGGATGACCTGTACCTTTGTGTCTGGATTGCCTAGACATGCTAAGTAGATACTCTGAACATCATCCAGAATGGAAGGCATGATGCCCGACCAATTGTTGACACTATCATGATTGATGAAAAAGAAACTGAGGAGCCAGCTGTCATGGTCATTCAACCAAGTGAAGTCAAAAATGATCCAACCCCAAGCCTCCATTGCCATAGCAATGTTACCTGCTATCAGTGCTCTGGGTCAAATCATTTTGCCAAAGACTGTCGCTATCAACATGAAGAGATGTGCAAAAGGTCAGTGTGGAAGGCGTGTCTCAATCTATGATTTCAGAAATTAGGCCACATTGCTTCTAAGTCCAGGAAATGTAATGTGGGATATGACGTCAGCTTTGCCACTTCCCTGCACAGAGCATGCAAGAGGCGCTCTCTATGATTAAGGTGTGCATCAATGGAATAACGTGTACTGCTTTAGTAGACTCAGGCTGCTCTTGGTTACTCATGAACAGATCAATTTATTGGCAGTGGAGTGAACAAAAAATGGATGTACTAATGGTTGATGGAAAGGCTCTCAGGAGCCGAGGAGTCAGAAGTATAAAACTCAGTGTCAACAAAGGTGACCCCCATCAATGTCAGTGTCTTGGTTGTGGACAGAACATTATTAAGGTTTGACCTGCTCTTTGAGGTGGATATTATTAAGGATCTAGGTGGAGTACGCAATACAGTGTTGGGTGATGTTCAGTTTTCTAGTTCACTCATCTGTTCTGCCTTGAAGATTGATGAACTTGACTTTAATGATGAGTTAGACCAAAGCACAAAGGCATGGATGACACTGTGGAAAAGATCAGAAAATAACCTACCAGAGAAAAAACTGGAGAGTGAAGTAGAGACTAATGAGAGGCTTGCAGCCAGTGGAAAGAAAGTAATATCCCCTTAAAGTATCAGGGATTGTAAAATAGTTCAATGTAAAAAGCAGATATGGCTTCATGAACTGGAATAGACACAAAGGAAGAGGTCTTTGTACATCAGATAGCTATAATTAAAAACAATCCTTGTAAATATCTGAGGAGTGTTGGAGATGGTGAAAAGGTTGAATTTGATGTCGTTGAAGTAGAGAAGAATAAGAAATCTACCAATGTCATGGAAACTAGTGGAAATCATGTGCAAGGTAGCAAATATGCTGCAGACCAATAAAGATATTGATGGTAGAATAGAAGACGCAATGGTGCTGCCAAGGAGGAAGGTGGAGAGGCAAAAAGTGACTAAGATGATGTGTCACCCTCAACTGCACCAGCCAACATGATTTACCAATACAAAATTCAGCTAAGAGGTATTGACGTGATACACTCAACTGAACAAGTAGAAGAACAAACAGCATACAAACTGGGTGATCGTTTGTGGGTAAAAGCCCCACACAGCCAGTGTACAACTTGATACTGAGTGAGGTTTATCTCTGGAATCAACAGCCTGCACACTTTGCTGGTTGATGAAATGCCAAGATACATAAAAGACTTGTATCCCTGTGTAGGTTCAGACACTTCAGCAAGTGACACTAGCAGTGAGTGCTCAGGAAGTGAAAGGATAATCACCATTGGAGGTAGGGCCAGTCCCTCTTCAAATGGTGAAGACTTTAGTTTGTTAGACCAGAGGACTCCTCAGGAGATGAGTCTTCTGAACATGCCATTCAATCTTCTCCAGTAATCCTCCTGTCCCACTCCAGAGAAGCTAAAGAATAAAGAAGCCTGCTCATGGGTATCACCTATGTGACAGGGGAGAGTGTAATGAAGGAGAAAATCACTTACCTTGAAAAAGAGGTTGGGTTTTGTGCATGGTCTGCCAAAGGAAAATTAAAGAAAATTGTTAGCACAAAAAGAGCTTCTATAATATCATAGAAACTATGCTAATGTTTTTTCCTCCCTGTCTGGTGTGGCCAATCAGAAAAATTGCTTGATGAATAAAGACTATTAATTTTGCTTAACAGAAGCAGAATGAATTTTGAGCTTGGCTACACCAGACAGGATGGAAAGAACATTAGCATAGCTTTTCTGAAACTTATAGCAGCTCTTTTTGTGCTAACAATTTCCTTTAATTTTTCCTTGGCAGATCACACACAAAACATGAGCTCTTTTTCTGAAGTAAATGATTTTCTTTTTCATTACATCATTGCTTTCTAAAACAATAAACATTGGCAAAGAATAAAGGTAATTAAAATAATAGTGGTGTCAATGGAAAAAAACAGCTTTTGACTTTTTTTTTTTTTAGTCATTGAAGGTCTATGTTTGCTAAATTTGTTTTAGTTATGGCTTTAAAAACAGACATTTTTAAAAAGTGTGCGTGTATATATAAATCACTTTATGGTAAATAATATTTTTTTTGCCCTTCCTTCTCTTGTTTAAATATATTTGCATATGTTGATATATACTTTATAAAATATATGTATTTGAAGCCATAACATTTTTTTCCAAAGTCAGCTTGGATGGAACCATTTTTTATTTTATAATGTACATGTATTTGTGTTTTCATTTGTATTTATTTTGGGGCATGGTGTGTTTTTATAGGTATGTTAGAGTATGTTTGTGATTTTGTGCTTGTGTTTATGTCTGTTTTGTTTTGATGCTTCTCTTATGTGTTTGCATTTGTGTCTGTGGTTTGTTTTTATATGCACTTGTGCCTGTATGTGTATATAGTCTTAATTAACTCTTTTTTAGTACTGTGGGGCATTGTTACAGCATTAGTACTGTAGGGTCTTCAAACATTTCATTTAAAATGTTATGGATATGTCATTTAGAAAATAAAAATGAAATAGAAATAATAGGTTTTATTTTCAAAAATCAAATTAAAATGCCACCAATAAAAATGTTTCTTGTTATCATATATGTCCATAATGGTAAATAAGGAAATTATATTAATGGAAAATTACCAGTTATTTTCATATCTAAGTGTTCAAAACTATATTACTTACTTTTTATATGATTGGATTCTAAAGTTATAAATCAATGTAAAAACGTATGAATTTTGAAGTTGTATTGAATATTTTTAATTAAAAAGAAATATGTAAAAATCAGGAAACTAATTTCACATTCTAGAATAACAAAATGAGCACACAAGATTGAATTTGTATTTATCTTTAATTAAATTGTTGTAAACATTATACAAGTATTATAATTCAAGGCCTATTTTTTCCTTAATAGCAAACTGCTTTTGTAGTGGCCATGGTTACATGTAAGTGGAAGAACAAAATAAAATAGTTTATAAGAAAAGAACAGAGCAAAAATAATATAAAACAGGCAAAGCAATAGTAATATGGCAAAAAGGTTCACAAACTAAGAATTGGTTTTGGCACACAAATGCAGCGTTCTGATTACAAGACAAGAAAAACCATGGCTATCTTATTGGCTAGGAAGAAATCCCAGCATGCATTTGTGTTGTTCTGCCTATAAATTGTGGAGGGGGGAAAGTGTTTAGCAGTCATTTCCAATGGAACCAACAACTATCCTTATGTGGTATAACAACTTACAATGGTAATATGTTTGGATCAAGAATGGAAGTCTAATCTCCAAAGTGACTATGAAAATGCTGAAACCTGAAGGCACATTTTGGTAGCAAGAAATACCTTCCAAAAACCAATCAAAGTTAAAGAAACAGAAACATTTCATTAAAAACAAAGAAAAGAGTACTGAACTGTTATGTAATATCAGTTCTCCTATATGGTAGGGAATGCTAGGCCGTCTCATCACAAATGAAGAAGAGATTTGAAGCAACAGAAATGTGGTTCTGCAGAAGGATGCTGGGAATACCATGAACTAAACATATGAGTAACAATGATGTTTTAGAGAAAGTAGAAACAAAAAGGACACTTATACTTAACATCAGGAAGATAGTTGAAATTTCTAGGTCACATAAGAAAAGAGGGTTTAGAAAATTGATAGATTGAAGGTAAGATGGACAGAGGAAAACAGTACATCACCTACCTGGCAAGCTTGAGTAAATGGAAGGTGGAACAAAGTTTGGTAGAGAGAGCAAAAAAGACAAAATTTATTAAAAGCTGCAAAGGACAAGAAATTTTAGAGAGCCGTGACCTGAAGGAACATGGCATATAGAAGTTGATATGTTTTATTTATTTTTATGGAAAAAAAATTATGTTCTTAGTTGGATTGGTATCTTCAGAAAAAAAAAAAAAAAAAAGCATAAAATAAGCTTCATTTTTCAAGTCTCAGATTCTATCTGAAATTCTATGGTGAACATAGAAGAAGAAAAAGAAGTCTTAAGAAAATGTCTTTTTAAAAAACATGCATTCTACATCATTGCTATTATAAAACATTCTAAGTTGTTCTTTTTTCTAAGATGCATCTAAAAGGTTCTTGAGCTTTTGCAACATTTGATAAAAACAGTAAAAGTCATTTAGTATTGTGGGATCATTTTTGCATCTATAGAAAAATAAGTGTGTATATTTCCCATAAAAATTATGACTAAAAACAGAAATTCTTTGTAGTTACTTGACAAAGTTATTCAGAAAGCTACTTGAATAATTATGGAAATTTGACATGCTGCTGGCTAAATATTAAAACCAAAAATAATTACGTGTTGTTCAAATACCTCATGGTACTAATGGAGGGTTAAGAGTCTGTTAATGATTTCCTGAATCTCAAAGATTTATTTGTTATCTCATTGTTTTTTTAATGCTATGAAATGAAAGCATTTAAAAAAAATTAAGCAATATATATTTATGCCCTGAAATTATTAAAATATAAAAAAAATAAAAATGAAAGTCTGCTGCATTTAAATTCAAATTACACACAAAATACTGACACATCTCACACTGTATTATTATTTTCCATAGAAGTAATGGATTTTATTTATTAAACTGACAGATTTTTATCACTTTAAACATTATTCTTAGTGGATACTCATATTTGAGTAGATGCTCCATTTATTTATTAAACAGTATATTTATTTATTTTCATCTATCAGCCTGAATATTTGAAAAATCTTATTAAAGCTGCCAAAAAGCATCTACTTTTCTTGAATATTCAGGCTGGTAGATGAAAATAAATGAATATACTGTTTAATAAATAGAGTGACTATGCAATTATGAGTATCCACTAAAAATACCATTCAAAATGACAAAATTGTATTATTATTCAAAGAGCACTTATAATAAATCCCTTCTCTAATTCTTGAGGGAATATATAGAAAGAACTTTTTAATATTCATAAACATTCAGTCTACTCATTAAGAACAAAATATAAAATGCAGTAACAAAATTGATATAAATTAAAAGAAATTTCACTTCCTTATTTATTTAATAAAATGTATTATTGTTTCAACATTTATTTATTATTGTTATATTTTCATTTAGTTTTCACTTGGTTGGTGTGTGTGTGGGTGGGTGGGTTGCCGGAGATTATGTAGCAACAGGTTTTCTCATTACTCCAGCACCCTCTTCAGTATTCTTGTTGATTTAAGAAATGTTGTCATGCACATAGTTTCAATCCTTCCTCAAATTTCATATTATTCCAATATTTTTGAAAGATCCTTTAGGACTATTTCAAGTGCTTGCGTCATGATAGGTACAATTGTCATGTTTATATATTATGTAGTTTTCTGACAAAGTTCAAATATTTATTCAACATTTTAATCTCTTTCAGTTTGTTTCTGGGATCTGCTTACATCTTAAATAAAAATAATTCTTCATCTTATTATTATTATTAATAATATTAACAATGAGATTAATAATAATAATAATAATATATGAGAGGTGATAAAATTTCTTGACCTGACTAAGTAAAAAATAACAAAATATCTGAGGTTTGGTCATTTGGTCAGATTTTGGAAGCTGGTCAGAATATGTGTGTGTGCTTATATATATACATACACACAGCCTTTGAGATTTGGAAAAAAAAATCACTCGACTGCTGGTCAAGAGCGAGGAAAAATTTACTCACCCCAAAATCATTTTACTCGATCGACTCCATTTTCTTAATAGTCACATTAGCTAAACATAGCATGAATTGCTGATGGAAAATAAAAAATGAAATTTTAATTAAAATTTTGAACGTGTTAGAAAAGATTAAAAAAAATTTTTAAAATAATAACAAAATTTGATCTTTCCTCTTAATAATACCATAAACATTTTGATGATAAAAATTTGTTTTTATTAAATTTGAGCCCTTTTAACATCATATGCTGTTTTTTTTCTTTTTGTTTTTTTTGTGGCAATTGAGTGGAGGTACCTAAATTCGTAATTTATTTCTTCTGTTTGACTACAACCTCTATCTCATAGATAATAAAAAAATAACAATCTGATTTTATCAATGATTTTCTATAAAAAATTATTTGTATAATTTGTTTTTCGGTGCGTGGTTGAAAGAAGTATGTGTATTTTTTCTTTCTTTCTTTCAAATGTTCATTTTTACTTTTCATAAGCGGGGAGGAAATATAGATATTGAGTCAAGGATAATATTTTTGCAAATGAGTTTCTACAAATCTGTGAGCATCTTTAATCTGGGCAACAGAGACATTTTGGTTCCATGCTGGAAGTGTTAATTAAATGAATTTTTACACTGACCAGGACAATAAAAGTGAGACAGGAGCTTATCAGTCTAGATTCCATTTGTCAGATCTTGCTTTGATTATTGTGGGATATCACTGTCTTTTGTTTAACCACACATTTCGAGGTAAATCAGCTGCCATGCAAAAGACCAAAGAGTTCAATAATGTAATTGTAGGTCATTCTAAGTAACTTGTGACTCTTCAATGGCATACTTTTGGGTTGTAAAAGGAATCAGATTACTATTTTCTGTATTTGAAAGGACATGTTTCATTGTGAGACTTTTAACTGACCGCAGGTGAGTAAAGCAATAAACTTTAATCACCCAATTAAGTTTTTAATTGACTGAGTCGATCGGGCAAGTAAAATGTCAAAGGCTGTATATATATATATATATGTGTGTGTGTGTGTGTATGTATGTATATACACATATATATTATAAAATAAGGAACAAGTAGGAAACATCTTGATCTAACATGTTTCACTTTTATTAAAGCTTCATTAGAGATCGCAAAAGAAATGTAAAAACAGATACACAGAATACTGGTATTCTATGATTATGGTTTAATTTCTATTGGTCAGATATATGTCATGTATATTAAAGTAATAGATAATTTTTTCAAATATGTATGAAAAATATTTTGTATGGAATAGTGTGTGTTTGTGAAGAAATACTTGTCTGTCTCGGTGTATGTTGGACAGTAATGTTAGTTCATATAAATGTATACATGTGCGTGTGTGTGTACGAGGAATGTCTGTAGATGTTGTTTACATTTAGGTCAGTGAAATGTAGCAAGTTGTTGCAATAAATTTGTATTTGGTTACATTTTTTTTATATTCATATTGTATGTATTTATGAAGAATGCCTGCTGTCATCATCACCGTATAAATCAGTGAGATGCAGCTAGATGTGATAAACTTGTTTTAGTTGGATTTTCCATTAAAGTTTTACTTATGCATTTTTGAAGCTGGATTTGTAATATTTCATTTATTTTTATACATTAGATAAAAGTTAGATTCATGAAGAATGGATCTGCAGAAAGATGGTGATGTTTTAATTCAGTGTTTATAATTGATAGTAATGCTGTTATTATATTTTCAAAATATTTTCTCCTTTAAGGGTTATGTTTTTTTTTAATTAGGCTGGCATTAATGAAATCAAATTTATGTCCCATGTCATTTTAATGTAAAACAAGAGTTGGAATGTCTAACTATATATATATATATATATATATATATATATATATATATATATATATATCTGAGTGAATACAGAACGAGGAATTCTTTCAACGTCCAAAACATTAATTTAAAACAGTACTTGATATATATGTTTGTGCGTCTATAATGAATGTTGTTGTCACTTCCATGTGGGTCAATAAAATGCAGTCAGATTTGCTAAATTTGTTTTGATTGAAATGTTTCATTTAAGACGAAATTACTATTATTTCATGTATTTTTATGTATTAGGTAGACATATGTTGTTAGATTCATGAAGAATGGATCTGCAGAAAGATGGTGAAGTAATGTAATGTTTTTAGAATATGTTTATAGTTGGTAGTAATTCTATTATTATGTTTTCAAAATATTTTTTCCTTAAAGGGATATGTTCTTTTCTAATTAAGCTGGCATTAGAAAAATCAAAGTTTTGTCCCATATCATTTTTATGGAAAACTAGAGAGCTGGAATATCTGTCTAATTACAAGTCTTTCTTGTGCTCGAAATCAACGTTATATCCCATGGTGTTGCGATGTTAAACGAGAGAGAACATTGGTCTGAATGCAAGTATCTCCTGTGTTTATAGATGTGGGTTTTTAGATCATGTGTGTTGTCGAGCAATGGATATCGACTTGGAACGAGAAATCGGGGTCCCGGGTTCGAATTTCAGTTGAATTCATTGCATTCACATACGCACAAATACCATTGGGAAAGGTATTAATCCGTCTCTTCCCTCCAGTTATGGGTTAAATATCAGGACAGATTGGATTCTATAGCCTTGGCTGGCAACCAGTCTACCACAGAAAGTAATGGCAACCTACTGCAGGATAATCTTCTGCCCAGTCAGTCATGTTTCTTTCGAGACATGATCGCCCAAGTGTGTATCACGTGTGGCACTTAACTGACTGACATGTTTTTGCACTGTAGACATTTTATCTGATAAATTCTGGCATTTGAAATAGTGTTCAGTTTATTTTTCTCCCTGATTATATCACTGATTGTCTTGGAGGTGATGGTAATGATCCTAGTGTTAGGGATGGCTAATTTGTTTGTAAGTTAAGTTGAAAGTTTGTTGAGAGCAGGGTTATGAAATTTGTGTAATTTTTGTTGGAAATATCCATTTTTTGGCTTTCTTGATTTTGTGAGCTTGTTTTTAAGTATTGAAGATGAAATGGTGTGGGTAGTGGAGAAGTTTGAATGTTTTCTCTATATTACTCTTCTTCATTTAGGCATTGAGGGCTATATATTCTAAGGGCTCTAAGGTAAAATCCTAACAGCTCCACTTACCTAAGATGTATAGATGATGTACTCTTATTTTGTCACCAAAATATTAACCTATTAAACATAATAATGAAACTCAATAAGATTGAACTCACCATAGAATTCCCACATGAATTTGAAACGAACAACTCTCTACCTTACCTCAACATCTTAATTATATGCAACAATGATAAATAAGAATTTAAAGCTTAGAGAAAACCCATAAATGAAAATGAACTAATCAATTTCTCTTCCCACCACTACCAATGAATAAAATCTGGACTAATCATAGGATTTTACCTTACAGTCTTTAGAATATGTATTTATAATTATCTAAATGAAGAGAAACATTGAGAAAGCTGTATGGGTAGGTTTTGAAGGCTATCACAATGTGTTTGACACACACACACACACACACATACACACACAGAGACATGGACGAATACTGGATGGCAATTAAAAGAAAAAAAGGAAAATATATATATATATATATATATATATATATATATAACAATAAACATGCCTCCAATTAAAGCAGACAAATCTAACATCAGATCGTAAAATAGTGCCTACTATCACTTTAACAGAGATGCAAAAACACCAAATCCTGCTATCAGTCAACATGAACATATATAAACCATAAACACACACACACACACACACACACACACACACACACACACATACAGGCATACACACACACACACACTACAATTAACGGCAACAGTATCAGCGAAAGATGACCATTCGATGAAAGGAATGGACCACAAGTGGACGGACGTGAAATCAAGCTCTCCTAACATTTTGAAGATGAGAATATGATCTCGAAATATTAATGATTAATAAATAGGTAATACCCAACACCTTCACTGCCTTCCTTTATTTTTCAAAACGCATTGTGATAACCTTCAAAACCTACCCATACACAATGCTTCAAGCAAATTACAAAAATCTCCTATATTGAGAAAGCATTCAAACTTCTCCACTATCAACACCATTTTATTCTCAATGTTAAAAATGAAGATTATAAAATCCACAAAGCCAAAAACATAGATACTTTCAACAAAAATTAGACAAATTTCATAATCCTGCTCTCCAACAACCTTTTAACTAAACTCACAAAAAAATTAGCCATCCCTAACATGAGGATCGTTACTACCACCTCCAAAACGATTGGTGATATAATCAGAAAGAAAAATATACCAAGCATCATTTCAAATGCTGGAATTTATCTGATAAAATGTCTATGATGCAAAAATGTGGAAATATCACATGATCTAAAAGCCTGCATCTATGAACACAAGAGAAACTTGCAATTAGACAGATATTCTAACTCTCTCATTTTACATTGAAATGACATGGGACATAACTTTGATTTCACTAATGCCAGCTTAATTAAAAAAGAATATATCTCTTTAAGGAGAAAATATTTTGAAAACATAATAATAGCATTACAACAAACTATAAACACACACTTAAACATTACTTCATCTTTCTACAGTTCCATTCTTTATGAATCTAAATTTTACCTACTTAATATATACAAACAAATGAAATAGTACAAATCCAGTTTCAAAAATGCAGAAGAAATACTTTAATGAAAAATCCAACCAAAACAAATTTATCACATCAAGCTGCATCTCACTGACCTACACAGGGATGATGAAAACAGACATTCTGCGCATATGCGCATACATGTGTAAATATAAAAAAATCTAACCAAATACAAATTTATTGCAACATCTCACTTCACTTCACTGACCTAAAAGTAAATGACATCTACGGATATTTCTTAAACACATACATATATGCTTATATGAACATTTCATTCAACATACACCTAGAAAGACAACCATTTCTTCACAAACACACATACACCATTACACACTTTTTCACCCAAAATATCCCTCAAAAATTTTTAAAATTATCTATTACTTTAATAAACATGACACATTGAGGAACAACTTTGACAATTTATTTTGTATATACCTGCTTGTGACATTTAGAGCAAGTTTGGCTGGGAAGTTATGACTCATCCATTGTGTTCACAAGACATTCTATCTTTGGATTATCATTTATTCCAATCTTTATTAGATTCTGTTAATACAAAGAAAATAATAAAAAATTAGTTCCCTTGGAGCACTTAGATTAGTATTTTGCAAGAAGAAAATGTTCTGGAGGATGACAATAAATTGTCTAAAAGACACCAAGAATTTATTATAAGAAAATGGTAACTATATTGTTCAATGAAGTTAATACCAAAAATAAAGAAAACAATTTGACTTTTATTTCAAATTTAATGAACCATACAGATGTTTTATTCAACTCAGTAATATTGTTTGGAAGTAAAGCCCTGAAATTTTATACGAATTAATTTGGAGTAAAGAGAATAAAAGTTAATAATTTAAACACTTATTAAAATTTGAAAAAATCATTTTTATAAAAGATATAGAAATGAAAATGGGGATATAATGTAAAATATGGCATATCAGTATATTGAACCTAAAATGTTAGGGGTTTATTTATATAGGGAACTGTGCCTCTGTTTAAGATCAGAGTATGTGTGCATTTCATCTCAGGTGGGCACACTGGCTAGGACCAGTGTATCTGTGTGCACTATCTTGGATAGGAGTATGTGTGCAATCTACCTAGAATCAAAGCATTGCTCCTTGGCACTCTGCTTTGACTCAAACTGGAATATCTTTGAAAAACTGAAATTAGAATTTAAAATTTAAATGTTCACAAATTTCGCTCTATGGTGACACTTATGAATGAATTCCTTTCTAAAATTCAGGAGTAGGTGCTGGTTTGGGTACTTTAATATTAGTATTTTTTCTTGCAGACACAGATCGCACCTATCATGAAAATTACTCGGAATTCAGGCTGAACCTATCAGTCTCCAGCTAATTACAGGGTCCAGCCCTTCTTCCTTCATTTTCCAGAATCTCTGTGAAAGGGCTGTCTGGTATTTTTGACCTGGATTCGAAAAAGAATACCTGTGTTTGTAATATATTTTCAAACTTAAAAATATATATATATATAGAGTGCGATGGATAAATTGTATTCTAAATTATGTAAATATGAAAATAACACTGAAATCTCATATTAACAGATATATTTACCAAAGCTACACAAAAATATCTTGAAATATTAAAGTAAATTTATACTCTTTATATTATTCAGACTATTGTTCTCATCTTTGTTATCATCTGCATGACATTTCGGCTGTTGTATGCTTCGGCCTTCTTCAGGTGCGAGAAATTTATTCAATAAAATTGCCATTGACTTCAACCATGGCCTGTAGACAACTTCAGTATCTCTTCTGGATGGTCTTCTTGTTTAAGTTGGTCAATGTTGCAATTATCCTTCCCTTCAGTTAATCTTTTATGTTACAAGGAGTTTTGTTAATCTCTCACTCAACTCTGCTCCATATATAATAATTAAGAGGTTTGCAGTTTGGGGAGTTGGGTAATATAAGGGGTGATGTCACCACAGAAATTGTCTGATAGCCATGACTGGATTCTCCTTCTTGTGTGGCATTGTGCAGAGTCCTTTTGCCAGACATAGGGCCTTCCAGCAGCCACATTTTGCAGCATTACCTCCTCAAGGCACTTGATGTAGGCCCCTGTGTTGAGTCTGAGGCCCTCACCAACAAATTTGAGAGTTCTTTTCTTATCAGAACAATAATCACCATTAGATTCATTCAACTCTTTCTGAATTCCCTGCACTGTCCTCAGATTGGCCCCCAAGCACTATGAAATATTCATATTGGAGTTTCTGCTATAAATGCCAAGCAGTGCAGAATGCTGTTTCCAAATCTCTGCCAGAGTTAATTGCATCATTGTGCTCTTCTTCTCAAAGACAGTGCCCAACTGACCTTACTATACTTTTCAGTCAACCAAATTCTAAACAAACAACACACACAAAGAAAATTAAAAATATAAAAAGGCAACAATTTAATCATCGCACCCTTTCATTTATATATAATTTGGATTATGTAATGCAAAATAGATTACATAATTTGGGCTTTGGTAAATAATAGTCAGATTTTGAAATTAAATATTGATACATTCCATTCAATATCAAAATGAGAGAAGATAACATTTTGGCAAATCTTTGTTGCAAATGTGATTGGGCAGTTACTCTTGCTGCTTTTTAACTTAGCATCTTTAGAAATTAGACATGACCTATTATTGCACAGATTTGATATTGGTTGATTGACTTATTTGTATTGATTTAAGAATGATGTGCTGTAGATCCTATAACATTTAGATGAATCATTATCAGACAAAAACTAATGATCTCATGCTTTTTTGTTGTTTTTTATTGATGGAAACTACCTGAAAAAAATGGATTTCCTCTTTACATACATATTCTATACCTGAGAATGGAAAAAGGTCATCTGAAAAGTGGTAACAACAAAAACAGCTAAAAGAATGAGAACTATAGTTTGAACAATTATTGGAAGGACTTATCTGCAAATTCTATATTGTTTCTGAACAGTTCTTGGAATGTGTTGTAGAATTTACTTGTTTGAAATGTGACAAAGGACTCTCTTTATTTTGTGTGGGTTGTGCAAACCATGGAGCTGTTAAGCTAACTTTTGTTATCTTTGGAAAAAATAAGAGTTATCAAAGATATTACACTCAGTTATAAATAAGTAGTAAAGATCCAAACTTGGGTCAAGTTTAACTTGGTATCAAGCAAAAATAAAAAAAAAATAAAAGAAACAAATTGATATGTCAAAATGGTATTTTTCTCTTGTATTACTGTATACTTCTGTAATTTGTAGACTTTAATAAAACCATAACATATAAAAAATGAATTTATAGATTCTTTTCTCAAGAAAAGACAACAAAGATGTTAAACACTATTTATTTATTCAATTGTTTATTTGCAATAATATAAAATACAGACATAGAGAAGAATTAGAAAATTTTTAATTACACAAGCATAGAATTTAATTTGTGAACAATATCAATGAATTATTCAATCACAAGATTATGAGAATGTCCTTGCTTTATTATTCTTAGTTCATTATATGAATAGCTTATAAATTATTATAAAAAGAATAACAATCAATAATTGCTCAAACCCAAATTGTATACTTTTTCTTCACATATTTGGTATCCAATAATCACTCAGACTAAAATTGTAGCTTTTTCTTTTGATAGAAATCAAATATTAATAAAATCTCGCACCAAGCTTGTAGGTTTTTATCTTCATAGAAATCAAATAACCAATAATTGATTGCACCCCAATTATAGCATTTTCTATTCACAGAAATTTGATATCAAATAATTGCCGAAACCCAAATTGTAGGTTTTACTCTTCAAAGAAATCAAATATCCAATAATCACTCAGACCAAAATTGTAGGCTTTTCTCTTCAAAAAAAGCCAACCATGCAATAATTGTTGGGACCAAAGTTGTAAGCTTTTATTTCACAGAAATAAAATGACCAATAATTGCTCAGACCCAAATTACAGGCTTTTCTCGTCACAGAAATCTGATATCTAATAATTACTTGAGCCAAAACTGTAGTATTTTTTCTTCACATAAGTCAAATTTCCAATAAACACTTAGATCAAAATTGTATGCAATTCTTTGCACAGAAATCAATTATCCAATAATAATCACCCAGGCAAATTGTAAGCTTTTATTTAAAAAAAATCAAATATGCAATAATTGTTCCAAGCCAAATTGTTGGCTTTTCTCATCACAGAAATCAATTAACTGCTAATTGCTCAAACCCAAATTGTAGCATTTTCTCTTCACAGAAATCAAATATCAAATAATTGTTTGAACCCAAATTGTATGTATTTCTCTTTACAGAAATCAAATAACCAATAATTTTTTGAACTCAGACTGTAGGCTTTTTCTTCACAGAAATTAAATATCAAATAGGCATTTCTCTTCACACAAATGAAATATCCAATAAACACTCAGACCAAAATTGTATGCAGTTCTCTTCACAGAAATCAGATATCCAATAATAATCACTCAAACTCAAATTATAGGTTTTTATCTTCACAGAAGTCAAATAACTAATTATTGCTCAGATCCAATTTCTGTTAAATTTCGTAATGTGGTCTGGGCTTTTTCCTTTGCAGAAATCAAATATCAACTCATCTCTTAGACCAAAATTGTAGGCATTTCTCTTCACAGAAAGCAAATATCCAATAATTGCTTGAACCAAAATTGGAGGTCTTTTGCTTCACATATCAAATAAACACTTGGACCAAAATTGTATGCTTTTTTCTTTACTGAAGTCAAATTTTCAATAATCACACAGACAAAAAGAAATTAAATATCCAATCATCAGCCAGTCAGTTAAGTGCCATATGTGATACACGCTTGGGCAATCAAGGTTTTAGACTAAAAAATGATTTATTTTCTAAGGAGCTATATTTACTTCACTGCCAATAAAGCAACTATGTATTCCTATACTGCTTCTTTAATGCTTGCAAAATATCTTTTTTATCAACTTTGGTCCTGGTGATAAACTGGCTTTTATTTTTTATTTTTTTAAATCAATACTATAGAGAAAAAAAATGCCAGTTTATGACAAGGATCAAATTTTATAAAGAAAACAGAAACTAGGAGGCATAGCAAAAACAAATCTTATTCCCAGCTACAAAAATCAGGAGGTTGTGGAGAGCCATGATTGCCCATGTCTTGAAGGGACAAAGCACATAGAAGAAGCTTGAAAAGCTGATGAATTTTAATTAGAAAAATGTATGTTCTGATTTGTTAACACTGTAATGATAAAAGAATTAATTTTTAAACTGATTAATTTTGGATGTTTACTGTGGTGCTGTGGAGATTGGCTTGGAATAAGAAATCAAAGAGCTGTTCAAATTCCAGTTGAATTCATTGCATTCACTTAAATGCAAATACCCCTGGGAAAGGTAGTAATCCATCACTTCTTCCTCCATCTATGGGTTGAGTTGCAGGACAGAGTGAGTTCAATAGTCTTGGTTAGCAACCAGTCTACTGCAGAAAGTAATGGCAACCTACTGTAAAAAAATAATCTGCCCAGTCAGTCATGTCTCTTCCAAGACATGATCGCCAAAGCATGTATCCTATATTGCACTTAACTGACTGACTGAATTTTGTTTTATCAAGCATGATTCAAAAACCTGATTAAAATATGATGAATTTTAGTTAAAAAAGTATTATGTTGAACCAGATGTAGTTTATTAGTGGTTTGAATTTGATTTGGTTTGGTCTTGTTTAGTTTAGTCCACCATAAAAAATGTATAAAAATTAGAAAACACAATCAAAATGTTGTATTAAAATATCTTTTTGAGATAATCATTAACAACTCTGTATTTTTCAAAATGATTAATGTTCATATGTTTGGTACAAGGTTGATAAGAAGAGTTTTTTTAATTTGTTTTTGTATGAAGGCAGTATTTGATTGAATTTTGATGAGATGTAGCATGGGATATCAGTCAGTTAAGTGCCATACGTGAAACATGCTTGGGCGATCATGTCTCAAAAGAGACATGACTGACTGGGCAGAAGATTATCCCGCAGTAGGTTGCCATTGCTTTCTGCGGTAGACTGGCTGCCGACCAAGGCTATAGAACCCAATCTGTCCTGTTATTTAACCCATAACTGGAAGGAACAGACGGATTAATACTTTTCCTAAGGGTATTTGCGTGTAAGTGAATACAAGGAATATCAACTGGAATTTGAACTCGGCTCTCCGATTTTTCGTTCTGAACCGATATCCACTGCGCCACAACGCATGGGATATAGTTGTAGTAATTAATGGTTTTAATGTAACCACTCAAGTAATGTTTGTTTCCTGTCTTCTTTGTGTCTGGCTTTACGGAATGTTCTTGGAGAAGAAGTGATAAATAAAGAAAGCAGCATAAGAGAGATGATGAGCGGGTAGTGTCTGTCTGACATGGTCAAGAGAAACACGAAATTGGGTCCTCTGACTAGATGCACAAAATCTCTCATTCTTTTTCAGAAGTCAAAAAATGATCACTTTTCAAATACATATATATATATTTTATCTTATTGTTCAATATATGTATATTTCTTTTAAATTGCTTTTTCAGCCGAAAGATCTGCGTTGATCCTCATGCATGTCATTCTGTTTGAAGTCATCAAAGAGATAACTTCCTGTTTTGCCACAAAATGTTCTGATTTGTTAACACTTTAATGATGAAGGAATTAGTTTTTAAATTTATTAATTTTGTTTTACTGAGTATGATTCCGAAACCTGATTAAAATTTAGATCTGATTCTGTTTGTGCCTTTTTATTTTTAACATTCTGACTGCCTCTTAAGAAAACTGAGATAAAAAAAACTGTGTTTCTTAAGTTTGAATTGTTACACAATTGTTAATATGAATTTCTTTTGCCCAACTTCATTTTGCCAAATAACAAAGCAATTGATTTTTGTTTACTGTTTTTATTTCACCAACTAAATTTTATTTAGTATTTCATTGAGACTTATAGTCAGCAGCAAAGGTTTAGTAGATTGGCTGTTATTTATGATTAGTTTTGCTGAAATGGGTTGTGTGCTGTGGTACAGTGGATATTAGCTCAGAATGAGAAATCAGAGAGCTGAGTTCAAATTCCTTGCAATCACTTACGTGCAAATACCCTTTTCCCTCCAGCTCTGGGTTAAATAGCAGGACAGATTGGGTTCTATAGCCCTGGTTGGCAACCAGTCTACTGCAGAAAGTAATGAAAACTTACTGTTGGAAAATATTCTGCTCAGTCAGTCATATCTCTTTTGAGACATGATTGCCAAAGTGTAACTGACTTTGCTGAAATAGATAGATGTGACCAGAAGTTCTATTCTCTCATACTTGTTCCCTATGGAACTCTTTGCTGTGCTTCTTCTTACGATCTTAAAAGAATAAACGATCTTAAACGTCAATAGCCATCTTCTGTCTGCCTGAATTCTGCTATTTTCATTGTCTTTCTCCTCACTCTCTTCTTTTTGCGTTTTTTTTTTAAATTTTTATTTATTCCCAGTAACCTCTTGTATCTTAGTGGTTTTATTGCTTTGCTTGGGGTGAAATGACTGAAAAAAAAAAAAATAAATAAAAAATAAAGGAATCTGCGCAATTTTATATTTAACAAAATTCTAAAAATGCTGTCAGCTTGATTACGTTTACATCATGAATTGCCTCACCTGTTCTTAAAATAGTCGCTCAAAAGTGCTCTCCCTTGGTTTAACGAAATTTGTCTCTTATTGATAATGTGATTTATCAAAACCATTGGATAATGAAACTATATTCGTCAATATTGAATTAACTTTACTTAACAGAGTTTAATGTATAATATAATATGGATTGTAACCAGTTCTTCTTGCTTTTAATTACCTCATAGAAATCATAGTGAAACTTTAGACATGGCCTTTAAAAGATTTTTTAGTTGTTACAAAGGAATCTTTCAATAATACAAGATTGATTTTAGTTGGTAATAAAGTCACAGGAAAAAATTCAGAAAAAGTCTATGAAAGATAGTCAAGGAAAAACTGTCACAATTAATTTATAGTGGTCGATAATAAAGTAATCTATTTCTGCCAGGTACTTTATATGGGTCTGCTTTGTCTATAACAGAAAGTCATAGTAAATTGATCTGACTTCTAAAAGTTTGTTTGTAAAAAAGTAACTTTTTCTAACAATGCTACAGTCACATATAATATATTTCCTAGTTAGAAAGGCTTAATATTCCATAAGACCCAAAGGCTTAATATCCCATAAGTCTCAATTTGACATTAAAATTTATATATATATATATAAAAATTGAATAATATAGACAAGTTTTCAATGAAACCTGTATTAATGAAAAAATGCTGCCAAAATACACACACAATATATATATATATATATATATATAATCCTGTTTTCAGATGGCTGGTATTAATTTTAAGTGATTTTCAAGATGAGAAGAGATTTCTCTAAAAGTTGTAGAATACAATTATTTTTGTCAGAAAAAGTAGCCAAAGTGATAAAATTAGAAAATACAGATTAAAGGTACAATGAGTGCATAATTGCTTTTGTTGGGTGAAGTAAGTGAATTTATCAAAGCTAGTTACCTAAGTATCGTCAAAATATTGCCAAATGGGTTTTGACAATATGTAACTCTAGGTCAAAATATGACCTTGATGATTTCTTGTTTACTGATTACCAGGACAACTGATAGGAACAAGCAGACAATAACAGGAAGTGGATTCTTCACCCCTTCTATTGGAAGTTGAAATTGTTTTATGATATTACTTACATTTTGCGATGCTAAGAAGTATATAGGGAGGGGGAAATAGAAATCCTATCCCTAACTTCAACACCCCAGTTTTGGTTCTTATTAATAAAACCGGGGTGAAAAATAAAATTAGTTTGGCCCTGGGTTTGGAATGAGAAGGTAGAAAGAAATTGGTTTGAGCTTGCTGCTAAGAAGGAGTTGGAACCAGCGATGAATTGGAGCAGACAAGCTGAAATAACCTGCCACAAGAGAGAAATATTGCAAGAGATAGTCCAAATACAACCAGCTGAAAGTTGAATAAGCCGTTGTCCCATGGAGATAATAAGACACGAATATCATCGTGCTACTGAAATACCAGCTAACTGATATTTTTATTCCACCACTTAATTTTGACTTGCTTGTAATCTTGTTTTTATTTGATATATATAAATCTACATTGTGCTATTGTGGTCTTAAATCTGGTTATATACCAATCCCTCACATGTCTGGGCCAACCTTGTCAAGTGACAACAAGCAATCTTGCTTTGGCTAATCCAAGATCAACAACACAGCATGGGTGGAATTGACTGAAAGTCAGGAAGGTTGGCTGGACTCAGCCAGGGGCCGTGTTATATATATATATCAGAATCGGACAAGATGATAGTGAAGAAAGATAGTCACTAATTTGAAAATGATATGTTGATCAAGTGTGGATTGAATTAGGATGTGTGTCTAAATGAATGATCCTTTCATTTTAATTTTTGTTCCTTAACCAAATGCAAAACAATAAACATCAATGAAAAATAACACAAAAAACAGTTTTGAATAACAATATTTTGATTTACAAACCATAAAAGATACAGTTACTTTTAGGCCCCAAGCTAAAAATGTGACAATAGATCTTTTCTAATTGGTTAATAAAGGTTATATTTATGCCTATGCACAAGTGTTCAAACCAGAGAACTGCCAAAATAAGGAAACGCGTTCTCATGATCAACAAGTAAATAAACAGGGTGCACCAGCATATTTTCAACAGTGATGAATCCTGTTACCAAATGAATCTAAGATGCTTAATTATCTGAAGTTTTAAGTTACTGTGTTCACATAAATAAACTTTCAGAATTCACTCACTCAAATCACACTGGGTTCCATTTATCACATAGAAAAAGTTTTCAACCACAACATTAGAACAAAGCAAAAGTTCTCAATCACAGAACATTATTTCATCCAGAATTTGTCAAAACATTTATTATTACTCTCTGACAATATTGCAGTCAAAGAAAGACAACTGTAGCACAATTAGGTTATTCTAATTTACACTGGAAAATAATATTTCAGAAACACTATTTAATTACCTCATAAAAAGATTAATTCTTTCACTAACTCTATGAAACTAATATCACCACAACTATAACAAATATTTCTTCAAGTAAATTCATTCACCACATTTCCAAACACGAAAATAATTAAATTGACAAACATCACAAAAATTTCACTCACAAATCTTCACTCATTTCAGCATAATGCATTGTATCTTTTATGCCATATAAATCAAAATATTGTTTGTTATTCAAAACTGTTTCTTGTATTATTTCTCATTGATGTTTATTGTTATGCATTTGGTTGAAGAACAAAATTTAAATGAAGGTGATAGTTAATTTAAACACACAGCCTAATTCAATTCACACTTGATCAACATATCATTTTCAGATTAGTGACAGAGAAAAACTGGAAAACAACAAAGAGACTACATTGGACTTGGTAAGCTATAATATTTGTTAGTTGATACTATTTTAAATAAATGCAGTAAGTACTATGCTTTGGAATTTGGGAAATTCCAAAAACATGATAAATCTTGTCATATTACAAGATCTCATCATTCCAACAATGGAAGTGATTAGATGTAAATATAAACACTTTCATGGAAAATACTCTGATGAACTCTCCTTTATGGCACCCAGACTTTAAGAATTTAAGTACAGTACTAGATTGGCAGAAAGGTCTCATCATTTTTATAATTAAGATGGCTAATTATAAATATAAGTACTTTCATGTTAATGGAGAAAACCATTAGCATCAAAAATTCCAGTATGAACTCTGGTAAAAAATGGTTACTGAATATTAGGTTTATAAGTCCTAGAAATTCAGTTGTTGTTGTTGTTAAGGACAAATGGCCCAGTGGATATAGACGTTGGTTAGTTCCAGTGACTTGACTCAAAGATTTGTGCATTCAATACCAGCCTACAGCAGTGGTGAAGAAGTAACTTAGAGAGTCGGGTTAGAGGGAGATAACTCTTGACTACCAAAAGAATCTTTGCACAAGGAATGAGAATGATATACTCCAGTGATCAAAATTCCTAGCACTTGAATAAGGCTGGAGCATATAACGGTTGAAACATCATACAAATGGCAACCAAGATGAGGACAATAGTCCGATTAATGTAAATAGTGCCTCTTCTATGGTATGTAGACTTTATGGATTTAAGTCCAGTACTAGATTGGTGGCAAGATCTCATCATTTTTAGAATTGAAGTGCCTAGGCATAAATACTTTTATGGTAAATGTTCTTATGAACTCTCCTCTATGGCACCTAGACTTTAAGAATTTAAGTGCAGTATTCGATTGTCAGAAGTGTCTTTATTTTTGCAACTGAAATGGCTAGATGTAAATATAAATACTTTCATGGTAAGTGTCTTGATGAACTCTCTTCTATGGTACCTAAACTTTATGAAATTCAGTTCAGTACTAGATTGGTGGCAAGGTCACATCATTTTTAGAATTGAAGTGCTTAGATATAAATATACAACATTTATGGTAAATGTTCTGATGAACTTTCTTCTATTGTACCTAGTTTTCATGAATTTAAGCACAGATCTGGTCATTTTATAGTCAAAATTGCAAATTGTAACTGTAAGTTGTATGCTAAATATTTCTTTTCTCCCATTACTCACTTGTGGAGCTCTCTTTTGGCTTTTTGCTTTCCAGTCAAGTTCGATCTTCCAAAATTTAAATGCAATGTCAATTTTTATCTTTTGTCTTCTGAAATTCTCTTCTTTCATTGTTCTTCCCTCTTAATAATGTTTTTCTTATATTCTTTCACACTCAGTAACTTATTGAATGTTTGCGGCTCTGTTGCTTTGCTTGGGGTGAAAAGATTACCCCACCACACAAAAATAAAATAATCACATCGAAAAACAAATAAAAAGAAAAATCCCACAGTTGTTAGAGAAATATAATCTTTATTTGTCATCAGAATTATTACAGCAAATTCATTTATATCAATGAAAATGAAAAGTAAATATTTGCATTCAGTTAAAAATAAAGAGGAACCAAAAAGAGTTAGTCAAAAAATAAATAGGTAAAAAAGTTCTGTAAGTACTGATTTTAAAAGTAATCCCATTACCATATATCATGATATGTTAGTAAGTGTATAAAGAGTAACTTGGTTCCATTGCTTCGCCCAGTGATTGAATACTTGTTACTGCCAGGACCATGGAATGAAAATAGTCCACTCCTTTGAACTGAATAAAAGAACATTATTGAATTGCTACAGACACTGGAAGAATGACAAGATATATTATGAACTCTCACAGATACCATATCATTTGAGAACTTTCAAAAACAACTAAAATAGATAACAACTTTTTCTTAGTCTTTTCACCTCAAGTAAAGTAAAAAGAAACTAAGATGCAAGGGGTTACTAAGTGTTAAGAAAAAAAAAACAGTTAAAGAGTGAAAACAATAAAAAAATAGGACTTGGCAGCTCAAATACAGTCACTTTCTCACCAGAGCAATGTGGCTTCCCTGTGTCTCTTCTACAAATACTTTCATGGCTTCTGCTCCGATGAACTTAGCTCACTGGTGCCCTCTATATATAAATTTACTCAAGCCACAAGATTAGCGACTAGGTCCCACCCTTTTACTGGGAAACCAATAAATTGTAAATGCAAATTCTACTCCAGCAGCTTCTTTTCTTGCACTTCCCACCTGTGGAAATTCCCTCCCATTTACTTGCTTTCCTGACAGCTATAATCTCCAAGAATTTAAATGTAAAGTCAATAGTCATCTATCTCACTAACCTGCATCCTCTCTCTCATGCTCCTTTCTCCGTTCACTCCACTCTCATCAGTATTCTCATCCTTCTCTTACACACTTCCTGACACCCCTTATAACCTGTCACTCTTTCTCATAACTTTCCTCCTATGTAACCCCCTTGCAAAACAGTGGCAATAAAATGCCTTGCTTGAGGCGACATGATTATAAAAAAATTGAGACGACAGAAGGTAATGATTGACAGTACATTTAAACTTTTTAAGATCAAAGTTGACTAGGGAGCAAGAAGCTGAAAGAAAGTTTCACAAGTGAGAAGTGCAAGAGAACTGTTAACATAGAACTTATAGTTGTATCTAACCATTTCTAGTGTAAAATGATGAGACCTTGCTGCCAATCTAGTTCTGTGCTTAAATTCATAAAAGCAGCATAGAGGAAAATTTGTCAGAACAATTACCATGAACGTATTTACAGAAAAGCACAGGGATGGTACATTATGGTCATAGGAAATTGGCTGAGGTAAAAATATCAAGTCAAGACGGATAACATTGCAGATTCTTCTTTGAATTTTATCAAGAATCTTTAAATATATAGCAGAAGCACTAGACCAAATATGGCAGCAATATTGAAAGTATGGAACATCTATCTCAAAGAGAAAATAATGATATAATCAAGATGTTGACATTTTACACTATTTGAAACAGTACATTGGGTTATTCAAAGTTAAACATTCAGAATTGTAAGCATGGTTGTATCTGACTACCGGGCACACTGGGTACACTGGGCACAGGTCCGGGCTGATCTGTGCAATCATAGTGAAAATCCGGGCAAGGAAAAATGTCTTCGTCAGAAATCAAACTAAACAATTTACAAAGAAAGAAAGAAAGAAAGAAAGAAAGAAAACAAAGAAAACATCTGAATGAACGCAGTAAAAATCTGTTTGTTTATTTATTAATTTTGGGAGAAAAGATTGGTTATACTCAGAAAGTCTGAACCTGATTTCCTGCCTTCGTTCACGTTCTGTGCTTTACTTCCATTGGAATAACCGAAAAAATCCGCAAAAATCATAGTTTCTGGAAACGGATGACACTGATGATGTCATCATATTGTCAACTAATAAATCTGGGCAATTTTCTTTGTGCCCGGTGTTTTTTTTAGCATCAGTTATGGCCCTGATTGTAAGAATAACTTTTTTTTGTAAATGAATAATGTATTAGAATTTTTAAAAATAACAATGATTTTTTTCAGATAAATGTCCTACTGTTCTACTCTTAGCTGGTGGGGAGGAGATGCTTTCTCAAGGTTATTTGTATGTAAGTGAATATAACTCAACTCGAACTAGAAAGGCACCATAACAATGAGTAATAATAAAATATAACGATTATAATATATTGTAATAAAAGTTATATGATAGAAGATTCATTCTAATAGTAGATTTTATTAGGTACAATAAATACATATCTTTTATAGATGTAGGTATAAGGCGATTATGGCAATGTTTTGTATTTTCCAAAACAGAGGAAGGATATTATTTTCAGTGCAAAATCTCTGTGCTACTAAATGAGCTATGCCATTCATTATTTTAAATTGATTTCATAGAAAAATAAAGCTACTACAAAAGAGCTGTGGTCTTGGAGTAGATAGACTAAACTATCACCTGGTTCACACTCCACCCACATCTATTGAACAGGTGTAGAGGCTCATCCCTTGTTTCCTGTTTAGGATGTGGTTTCCGGCTTTCTCTTTTCCAATCGTTTCACTTTTCTTTTTTTTTCTTATTTTTTCTTTTTTTCTTTTTATTTATTTTTTTTCAATTGGAGTAGATAGACTAAACTATCACCCGGTTCACACTCCACCCACGCCTATTGAACAGGTGTTGAGGCTCATCCCTTGTTCCCTGTTTAGGATGTGGTTTCCGGCTTTCTCTTTTCTAATCTTTTCACTCTTACGTAGTCCCCTGCACATCAGTGGCGTTACTGCCTTGCACGGGGTGATATGATTAAAAAAAATAAATAATAAAAATAACATTGGACAACCTTCAAAAGTGGTTCGACACTTTGCAAACACCTGTTCCAAGTAACACCTACCATAAAGGAGAACGTGACTAAGAACTGTGTGTACGCCATCCCATGCAGCTGTGGTAAGAAATATAAAGGAGAAACAGGTCGGACTCTTAAGATAACACTATAGGAACTTTGTAAAGTTGTAACACAAGGAGAAAGAGAAAAATTAGGCACAGCTGACCACATATGGAAAGAAAAGGGAGATCACCACCCCCTGTGGGATGAAGTTGAAATAACAGAGACCATCACTGGAAAATAAAAGAACTTAAGGAATCAGCACATTTGCTAGGCCACAAAAATCTTCTAAGGTGACCAAGAATAGAAATGAATACAATATGGGAACTAGTAATACAGAGTGCTATATAAAAACAAAAACAAAGTAACTCTGATAAAAAAAAATCATTACTAAGACATTAGGTTTATAAGTCTCCAAAATTCATACACTATTTTTTCACACTGTCCCTGAAGATAAATATGTTGGTTGAATCCAGTGACTTGACCCAAAGAGTTGTGAGTTCAATACCTGGCTACAACAGAGGTGATTTGGAGATTTGAGTTAAAAAAAGATAACTGATACTGTGATATCTGGAAGATAAGGACAACAGTCCAAACAATGTAAATTGTGTATATATGTCATGGATTGTATTGTTATATTTGGACCAGAGTTAATAGATTGAGCAATACATCATGATTTACATTTTGAATGGCTTGATAGATTGGGTTATAAGTCATGGATTGAATTATATTTGGACCAGAGTTAATAGATTGAGCAATACATCATGATTTACATTTTGAATGGGCTTGATAGATTGGGTTATAAGTCATGGATTGAATTATATTTGGACCAGAATTAATAGATTGAGCAATACATCATGATTTACATTTTGAATGGGCTTGATAGATTGGGTTATAAGTCATGGATTGTGTTATATTTGGACCAGAGTTAATAGATTGAGCAATACATCATGATTTACATTTTGAATGGGCTTGATAGATTGGGTTATAAGTCATGGATTGTATTATATTTGGACCAGAGTTAATAGATTGAGCAATACATCATGATTTACATTTTGAATGGGCTTGATAGATTGGGTTATAAGTCATGGATTGTGTTATATTTGGACCAGAGTTAATAGATTGAGCAATACATCATGATTTACATTTTGAATGGGCTTGATAGATTGGGTTATAAGTCATGGATTGTATTATATTTGGACCAGAGTTAATAGATTGAGCAATACATCATGATTTACATTTTGAATGGGCTTGATAGATTAAGTTATAAGTCATGGATTGTATTATATTTGGACCAGAGTTAATAGATTGAGCAATACATCATGATTTACATTTTGAATGGGCTTGATAGATTGGGTTATAAGTCATGGATTGAATTATATTTGGATTCAGAGTTAATAGATTGAGCAATACATCATGATTTACATTTTGAATGGGCTTGATAGATTGGGTTATAAGTCATGGACTTAAATTATATTTGACCAGAGTTAATAGATTGAGCAATACATCATGATTTACATTTTGAATGGGCTTTGGATAGATTGGGTTATAAGTCATGGATTGAATTATATTATTTGGACCAGAGTTAATAGATTGAGCAATACATCATGATTTACATTTTGAATGTATTTGATAGATTGGGTTATAAGTCATGGATTGTATTATATTTGGACCAGCGTTAATAGATTGAGCAATACATCATGATTTACATTTTGAATGGGCTTGATAGATTGGGTTATAAGTCATGGATTGTGTTATATTTGGACCAGAGTTAATAGATTGAGCAATACATCATGATTTACATTTTGAATGGGCTTGATAGATTGGGTTATAAGTCATGGATTAATGTATATTTGGACCAGAGTTAACAGATTGAGCAATACATCATGATTTACATTTTGAATGGGCTTGATAGATTGGGTTATAAGTCATGGATTGTGTTATATTTGGACCAGAGTTAATAGATTGAGCAATACATCATGATTTACATTTTGAATGGGCTTGATAGATTGGGTTATGTAAGTCATGGATTGTATTATATTTGGACCAGAGTTAATAGACGAGCAATACATCATGATTTACATTTTGAATGGGCTTGATAGATTGGGTTATAAGTCATAGATTATGTTACATTTAAAAATATTAAGACCAACACAAATTTATAATTGATATTAACTAATTTTATCTAAGTATGGTATATGACCTCGAAAGTGAGACCTCTCATTAATGATCACACTCAATACAGTACTAAAAATCTACAAGTTTGAACTTGCTATTGCTTCAAAGAATGACACCTATAGTCATTTTTCGTGCTCTTTAATCTGGAACAAGGCCACAATAGTAGAGCATTATTTTTTTTATTTTGGTGAATTTATTAAAACCATAATACTAATGAGGATGTGCAAATTGCATAATGAATATTGGCATGGAAAGTTGAATCAGAAAAAATAAATCAAATGTTATACTAGTTTGTTGTATTCACTTTTGCACAAACATCCTAAGGAAAGCACTAATTTGTCTTTTTCTTTCAAATTGTAGATAAAATAGAAGGATAGACTTTTAACCTGCCTGCAGGAGGTGGAGGCAACCAGTCTAAGAGAAATCCTAAGTTTCAAACTTTAGAAAAGTCAATGGAAAACAACTCTATTATCTTAACCAGCAATCATAGCAATTTTTTAAAAATAATGTTCAACCAATACAAGGCCAAAGAGTCACTCAAGGTAGTGGGTTACTGTGAGGTGTTGTATTAGTGTAAGAAAAGGCAAGAAATTAAGTTCTTGAGGCTATGCAGGAAAGATAATGGCTAACTCTAAACTTGAAGAGGTCAAGATTTATTGAGTGAATAACATTTCAGAGTTCAGTTGAGATGTTAGTGCAGAAGTAGACCTTAAGAAGAAACTGGAAAACCAACACTAAACAGGAATTGTTTTTTATTTGGCATAAAATATCAAAGAAAGCCAAAATTTCAGATCTAATTTCAAGAACTGGAACTATAACTATCAAACTTATTGTGTTGTATTTGTTTATATCATGACATTTAAGCTGATTTGTTCCACAGCCTTTTACAGGTGTACAAACTATGTGAAACATACCAGGATTATGGCCATATGACATTGAAATACCAGTTCCTGTATGATCACTGAAGTTAAGCAACATCAAACCTGGTCAGAACCTAGATGGGTGATTGCATGGGAATAGCAGGTGTTGCAAGGTTGGATGTGTACGTGGTGTATTGGATAATAACGCAGAATTGTTAATCATAGAGCTGGGTTCTAATTCCCATTGAGTTTGTTATCTTCACTTATATGCAAATATCCTTGGAAAAGGTATAAACCCACCTTCCCCACCACCACCTGCTAGGAGTTAATTAGTAAAACTTGTATCACAAAATCATTATTATTCAAAGCAAACAAAATCTTCCTACAATTGAAAAAAATATTTTCTGTCTTCAAATAACCTGCAAAGTCATAGAAAATGAATGAATCAATCAAATACTGATTAGCTACACAGGCATGTTTTTTAGATTTATTTACATTGGCTGAAATATATGCTATGATGGCTACAAAGTGGGAGATCAGTTTATATATTAATTGTAATGTAGAATTGATCCCCACTTTATATATTCATTATAATTTCCTGTTTGTTTATGAAATTCTGATTAGGTATGAATCCACCTCTTCCCCCAGCTATGGGTTAATTTGTAAAGCCTATATTAGTCAATCAGTTAAGTGCCATACATGATACATGCTTGGGCGGACATATCTCTTTTGATCCATGATTGACTAGGTAGAAGATTTTTCCGCAGCAGTTTGCTATTTCTTTCTGCAGTAGACTCGTTGCCAACCAAAGCTATAGAACCCAATCTGTCTTACTCTTCAACCCATAGCTGGAAGATGAAGAGATGGATTTATATCCTTTTCAGGTGTATTTGCATGTAAGTGAATGCAACAAATTTAATTGGAATTCAAACTCTGTCATCCAAGTTCTCATTCTGAGTCAATATATTCATTGCACCAAAATGCACGTCCAAGAATTATATCTCTAAAGATATCTTATTAAAAAAATATTCTTACAATCTAAAAAAATATTTTTTGGCTTTAAATAACCTGCAAAAAATTGATAAACCAAAAGAAATGAATCAATCAATGAAGTATATCAGCTGTAATTTCTTTATGATTCAGAGGTGTTTACAGATTATTGATCTCTTTCATATTCTTGCTTCTGGAACCAACATTCATTTTATGTTCCTTATTTATTTCTGTAGGAAAGAGAACTATGTTTTTCCTTATGCACTTGCAGAAGGCAATTTTCTTTATGTCTTTAAAAAGTATCAGTAAGATTTCTTGCTTTTGAATAACTGCTAATATACATTCTGAGATCTTGACTACTGGGTTTGTGGGAGAACAAATGTGAAAAGAAATATATTTTTACCGAGATTTTCTAAAAAAGAAACATATCTAAAATGGTTTATTTTTGTGAATAAGTCCTGAAGGTTTCATTAAATTTGACAATTATTTCATTTTTGCAAGAATTTCCAAATTAATATTTCTCATCGCAAAAAAGATGGTAAAATTTTCTATGCTAATCTTTGGATCTTTACTGATGCAAGAAAAACAAAATTCTTAACATTTTAAAAATGATCAAAATATATAATTTAATAATCAAAACATCCTTTTCATCATAGTATGCTCTGTGGAGGTATCTACTTTTTATATATTATGTTTGTTACTACAGGCTAAAATCAGTTTAGTAAATAACTATGAAGATTTTTCGACAATCTTCAGTCTTCATGCTCACAGTAACATGGTCTCTCAATAAGGATAATTTTTCCCTTAATGTCTATTGGATGTCAGTTCTGAAGGACAAATCAGAGACCCATATGTGAATTTCACGTACACACAAATAACTTTCAGAAAGATACGTATCCATCTCTTCCCCTCAACCTGCTATGGGTTGAATAACAGGACAGACTGGGTTCTTAGTACCAGATCTACTGCAGAAAGAAACAGTTAACTATTGTGAGAAAATCTTCTGCCTAGCCAGTCATGAGACATGATTGCTCAAGCATGTATCATGTATGGCACTTAATTGACAGGCTGAATCTCTGTCAAGAGGCTTGTGTCAATAGAAATGCGGTTCTACAGAAGGATTCTGAGAATACCAATACATTAAACATGTCAGCAATGATGAAGTTTTAGTAAAAAAGGGAAACAAAAAGGACACTTATACTCAACATCAGAAATGTAATGTCAATTGTTATCTGCTGTCTTCTTGATTTCTTTTTTTAATTTTCACTTTTTAATAATGCTTCTCTTTTTCTTCGTGGCTTTATTGCCTTGCTTACAGTAAAATGATAAAAAAGCAGTTGAAATTTCTAGTGTAAATAATAAAGAAAGAAGGCTTGGATAATATGACACTCACAGGATATATTGAAGGCAAAAGACAAAAGAAGGCAATGAATAATCTCCCTCAGTAGCTTGTGTAAATGGTTGGCAAAACTGTAATTAGGGGGGAGAGCAAAAAAATAAACCTCACTAAGAGGAACAACGAAGAGAAAATTGTAGAGAGCCATTGAAGAAAAAGAATCTTTGTCAAATATTCATTTTTTTTTTATCATTTAAAATCCAAATGCGTCTAATTACAAAATCCAAACATTTGAAAACAATGTAAATTAAGAAATGGAAAAAGGGATTTATTTTAAAAGAAAAGGTCAGAAAGAAACTAAAAAGTGAAAAGCATTTAATTTGCTGTGCCTTCAGTTGGTTTTTTCCTTGTACTTTTTCTTACAAAGAAGCTGCAAACATTTTTTAACTAAGAAGACAACCACGAGAAATGCAACTGTTATAACAGCAAATATAAAGAGCCAAACATCTCCCATTAACAGCTGAAAAGCCGAGAGCTTGTTTTGATTGGAACGAAGATGCTGGCCACCATATTTCAAAATATACTCCACTGAAGAAGCAGCACGCTGGGATGGCGTTTCTGAACGTGATTGGAAGATTCTGGACAAGTGCTTTATATTTTTCTTATAGATAGGATCCTCAAGGAGATCCTTGATTGTATTCAGGACGATTTCTTCTGTCAAAGTGGTAATCTCCAAGGCTCGACCAATACGAAAATGGTCAAGTTTCTTAGCATTGTATAATTGGTCGGCAGTAAGTGGAAGACACAATAAAGGAACAGCATTGTATAAACTTTCAAACATGCCGTTATTTCCACAGTGATAGATGATCAGTTTGGTATTGGGATGGCCCAGAGCGTCATTTTGCGGTAACCATGATTGCATCCAGATATTATTAATGACATGTTTTTCACCACTGTTTTTCCAGAAAACTCTTTGCTTAAGTTTTTTGAACAGAGAGAGAAATAAAATTTTGATGCGTTCATTGGGGTTCAGAAATGCACCAAAAGACATCACGATAACTCCGTCAGGGGCTTCATCAAAGAATTTCTTTATTTCTCCTGGTAGTGGGCCAGGGGCTTTTGTTGTGAGGCCACCGACTTGGATAAAATTCGGCATGATAGGTTTAGGAAAGTCTAAAACAACGTCGGAATTCTCCAGAAAGATTTCAGAATTTTTTGGCAGGTCTTCAGCCTCCAGAAAAGAAAGCTTTGGTTCCGCATAGGAAACGTTATAGGGACTAAAAACATGACGGAGTAAAATTGTAAATGCAAACTGAAATAGTAAATTGTGAATACGCTCACAAAATGACATTTCAGTTCCATAAGGCAAAAGAATAAATGGAACAAAATTTGTTGGGACAGGATGACCAATCTCAAGCTGCATCATTGCAGTGCTGATGCTTGCATAAGGAATCTTGAGGTTGTATGGGATTAAATAAAGGCATTTCATGAAAACGGCAAAATTCACAATGGCAAAGTCAAAATTTTCTACTTTTACCTTTTGAAATGCTTCTGCATCATTCACTTCCAAACAGGAGAATTTCCGTATGTCTCCTATTCTTGGGATTAGATTGGTTTTTCCTTGAAATACATCTTCATAGAATTGATTGATAACTGAAAACATAATGGCAGTTGCATTTTTTCCATATCTGATGATTTGTGATTCGGGTATAGTTTTTCTAGTGTCAAAATCACTTGGTAGATAAAAAGTCACATTGTGGCCCCTCTTTAAAAGTTCCTGAGTAACAGAAAGGATTTCGGTAAATGTGCTGTAATGAGGCACAGACATGGCTAAAATGTTGGCACTTTTTACATTGTGAAGCTGAAAACAGAACAAAAAGCTGACAATCACCAGCCATGGAAGTGAAGTTGTCATCATGAAGTTTTACCTGAAATGAGATAAATTTGTTGTGTTTATTTTTTTGTAAATAAATCTTTGCATATGTCAGCTCATAAAACAAAGTAAATATCTGTAGCAAAGTTTAAGCTAGGACCAAGTAATAAAAAAAAAAGGAACAAAGGACTTTAAGGACTTTGTCAAAAGAACAAAGTCCTTAAAAGTTTCTTTTACTGTATACTCTCTTAGTAACATTTATTATTTTAAAACGCTATTTTTTTTGTTTTTAGAAAGGTCTAATAGAAACCATTACATATCAAACTGAATTTATACATTATTTTTCTTTAGAACAGGCAACAAAAATGTTAAACACTATTTATATATTTTATTGTTTATTTAGAGTTTATAAAATACAGATGTGAAAACAATAATAATTTTTTCACAAAAGCATAGAATTTAATTTGTGAACTATAACAATAAATTATTTATAAGATTATTCTTATGAACATAGAAATATTATTATAATTCACTATATGGAATACAGAATAATTTTATATTTCAACAATATAAAAATATATGAACAATGTGGAAATATTTATTATTTACCACATTATAAAGATGGTTTTGTTATGTTTTTACTAAAATTATAAAAATAGCTTTTTAGAACCATAAAGATTACCAAGAGAATGTAGAGTAATAGTGGTGCCAAGAGAATAACCAACCTTTTGACACAGATTTTTGTAGGTACACATGTAGAACTTTACCAAATATTTATTCAACAAATTATTATTCTATTAAAAAACTAGCAGTATAGCCCGGCGTTGCTCGGGTGTAATGAAAGCTTTAAAACTAATCCATGGTCCTGGAGCTTAGACTCAGCCTAAAGAATATTTGTGTGAAGTTTGGTTAGAATTGGATAAAAATTGTGGATTTGTATAAAGGACATAGAGACAGATAAACAGACACACACACAAACATCTTGCCTTTTATATATATATATATATATATATTGTCAATTTTCTGCACTATTTTAAGAACTGCAACCTTGAAACTTCTGAATATCGTTTCTTATGTCTTTGTCTATGAGTGTATCAAATTTGATTAAAATTGGACCACTCCTTCTATAACCTGATTTTTTCGATTATCAATTTTCAGTATTTATCGGGGGTACCTCTGAACAAAATCTAGCTAAGAACACTCGCAGATGCTTATAGTACAACTGTGTAAATTTTCAAGAAAATCGGTTCAGCCGTTCCGGAGTCTATAGGTAACGGATACACACACACACACAGACACACACACACACACACACACACAGACAAAGTTCCATTTATAAATAAGTTTAGATTAGATAAACAGCTTCTCATTTTATTTTACAAACAAAAGAAAATATGTAAAACATTTTAATATATTCTAGAAATTAATTTTGGTTCAAATAAATCACTTTAATTTTCCTTGCTGATATGAAAAGAGAGCTTTTATTTATCAAGTATCTGTCCTTCTATATGGCAGCCAATGTTGGACAATTTCTTCAAGGATAAAGCAACAGAAACGTGGTTCTACAGAAGGATGCTGAGGATATCATTATCAAACACTGCTTTCTTGCTGTAATTCTCTTTGTGCTCCTATGAGATCTATAAAAAAAAAATCTATGTGGAAATATTTATTATTTACTACTCATTCTTAGATTATAAATTCTCGATAATTGCTTTTTCTGCCACTACACTGTGTCATGCAGATGCACAACAAAAGTGAAGTTGGACTCCCCAGTCATCAAAGAAATGGATTAAAGTACTTACTGCAAAATACAGCGTCATTGTCAGTTAGTATTCTGATTTGTTTAAAAAAAATAATTTCCAACTGTTGAATTATGCTTCTAGAATCTTGCTGAAGCAGGCATCACCATATTGCAAATTGACTTGGGCTGCAGTCAATCAACCTAAGGTAGTGTTGCCCACCATAATACATAATATCTATTCTAAAGCAGATCCAGATTCCAGTCACACTTGGGTTGCTTTGTGGCCAATGACTTGAGGCTGGGTCAGTTGAGTACATGAGCAACGAGAAAGTGTTGGAGAGAATGCAAATGAGAAGAAAACTTATACTTAACATCAGGAAGAGACAGCTGAGGTTTCTGGGACACTTAATGAGAAAAAAGGGTTTGAAGAATTTAATACTCACAGGATTGATAAAGAGAAAAAGAGACAGGGGAAAGTAGTGCAAGACAAATGAATAGAGTAGCGGGGTTCGAGAGAAGTACCAAGAGGAAAAATATTAAGAGCAGCAAGGGACAAAGGAGGTGGAAGTCCATGATTGCCCATGAAGGGACATGGCACATAAAGAAGAAGAAGAAGAAGAAGAAGAAGAAACTTTTTAAAAATATCATTGTCTGTTGTACTCTATATATAAATAAAGAATTCTGACAGTCTCTTCTCGATCTAATCTGGCATCTCGTCTTCAGTTAGTTTCCACTGCTATAATATAGTTTTCCAGTGCCTTTTCTATAAATCTTTTAATGGTAATTGTTCTGATGAGCTTTCCCTTTTGGTGCTTTGAATTTATGAATTTAAGTGTACCACTAGATTGGAGACAAGGGCTTATCATGTTGCATTGCATAATATTGATATATTATGTCTATTTATTTTCATACTAATCTTTCCAGTTGTCTAATCAGTTTCTCAATGTTAAAATGAAATTCATCAAGGAAGGCACTATAGATTTTTTCCTACCCAAGTACTCTCAATCTTTCCCAAGGCATCTTTGTTGATGAATTTCATCTTAGCATCAAGAAACTGATGAGAAAACTGGAAATGATCAGTACAAAATTGAACATAATTATATTGAAAATTGAACATAATGTATATTATTCAATGAATTATATACATATATACATTGGAGACAAGAGCTTATCATTTATAAAATAAATTATTTATTTATAAGATGATAAAAATATTATGATAGTTGACTATAAGAATAATTTTATATTTGCAAGATTATAAAATAGTTCACTATAAGAATAATTTTATATTTAGGATTTTTTTTTTTAATCATATCACCCCGAGCAAGGTGGTAACGCCACTGATGTGCAGCGGGCTATATAAGAGTGAAAAGATTGGAAAAGAAAACCGGAAACCACATTCTAAACAGGGAACAAGGGATGAGCCTCTTCACCTGTTCAATAGTTGTGGGTGGAGTGTGAACCGGGCGATAGTTTAGTCTATCTACTCCAATTATATGTCTATTCTTTTAAATATTCAACATTTTTTCTGTCAAAGTTTTCTTTTCCCTAATTAATAAATTATAAAAAATAAGAAAATAATTAAAAAAAAAAACACGATAAAAATATGTGATAAACTGAAATATTTATCCCATTATAAAGATGATTTTATCAAAATCCTAAAACTAGCTTTTTAAAACAATAAGAATGACTAAGTGAACATAGAGTAATAGTGGCATCAAAAGAAAAAAAATGTCGTTTTGATATATAATTTTCTTTAAACCTGGTCTTAAGTTAAAATTTGCCCAAACCTTTATTTAACAGTAACGTGAGACATTGGTAAATAAGGCTGCTCACATATAAAATAAAAGCATCAAAGGCATCTCGGTACGAAAAAAAGACAGTAAATAATTTATTTACATGATTGTAGAAACATACTCATAGTTCATTATAAGAATCTAAATCTAAACTTATTTATAAATGGAACTTTGACTCTGTGTGTGTGTGTATCCGTTACCTATAGACTCCAAAATTTGTACTATAAGCATCTGCGAGTGTTCTTAGCTAGGTTTTGTGTCGAGGTACTCCTGATAAATATAAAAAATTGATAATCGAAAAAATCAGGTTATAGAAGGAGTGGTCCAATTTTAATCAAATTTGATACACTCATAAACAAAGACATAAGAAACGATATTCAGAAGTTTCATGGTTGCAGTTCTTACAATAGTGCAGACAATTTGATATCGATACCAGGAAATCAAAATTTGACTTACATCCATTCATTTTTCTTTCAGTCTACGGTTTCGCTTTAACTGGAAACAACCATTGCTTTTTAGTCTTTCGTACCAACATCCAAAGAGTCTGAGCTCCAGGATCAGTTTTAAAGTTTTCATTACACCCGAGCAACGCCGGGCTATACTGCTAGTAATTTTATATTTACAACATGATAAAAAATAAACTATAAAAAGACTATGTGGAAATATTTATTATTTACTACTCATTCTTAGATTATAAATTCTCGATAATTGCTTTTTTTTTGCCACTTTTTGTTAGGAAAATCATTTTTTTGTCACTTATAACATTAATTTCATTAAGATGATGAAATTAATGAGATAAGTGACAGAAAAGTTTAATATGACAGTCTTTTTTTAAAAATAACCTGTATCATGTAGATTTTGGAACCTCACAAAAAATTCATTCAAACAAAAATTTTTTGCTTGCTTTTTTTTGTCTCTAACTTCAAATAATAATAGCAATAATCATAACAAAAATAATAATGCTAACAATAATCATAATAATAATAATAATGCTAACAAAAAATACCCAAGAGAAATTTTTCTCTCCTTTTTAGTTTAAATTCAGAAATATTAGAACAATTAATATCTGCAAAATGTTAGAAAATAAAACTTCATTCATTAAAAAAATAATTTCAAGGCCCTTCCAAAGCAGAGCCCTAAAACTTAATTAGTTTGATAGTAAATACACCTCCAATAAGTGCGCCTTGCATCATCTCTGAACCCCAGAAGGAGATGGTGAACATTAATGAGATATAGCTAGAAACCTATAATTAATGGTGGACTTTCATAAGCTTATAATCAATACCAGATTTTTATTTTAATTCTTATAATTATACCAGATTTTACAGTGGGCATTAATGAATTGAAATAATAGAGAAGCAGTTCATAGATGTTACTTGAATGAACTGAGTCAACTTTAAAGAAATTTGTAGCTAATTTAAAGACAGGTCAGGTTGACAAAGATGATGTGAGTGAGAGTTCAACCGTAGGTCAGCATGACACAGTAGAATTGTAAGTTTGAAAAAACTATGATAAAAGCAACTGCAGTGGGCAGATGATGAAAACATAAGTTTTAAGTCTAGTGGGAAATTGTCAGGCATAAATATTGCTGAGTTCTCAAGACAACAACCTAATGATCTGAGTTCTGAGCCATCTTTTTTCTTCTGAAGTGGAAACCAAGAAAGCCAACAGAAACTGATTGTATTATTTACATTGTTTGTCCTCATCTTTATTGCCATATTCACAATGTTTCAGCTGTTGTATGCTTCGGCTTTCTTCAGGTGCTTGAAATTTCAAACCGAAAACTTTATTTTGATCGCTGGGTTACATCATTCTCATTCCATGTGCCATGCCACTTCCAGATGCCATGTAGCTATCTCTCTTTAACTCTACTCTTTGTTGTTTGTTTACTGCTGCATAATAAATATTGGCATGGAAAGTTGAATCAGAAAAATTAAATCAAATGTTATACTAGTTTGTTGTATTCACTTTTGCACAAACATCCTAAGGAAAGCACTAATTTGTCTTTTTCTTTCAAATTGTAGATAAAATAGCAGGATAGACTTTTAACCTGCCTGCAGGAGGTGGAGGCAACCAGTCTAAGAGAAATCCTAAGTTTCAAACTTTAGAAAAGTCAATGGAAAACAACTCTATTATCATAGCTATTTTTTAAAAAATAATGTTCAACCAATACAAGGCCAAAGAGTCACTCAAGGTAGTGGGCTACTGTATGGTGTTATATTAGTATAAGAAAAGGCAAGAAATTAAGTTCTTGGGGCTATGCAGGAAAGATAATGGCTAACTCTAAACTTGAAGAGGTCAAGATTTATTGAGTGAATAACATTTCAGAGTTCAGTTGAGATGTTAGTGCAGAAGTAGACCTTAAGAAGAAACTGGAAAACCAACACTAAACAGGAATTGTTTTTTATTTGGCATAAAATATCAAAGAAAGCCAAAATTTCAGATCTAATTTCAAGAACTGGAACTATAACTATCAAACTTATTGTGTTGTATTTGTTTATATCATGACATTTAAGCTGATTTGTTCCACAGCCTTTTTCAGGTGTACAAACTATGTGAAACATACCAGGATTATGGCCATATGGCATTGAAATACCAGTTCCTGTATGATCACTGAAGTTAAGCAACATCAAACCTGGTCAGAACCTAGATGGGTGACTGCATGGGAATAGCAGGTGTTGCAAGGTTGGATGTGTAGGTTTGGTTTGAGTTTAATGACCCATCAACCATTTTGGTCATTTAAGGATCAGCTTTTGTATTTTGGGATCACATATGTTTTGAAGTTGTTACACGCATTAGAATAGTTGTACACATTTTTATCTTAATTAAATTTTATTGTATAGTCCTATTTTCTTTAAATATGCCATTAAATGGTCTATCTTGGTGTGTTCTTTTATTGTTTTTGTGTTGTAATACTTTTTCCGTGTAGATGAAAAGTCAGTTCAGTCCATCATGAAGTGTCTTACACTGTAAGGGGCATGACAAGCTATGCACTATGGCGGTTTCTTTTTCTCAAGTATGAACAGATGAGTTATTTTAGCATGTCCAATATGGTGTAGAGAAAGGATAACTTCTTCCCTTTGTGATTCCCTGTAACCCTGGATCCATTCACCTAAAGTGGGCTTTATTGTTAGTAATTTATTTGGATTGCAGGTGTTCCAGTGGATTTGCCATTTATCTTGGATATATGATTGTATTTTTACTTTTAAATCTGTGTATGAAATCATATATGTTTGATCAATGAGCTCTTTATGTGCATTTTTGGTGGCTGTGTCAGCCTTATCATTTCCTCAGATTCCCACATGACTTTGAATCCAACAAAGGATAATTTCTTTTGTATCTAACAATGATGTTAATTTGCACAATAGTTTTATGATCAGTGGGTTTTTTAATTTTTTATTTTGTCGAGTTGTCAGTACTGATAGAGAATTTGAAAAAATCAGGAACTTTTTCCTTTTGCTTTGGGAGATGATGTTAAGTGCCAAATCAATGACTTTTGATTCAGCACTAAAAATAGATTCTTCCTTAGGAAGATGTTTTTGAATGACTTGATTCTCATAAACAACTGCACATCCTGTTGTGTCCTTATCCTTAGATCCATCTGTAAATATGGTGTTATATTTGGGATAGTTGTTCAGAATTTTATTTAGAGCTTCCTTAAAGATGTGTGGGTGTGGGGTGCTTTTGTTGAGGTTACTTAGTTTGAGTTCCACTTTTGGTTTTTTTATTTTCCAAGGTGTAATAGTTGGTTTGATGGTATCATGTATGTCTTTGAGAGGAATGTTAGCTTCTTCAATTATGTTTTCCATTCGAATTTCTTATTGCATTTTCTTTTCTTTGAAATAATTCTTTGTATTTTGGTTTAAATATGATATTGTGAGCTGGGTTTAATGGGCATGATTTTAGTTTCATATAGAATTGTAGTGCCAATTTCTGCCTTTGTAGAGCTAAAAGAGGTTTATTCGCTTCTACATACAAACTTTCCACTGGAGATGTTGGAAAGGCACCTTGGTGGTGTATTGTTTCTATTATTATTTTATATGATTTTCGGGTTGATCCATAAATGAAGCAACCATAGTCTAATTGGGAGAAAACTAATGTTCTATATAATTTTAATAATGTACTTTTATCTGCACCCCAATCAGTGTGTGCCCCCCACTCTCATTAATTGAATGACTTTATTGCATTTTACTCTTAGTTACTATATAATGGGGAATAAATGTTAATTTGGAATCAAAAAGAAGCCCAAGGAATTTATGTTGCTGTACGACAGGAATTTCTATGCCCTTCAATTTTAAACCTGGTTCACTGTGCATTTTTCGTATTTGGCAAAAATGCATGCATTTAGTTTTGGTCCGAGATATTTTAAATCCATTCTCAATTGTCCACTGACTTATTCTATTCAGGCACTGTTGTAATTGTCGCTCGATTATGTTCATGTTTTTGGATGAATAACAGATCAAGAAGTCATCCACATATAAGGATTTTTCAATGCCAAGTTTGAGAGATTTTACAATATCATTAATTTTTATACTAAACAGTGTCACAGATAATATGCTTCCTTGTGGGACACCCATCTCCTGGATCTTCATTTCCAAGAGTGTGTTACCTTTTCATGTTTTGAAATTCCTGCCTGTTAGGAAGTTGTTTATGAATTGGGGTAATCTTCCTTTCAATCCAAGTGAGTTTAGATCTTTCATTATACTATATCACCAAGATGTATCATATGCCTTCTCAAGGTCAAAGAAAATGGCAGTTAGATGCTTCTTTTTAATAAAGTTATCTTGGATGAAGGTTTCCAGCCAGACTAGTTGGTTGATTACACTTCTGTTTTCTGGAACCCAGATTGGATATTTGTAATTAATGTTTTTTCTAGGTACCGTGTAAGTTTATCATTTATCATTCTTTCCAGGATTTTACAGGTGCAACTTGTCAGGGTGATAGGTCTGTAGTTTGTTGGGTCTGAGCAGTTTTGGTTTTTGTCTATGGGAACTATGATATCCTGTTTCCATAGTTTGGGGATGTTGCCTGTTGTCCATATATCATTATAGATGGATAGTAGATACTCCCTTGATATTTTGGGAAGGTTCCTTAGCAGTTTGTAATGTATTTCATCTGGGCCTATGGCTGTGTTATGGGCCTTTGATATGGAATCTTGAAGTTCATTCATTGTGAAGAGCTGATTATAATCCTAGGAACTATTTGTTTGAAAATTGATTTGGTTTTTTTCTTCATTTTCTTTGATCTTCTGGTATTCGTAGTGAGTGTTTTTGGAGTATGAATTTACTTAAAAAATCTCTGCCAAAAGGTTTGCTATTTCTTTTTTGTTTGTAGCTTTTTGGTTATTATGTACAAAATACTTTAGTGTGATACTATTTTTGCCAAATATTTTCTTTATCATTTCCAATATAGTTTTGCTTTTTGTGCGGATGTTTATTTTAGATATGTATTGTCTCCAAGTTCTTCTTTTGGCTTCTTTAAATATTCGGCAGGCTTTAGCTTTGCATTTCTTGAATGTGTTTAGGTTTTCTTTTGTAGGTTGTTTTTGAAATGTTTTAAGAGCTGCTCATAGTATCTTTACAGCGTTTCTGCATTCAGTATCAAACTAAGGCTTACTTTTCTTTATAGAAGGTGATGTTTTGGGTATACTTTCGTTTGCTATTGCAAGTAATGTTTCTGTAAAAATGTAGTGGGGCCCATTTTTTGGTTGTTTAACTTAGGGATTAATAGCTGCTGGAATTTTTCCCAGTTAGCTTTTTTAAAATTCCAACATAATGGTTGTACTTCAGGTTGGGATGTATGATTCTCCAATATTATAGAGAAGTGGTCACTTCCACAGTTATCTTCATAAACTTTCCAGTCATAATCAGGGAGTATGTCAGGTTCATAAATCGTGAGGTCTATAGCTGTGTAAGTACCTGTTCCTGGATGAAGATATGTGTGTTGTTTCTTGTTAAATTATAACAATATTTTGTAGCAGACCGGAAATAATTAATTTTATTAATTAATTAATAACCATAACCAGAAAATCTTCTAACTGCTATTAAAGATCATAAGAGAACATACTAAGAGAAATTTTCCTTATCCTCAGAATATGAGCAAAGGAAAACGGAGGTGATTAATTTTATTAACTAATTATTAACTGTAGCTGGAAAATCTTTATCTTAAAAAAAAGAAAGCAGGGACGAAAAATAAGATCTGGTGTTTCTCTATTATTGTAAACCCGGAAAGAAGAGTAAGAAAAGAGAAATGGATTTGTTTTCGATTTCGGCCCATAAAGACAAGTGTCATTCTTGAACCTAAAAGATAGATTCAATTGTTATTTTTTTGGCTGGCAAAAGAATAGAAAAGGAAGACCAGAGAAAGAAGAAAAAGAAAGAAAAGACTAAATTAGTTTCAAGCCAAGAAACAATAGATGTTGGTTTCGGTCACCCAAAGAAAGCTAGTATGGTCATAAAGGAAAGATAAATTTATTTGTTATTTTTTTTCTGAGTAAAGGAAAGGGAAATTTCATTTTTATGTTGGCTTGTCTCGCTAGCATGAATTGTGAAAAGAATTAAGATAACACTGGTCCCGAATTATGAGAAGAATTAAGATAACAAATGTTTTGATTCCAAGTCAAAGTACTTTAGAGAAAAAGTATTTTCACTGACATCAGGGTAAAACTGATAAGGCATTCTTGTCACTTGAAAATATAGGTGACTCAGAGAATGGATATTAAAAACAGGTGCGTAGAAATTATTATTTGGATAACAATGTCAATGGACCCTTGTCAACTTGTTTTGGGCGAAGACAGTTCAAAAAGGTTAATACCTATTGTTTTAAGAAAAAAAAATATCCCCGAAATTGTTTCGCGAGAAAGAAAATTCGGTTAAGTCCAGCCCAGAAAAGGGTTGTCGCGGCCCCAAACTGCCGTTTCTAAAAAGATACGACTATAACAGCAGCAGCAGCAGCAGCAGCTATTAAGCTGTCTCCTGACCCTAAAACGACCCTAAAAACAGCAGCACCTAGTAGCCCTTTTCTCTGACCTTGACAAACAATGGCAGATTTTTAAGGTCCGCCGTAGAGAAAATTCAACTACACGTGCGACACAAAAACAATTTAGCAAATACGCCCTAGCCTAAAACTATTGAATACACATGGAATTAGGCTGCGCTCCCCAAAACACCAAACGACGTAGGGAGCAATTAATATTTAGCGCTATTTTTCTACTCCTACTGATCTGAGAGTAGTGACCGAACACCTTTCGTTTAGCCCAGAAATTTCGGAGTTGTCTTAACATACCCCCCCACCCCACTTCGGCTCTGATCCTGCCCCCCGGCGGTCGCATCTAGCATTTACACACGCTTCTGGCATTGATCCTGCCTTCCGGCGGTTGATCAGCCATCGAGGCCGCTACACCCGCTTCTGGCATTGATCCTGCTTCCCGGCAGTCGATCAGCCATCGAAGCCATCACACCAGCTATTGGTCCTGATCCTGTTTCGGCAGTCGAATCGGCCACTCAGAGTCGCAGCCGTGACGACCCTACTTTGACTCGGCCTTGTTTAGGGATTCCGTTACCCTTCGGTACGGTCTCGCATCCGCGCAGACCTTGACTCGACTCGGCCCTGTTTAGGGATTCCGTTACCCTTCGGTACGGTCTCGCATCCGCGACGACCATAACTCGACTCGGCCCTGTTTAGGGATTCCGCCGCCGTAAAGTAACCTCTCGGTACGGTCTTGCTTTCCGCGCAGACCTTAACTCGACTCGGCCCTGTTTAGGGACTCCGTCTTTCGTCAAGTATCCTCCACTGGCACGAGCTCACCTTCATGCTTGCCACTTCGACCTAGACCCGAAGATGGAACGTCCCAAACCAGCCAGGCGACTCATCCAGCATCTCCAGCCGGCCACCTACCGCAACGAATGCCACATCTCGACCCGGCACTGGACGAGGTCTCAACGCTCGCCGCACCACCTCCATAGAGACTACTACTCTTCGGACCCGGAGCGAACCCAAAATAAATCCTGTAACAATTCACGTAAATAAAAGCCAAGGTTGTTATTGTTTTTTTTACCTCTGCCTTTGTCTCCTCATTGTCTTGGCTGTTTCACACTTATCTAAAATTCAAGTTTGCGGAGTCGACTTCCTCCGGGACTCGACCCCGTAACAGGGGTATGGGAAGATGACGTCATAAGATCGAGAGAGATTCCATTGGTCCTGTGAACAAGCCCCAAAAGGGGGAGATGACTAACAATTGACGTCATGGAAAGGAGATTAATCCCATTGGGTAAACCAGAGGCAACAACGAGTAGCAGCTAACCTCAGGATTTTATTGGTCGCCGAGACGGGCGATTAGACACCCAGCGACCGTCGACCCCACACCATGGCATGGGCATAAATACAGTGTCCCGAGGGACCAAAATCAGTTGGATCGGAGGAGAGTCCGGAGACGAAGAGAGTTGGATTCGAGTTGGCTCGGAGAAAGTCCCAAAGATGTAACGACGAAGATAGGCGCCATGTTGTTGGGCGCCAACCGCAGAGCCTGCCGGCCAACCAGAGATAAAGACAGACAAGAGATTTTGCAGTCAAAGTTTTGAGTTGCAGAGAGCGACAGAGAAGTCAAAGTCGGAGTGGCAGAAACCGACAGAAGAGGCCTGATATAAAGACAGAAGAAAATTTCCAGACAATGTTTTTGAGATCGACAACTGAATGCAGACAAAGTTTTCCAGTTGCAGTTGAAGTCGGAGTTTGGAGTCGAAGTTGCAGAGGTCGACAGAGTTGCAGCTCGAGTGGCAGAGAGTTCGATTTCCCGGTCCAGAAACGTAATGACCAAAGACAGTTCCCAACCGAAGAAGTAAAGAGACAGAGAGATTATTGCCATGCCGTTGGGTGCCGACCGTAGAGAAGCCTGTCGCCAATCAACCAATCAACCAGCCAATCAACCAGTTAAGCGACAGACAAGAAGAAAATTTTCAGACAAGTCTGAAATTGCTAACTGAAAGAGAATAACCCAGCACTTCGGCAATTTCCGTAACATTCCGGAAAACAAGCAAAAAGTTGACTAGACATATATCACGAACTTAGACTTCTGTTCGAAGCAGCGAGCTGCGGCCAGCCAGATTCCTCGTTATTGCTTAGGAGAATAATTCGATTTACCTAAGAAACGTCCGTTCCGCTACCAGTTGATAGAAGAAGGGGCATGGAAAATTATCCCGAAGAACATATTGCGTATATTCCACTTATTTTTCCGGGTGGTGGCATATTTGGTGCCGTTTGATGGGAAATTATTCAAGAGACTATTGTGTATAATCAGTATATAAAAACATTATTTCACAACACTTCAGACGTCGGACCACTTATTTCCTTTGTTGTTATATTTCTTTCTTTTATTACTCAATTGTGTGCACACTTCCCGGCTTGGTTTAGTTCGGCAGAGAGACAGCTAGTGAAAAACTTGTGATTAATCAACACAACGTGGGACGAGGGAGAAAACTGTGACGGAGTCAATCTACAACCAGCTGGCTGGATCGAAACCAACAGCGACCGGCCGGGTAGTGGCATAAAATAGGCATAACTGTTTTTCTTCAATTACAGATTCTATGATTTTTGCCTCTTTGATTTGTTTCTCTACTACCCCATATCTCATTATGACTATTAAAGTCTCCCATCATAATGAATGGGTTTGGAAGTTGCTTGATAAGATGCTTTAGTTCTTCCACTTTTATCATATCATTAGGAGGTATGTAGAGAGAGCATGGAGTTATTTTCTTGTGAAGAGTTACTGATACTGCTATTATTTGCATGTTTGTAACTATTTCTTTATGTGCTATTTTGTTATTAATGATTATAGTTGTACCACCTGAGGCTTTATCAGCCAGTTTGTTTATGTAGTTATATGAGGTGTAATTTTTAATGTTTATTGTGTCATTTTCTTTCAGAAAAGTTTCCTGTATGCAAACAACATCAGAGAGTTGATTTGAAATGAGAAGTATTAGTTCATCCAAGTTAGCTTTTATACCTCTTATGCTCCACTGGATTTTGTTTGTCATATTTTTAGATTTTTGGTGACTTGTTTTTTGATGCCCATTGTTTCATTTGAGTTTTCTGTCCCCTGTTTACTATTGCCTCAGATCTGCTTGTTCGTTGGTAGATTTGGTTTCTATTTCCATATCTTCCAATTCCTTGGTTTGGGTTGTTGGTTTGTTAGATCTTATGTTTGACTTATCTCTATTACTAGAGGTCGATCGGGACCTTGCCTTGGATTTTATGGGGTTGATTTTTGTTGGAGAATTTTTCTCATTTATTGTTTTTGTTTGCTCAGAGGATGTTTTTTTTGTATCTTTGGTTTTGTATTTGTTGTTATTACTTGATTTTATATTTAGGCTTTTGTGGGGAATTGAAGAACTCGCTTTATTGTAGGGGCTTTGTTCTTCAAAATCTTGTTTCTAATATGTTATAGTTGTTGTAGAGGGGAATTTGTTGGTTTATTTGTATTATGGGATACACATTTTTTTCTATTAAAATAAGCAATAAGAAAATACATAAAAACATTATAGAAATTTTGGATCAAAACGGCATTAGAATTTAAATTACATTTTTATATTTCTCAACCAATCAGCTAAAAACATAGAATAAGAACATTCTAGAAAAATAGGATCGGAAGTCAATTAACAAAAAATATTTAGGTCCCAAAACAAAATAGTAAAATACAAATCTGATTGGTCAATAAATGTCTTCACACCTAAATGTTAGGAAGATTCTTTGATCCACTATTATGGTATATAAATAACACACAGTTAAGAAGTAAAAAGTCAGTCACCAAGCTAGCCATTAAGTCAGCATGTAACCGATACTTTGTCCGGCCAAGTCATTCTTCCACACCAAAGTTCATGACCTAGCTACAGAGGGCCGTGAAAGGAAAAACCCGACAAACTTTCTTTCATCAACGCGACACGCTGTCGCCACCCGAGATGAACTTAATGTAAGTAAGAACGACTTATTTACGGACTCCGTTAATATAAACTTACACACACCTTTAAACAAATTTAACTTCTTGCCAAACTTTATTTTCCAAAAGGCAATTTTTCACATCATGTATTTTATTTGTTTCCACATGCTAATTTTATTTTATACATATTAAATTGTTTGTTGTTTAATGTTCGTTGTGACTTATTCCATTTCTTTCTCCACACTCATACAACACAGATACTCGCATCACTCCCTGAGGATTTAGACTTGGATAGATTATCGGAAATAGCTGATAAAATACACGACAATAACCAAAACCAGAACGTTTACGCCACATCTTACAACCCAACAAATGACGCAACACAAAGAATACACCAACACCAAGAAACACAACATCACAAACAACCACGCCAGACAGGTATACTGAACTGCTGCAGGGCAGGGCAAATCTAACTCTGCAGGGTCAAAGTTTGGTGAAGTTTCAAGCATCCGAACGTTCCCGTCCTTACAGAACCTCCTCACGACGCAGAAGTCGAAGTAGGTCGAGCTCATTTTCTAGAGAGCGACGCACCTATGATACCTGTTGGTATCATTTCAAATTTGGATGTGAGGCAAGGAAGTGCATAAAACCATGCAACTTCAATTCGACCTCACACACTTCAACACAAAACCAGGGAAACGGTTACACCGGCAGCAAGTAAAGACGACATTAGCTGCTGGTATAAAACAAGGAAGTCGTCTATTTTACAACCGAGACAAAAATACCGGATATTTATTTTTAGTCGACACCGGCGCACAAATCAGCGTTATTCCACCGGATCCCAGAAAAAACCACCAACTATCTTCATTCACACTGCAAGCAGCAAATGGATCAAGAATTGACACCTACGGAGAGATAGCACTGACGCTCAATTTGGGTTTACGCCGATCTTTTCCGTGGATCTTCACAATAGCCCAAGTAAAAACACCGATTCTTGGAACTGATTTTTTGTCCCATTTCAACGTTTCAGTGAACATGGCTACGCGATCTCTCGTCGATTGCAACACAGACCTAACAGCAAAGGGAATCACCTCAATCTACAAGTCAACAGGAATCTGTGCGGCACTACCAGATGCGAATGGACTACAAGAGTTGATTACAAAATTTCCAACTCTTACTACGCCCTTTAAACATTCTGATGAAGTTCGTCATACAGCCAAACATTATATCACAACCTCTGGACCACCCACACATGTATCACCACGCAGATTGCATCCAGAGAAATATAAAGTAGCAAAAGACGAATTTCAGCACATGTTACAATTAGGCATTATACGTCCTTCTAGTAGTCCATACTCCTCACCGCTACATATGGTTCAGAAGCCAGAAACAGGTGCATGGCGACCTTGTGGGGATTTCAGGAACCTCAACGCAAAAACAGTTCCTGATAGGTATCCAATCCCACATCTATACGATTTCGCCATGGGCTTACAAAGAACCAGAATCTTCACAAAACTAGATTTGGTTAAAGCTTACTACCAAATTCCAGTAGCCGAAGAAGAGATAGAAAAAACAGCAATTACAACTCCTTTTGGACTTTTCGAATTCACCAGAATGCCATTTGGACTACGTAATGCTGCCCAAACTTTCCAGAGACTCATTGACGAGGTATTGAGAGGGTTACCATTTGCTTTTGCTTATATCGACGATGTCCTCATTGCTAGCAATGACATCAATGAACATAAAGACCATTTATTACAAGTTTTCGAGAGACTAGCATATTTCGGCTTGAAAATCAACATAAGCAAATGTGATTTTGCTGTCTCGAAATTAAACTTTTTAGGCCACATGATAGACGAACAGGGAATCACACCTATCCCAGAAAAAGTCACAGCCATACAAAATTTCCCACAACCAACATCACTGCGACAACTTCGAAGATTTCTCGGTTTGATAAATTACTACCGTAGATTTATTCCACGTTGTTCCAGAATATTAACCCCGCTAACAAACATGTTGCAACAACAAAAAAATAAAAATGCAAAAATTCAAATTGAAGGAGAAGCTTTAACTGCTTTTCACAATGCTAAAAAAGCATTAGCAGATTTTACCAAGCTCTCCTACATCTCTAATGACAACACTACAACACTTTCACTAACAACAGACGCGTCAGGAGACTCAATTGGAGCAGTCCTACAACAAAAACAAAATAGCTTGGAAAAACCAATATCCTTTTTCTCAGTGAAATTGAACACTCCACAACGAAAATACAGCACCTTCTCAAGGGAGTTACTGGCAATTTACTTGTCCATAAGGCACTTTCGTCATTTACTCGAAGGACGAGATTTCACCGTTTTCACTGACCACAAACCACTTACTTACGCCTTACATGTAAATACCGAGAAATATACGCCCAGAGATACTCGACAACTGGACTATATATCACAATTTACCTCGGATATCCGATACATAAAAGGTACAGACAATATTGTGGCAGATACACTTTCACGCTCTATAATACAATCTATTGATTCGGCAGATCTCACCTTCGAGCTCATTGCAGATGAACAAAAAAAAAGATGCCACATTAGACAAACTAAACGACACTTCCCTACAGCTGAAGGAACAGCCTGTTCCATTTGGAACAAAAACAATACTTTGCGATGTCAAAACTGGTCACTCTAGACCGTATATACCACCATCACTAAGAAAAAGGTTATTTACACATTTCCACAACCTTTCACACCCTGGACGCCGAGCAACCGCAAAATTAATCAGCAGCCGTTTTGTTTGGCCTAATAATCGCACTGACATAAAAAAAACTGGACTCAAACGTGCTTGAATTGTCAGAAGAGCAAAACAAACAGACACACAAAGTCTCCTCCGGGACAATTAAAAAAACCAGACGGTAGGTTCACAAACCTACACATCGATATTGTCGGACCATTGCCAATAGCAAATGACTGTCAATATATACTTACTATCATTGACAGATTTACAAGATGGCCTGTTGCCGTCCCACTTAGAGATATATCAGCAGAGACTATCTCTAAAACCATATTACGAGAGTGGATCGCAGTCTTTGGTTGTCCTTCAGTAATAACAACAGACAGAGGCTCCCAATTTCAATCAACGCTTTTCGGTGAATTTACAAAGTTATTGGGAGTCAAACATATAAAAACAACAGCATATCACCCCTGTGCAAATGGATTAATTGAAAGATTCCATAGACAACTTAAAACAGCTTTAACAGCTAACAACAACTCCAGAACATGGTCTGAAAATTTGCCTCTTGTCAATAAGGAATGTTATCAAAGAAGACCTGGGATGTACAGCTTCCGAAATGGTTTTTGGAACATCTTTAACACTACCAGGTCAATTTTGTGAAAAAAACACTTCCTTACAACCAACTACAACTTTTGTAAAAGATTTTAAACACAAAATGAACGATTTAGTTTACACACCCACAAGAACACAAACTAAAGAACTTTACACACCAAAAGACCTTCACGACTGCAAATACGTTTTTATTCGAAATGATGCAGTCAAAAAACCTTTATGTCCTACCTACTCCGGACCTTTCCAGGTAGTTGAAAGACACCACAAATATTTTAAACTCGCCATAAAAGGCAAATTTGATACTGTCTCCATAGACAGACTAAAACCAGCGTACTTAGACTTACCAATAAAGGAAAGTACGGCTGAACACTCTACAAGTACAAAAAATACCACATTGTCCAAACCAACATCCACGCCGACAAATACACCGACAAACACCACCACAAAAGCTGGAAGAAAGGTACATTGGCCGAAACATTTTAAAACTTACATTACATATTAATAAATATTTCCATATTTATCAATTTGCGGGGGGGGGGGGTATATGGGATACACATTTTTTTTCTATTAAAATAAGCAATAAGAAAATACATAAAAACATTATAGAAATTTTGGATCAAAACGGCATTAGAATTTAAATTACATTTTTATATTTCTCAACCAATCAGCTAAAAACATAGAATAAGAACATTCTAGAAAAATAGGATCGGAAGTCAATTAACAAAAAATATTTAGGTCCCAAAACAAAATAGTAAAATACAAATCTGATTGGTCAATAAATGTCTTCACACCTAAATGTTAGGAAGATTCTTTGATCCACTATTATGGTATATAAATAACACACAGTTAAGAAGTAAAAAGTCAGTCACCAAGCTAGCCATTAAGTCAGCATGTAACCGATACTTTGTCCGGCCAAGTCATTCTTCCACACCAAAGTTCATGACCTAGCTACAGAGGGCCGTGAAAGGAAAAACCCGACAAACTTTCTTTCATCAACGCGACACGCTGTCGCCACCCGAGATGAACTTAATGTAAGTAAGAACGACTTATTTACGGACTCCGTTAATATAAACTTACACACACCTTTAAACAAATTTAACTTCTTGCCAAACTTTATTTTCCAAAAGGCAATTTTTCACATCATGTATTTTATTTGTTTCCACATGCTAATTTTATTTTATACATATTAAATTGTTTGTTGTTTAATGTTCGTTGTGACTTATTCCATTTCTTTTGCGCGATTGTAAAACATTGTGTTGTATTTGTGGGAGAACTAATCTCGAGAGCAATACCCGTAAAATACGGAAGCACATCAACCAAGCACTTACCAAATCCCCTACAGTATATCTTGATTGATTTGGTCTGATTCTAATTTGTTCTTAGGGATTTGTTTCTGATTTTGGTCGCTTATCTGGGTTTTAGTAGATGCTGTTATTTGATTTTTATTAGTTTCTTTTTGAGTTTTTTTAAAGCTTCAATGAGATTTTTAAGTTCAGAGACTAGTTTGTTGAGTAGGTCTTGGTTGATTGCTTGGTTAGCTTGGTTTGATTTTTGGGTGATTTCTGCATAGGTGTTTGATTTTTTATAAGAATTTACTATTCTCCTTGCATCTGGGAAGGATACGTTTTTTCTGTATTTCACTTCCATGACTTCTTAAAAATTTTACATATTCTAGAGTAAGCTGGATGATTTTCATAGCAATTTAGAGACTTTGTTTCATTTGGGCATTCATCTTCAGTGTGATTGGGTTCTTTTACACCACATTTTCCACAAATTCTGTACCCTCTACAAGTTTCCCTGAGATGCCAAAATTTATGGCACTTAAAGCATCTCAGCGGGGCTGGTATGTATTGGTCAACTTTTTGGATTGCGTTGTGGTGCAATGGATATCAGCTCAGAATGAGAAATCGGGGAGCCGAGTTCGAATTCCAGCCGAATTCATTGCATTCACTTACACCCAAATACCCTTGAGAAAGGTATTAATCTGTCTCACGCCTCCAGTTATGGGTTAAATAACAGGACAGATTGGGTTCTATAGTCTTGGTCGGCAACCAGTCTACCGCAGAAAGCAATGGCAACCTACTGCGGGATAATCTTCTGCCCAGTCAGCCATGTCTCTTTCGAGACATGATCACCCAAGCGGGTATCACGTATGGCACTTGACTGACAGATCCAATTTTAATTTCTTTAGATATTGTAGGAGTACTAAATGTTAGAATATAAGTATTTGTTGGTATGATTTGACCATTCCTTTTTATGTTGACGTGGTCTATTACTCCTTGTTTTCTTAGAGCAATTTTAATTTCTTCGGTTGTGGCCAAGGTTAGTTCGTGACTTCTTATGATGACTTTTGATGTGTTTAATTTTTCATGACCTTACATTGGTATGTGTGGAATTTTTTTTATTCGTAAGAGATTTTGAGTATCTCTGTAATCATCTACTTCGACTAGAAGGTTTCTGTTTTTCATTTTTTTTTTACTGTTTTAGAGTTACTATTATGGGATATAATTTTTTCGATTAAAAATGGAGATAGTTCACTAAATTTGTTTTCCTTCTAAGATTTCAATAACTATGAATCTTGGGAAGTTTTTCCTATCTATATGTTCAGAAGAATTGTTTTTCTTTGATTTGGACTCACGCTTGTGGTGATACCGACTGAACAAAAGTGATGAACCGGATTGTGCTCTCTCACAACTAAAAAGCAAATGAAAAAAGCCTCCGAGTTCGCGCAGATGTTCTGGTTGAAAAATAAAAATTAATCAAATATCAAATTACCATTTTTTATTTACCAGCCAATGGGAAGCCCGGAATCAAATACAATGATGAAATTCGAAACGACATGCGTTTTGATCCAGAAGGAAAATATAAAAAGCCATGACAAAAGGCACCCAGACAGACAGGCACAGACCAGAGGAGAAGAGTGTAACTTATCCCCTTGACCTACTTCGAGCAGCTACTATGTTTGCCTCTTTCTTTCCCCTGTTCTCAAAGTACTAATTGACCTTTTCAAATACATTCCACAAACCAACTTGCTGACCTACTGACCTTAGAAACGGCAACTTGATAATGAACATTAATCATACTACCAAGCCTTTTACCTTTCACCGTTATATCTTCCTTGAACATTCTTTTATCTCTTTCAGCTCATTATTATTTTGCCATGAACTCTCTCTAACTTCCGTTGGACCTTTATTTCAAGTTTTGTTTTAATTGTAAAACATTGATATGTGTATATATATAAATGTTATTTTATACTCTAATTGCCTTTCTTGAATTTATAATCATTTTACAAATTATAGTGGGCTATCTTCCCACAAGGCCAAATTCCGTTAACCTACTACAGAATCCTTCTACAACTAGAAAAGGAATAAGAGACACCCGCTATATGCTCACTGTCTGAGTTGGAGATATCAGAGTGTGTTCTTTTAGTTTTTCCACTTTTCTTTATCTGGTTTCTGGATTTTTATTGGGGTTTTCTGTTTCCATGGAAATATGTTTGATTTTTTCATCTTTCTTTCTCCCCACCCTCCTTGGAGCCCAAATGTGGGAGATGTTAGGGGGTAAAACCATTTGCCCTTTCATCTCAGGGATACAAAAAAGGTATACTCAATTAGTTGAGTTTCCACTGCCATTCTCTGATTTTTTCTTTGGTTTTGTTTTCTCAGTTTTATAAAAACATCAGATAAGGAACAGTCACATGGTTTCATCTCAATAACTGATTGACCCTTGTCATCGCCTTCTAACACTGATTTGGTTTGCCTGTATTTGTGGTCAGAGTAAAAAGATATTTTAGTATCTTTAGGTCTTATTGTTGCATGTTGTGGTTGACATTTTCAAGTGTAAGTGTTAGGGCTTGACATGATCTGGGCCTCTCCCACTGCCTGTCTAGCCCAGGTAAAGGCCAAAGTGTTGTGTTGCAGGGTTGTAACCTCCTTATACCGGGGTCACGACCTGCTCAACTACCAGGATACCAAGACATTACAGGTCACCACCCACAGCCAACAGGTAAGCTCCATTGAGGGACTTTTACTCTCTGCATGTAGGTAGTCTGCTTATTCTGATGCCCCACCAACAGGGTGGATGTGTAGGTGATGTATTGGATAATAACGCAGAATTGTTAATCATAGAGCTGGGTTCTAATTCCCATTGAGTTTGTTATCTTCACTTATATGCAAATATCCTTGGAAAAGGTATAAACCCACCTTCCCCACCACCACCTGCTAGGAGTTAATTAGTAAAACTTGTATCACAAAATCATTATTATTCAAAGCAAACAAAATCTTCCTACAATTGAAAAAAATATTTTTTGGCTTCAATAACCTGCAAAGGGTTGATAAGTCATATAAAATGAATGAATCAATCAAATATTGATTAGCTACACAGGCATGTTTTTTAGATTTATTTACATTGGCTGAAATATATGCTATGATGGCTACAAAGTGGGAGATCAGTTTATATATTAATTGTAATGAAGAGTTGATCCCAAATTTATATATTCATTATAATTTCCTGTTTGTTTATGAAATTCTGATTAGGTATGAATCCACCTCTTCCCCCAGCTATGGGTTAATTAGTAAAACCTATATCAGTCAATCAATTAAGTGCTATACATGATACATGCTTGAGCAAACATATCTCTTTTGATCCATGATTGACTAGGCAGAAGATTTTTCTGCAGTAGACTGGTTGCCAATCTGTCTTACTATTCAACCCATAGCTGGAAGGTGAAGAGATAGATTTAAATCTTTTCCAAGTGTATTTGCGTGTAAGTGAGTGCAACAAATTTAATTGGAATTCAAACTCTGTCATCCAAGTTCTCATTCTGAGTCAATATATTCATTGCACCAAAATGCACGTCCAAGAATTATATCTCTAAAGATATCTTATTAAAAAAATATTCTTACAATCTAAAAAAATATTTTTTGGCTTTAAATAACCTGCAAAAAATGGATAAACCAAAAGAAATGAATCAATCAATGAAGTATATCAGCTGTAATTTCTTTATGATTCAGAGGTGTTTACAGATTATTGATCTCTTTCATTTTCTTGCTTCTGGAACCAACATTCATTTTATGTTCCTTATTTATTTCTGTAGGAAAGAGAACTATGTTTTTCCTTATGCACTTGCAGAAGGCAATTTTCTTTATGTCTTTAAAAAGTATCAGTAAGATTTCTTGCTTTTGAATAACTGCTAATATACATTCTGAGATCTTGACTACTGGGTTTGTGGGAGAACAAATGTGAAAAGAAATATATTTTTACCGAGACTTTCTAAAAAAGAAACATATCTAAAAATGGTTAAATGGTTTCATTAAATCCAACAATTATTTCATTTTTGCAAGAATTTCCAAATTAATATTTCTCATCGCAAAAAAGATGGTAAAATTTTCTATGCTAATCTTTGGATCTTTACTGATGCAAGAAAAACAAAATTCTTAACATTTTAAAAATGATCAAAATATATAATTTAATAATCAAAACATCCTTTTCATCATAGTATGCTCTGTGGAGGTATCTACTTTTTATATATTATGTTTGTTACTACAGGCTAAAATCAGTTTAGTAAATAACTATGAAGATTTTTCGACAATCTTCAGTCTTCATGCTCACAGTAACATGGTCTCTCAATAAGGATAATTTTTCCCTTAATGTCTATTGGATGTCAGTTCTGAAGGACAAATCAGAGACCCATATGTGAATTTCACGTACACACAAATAACTTTCAGAAAGATATCCATCTCTTCCCCTCAACCTGCTATGGGTTAAATAACAGGACAGACTGGGTTCTTAGTACCAGATCTACTGCAGAAAGAAACAGTTAACTATTGTGAGAAAATCTTCTGCCTAGCCAGTCATGAGACATGATTGCTCAAGCATGTATCATGTATGGCACTTAATTGACAGGCTGAATCTCTGTCAAGAGGCTTGTGTCAATAGAAATGCGGTTCTACAGAAGGATTCCGAGAATACCAATACATTAAACATGTCAGCAATGATGAAGTTTTAGTAAAAAAGGGAAACAAAAAGGACACTTATACTCAACATCAGAAATGTAATGTCAATTGTTATCTGCTGTCTTCTTGATTTCTTTTTTTAATTTTCACTCTTTAATAATGTTTCTCTTTTTCTTTGTGGCTTTATTGCCTTGCTTATAGTAAAATGATAAAAAAGCAGTTGAAATTTCTAGTGTAAATAATAAAGAAAGAAGGCTTGGATAATATGACACTCACAGGATATATTGAAGGCAAAAGACAAAAGAAGGCAATGAATAATCTCCCTCAGTAGCTTGTGTAAATGGTTGGCAAAACTGTAATTAGGGGGGAGAGCAAAAAAATAAACCTCACTAAGAGGAACAACAAAGAGAAAATTGTAGAGAGCCATTGAAGAAAAAGAATCTTTGTCAAATATTCATTTTTTTTTTATCATTTAAAATCCAAATGCGTCGAATTACAAAATCCAAACATTTGAAAACAATGTAAATTAAGAAATGGAAAAAGGGATTTATTTTAAAAGAAAAGGTCAGAAAGAAACTAAAAAGTGAAAAGCATTTAATTTGCTGTGCCTTCAGTTGGTTTTTTCCTTGTACTTTTTCTTACAAAGAAGCTGCAAACATTTTTTAACTAAGAAGACAACCACGAGAAATGCAACTGTTATAACAGCAAATATAAAGAGCCAAACATCTCCCATTAACAGCTGAAAAGCCGAGAGCTTGTTTTGATTGGAACGAAGATGCTGGCCGCCATATTTCAAAATATACTCCACTGAAGAAGCAGCACGCTGGGATGGCGTTTCTGAACGTGATTGGAAGATTCTGGACAAGTGCTTTATATTTTTCTTATAGATAGGATCCTCAAGGAGATCCTTGATTGTATTCAGAACGATTTCTTCTGTCAAAGTGGTAATCTCCAAGGCTCGACCAATACGAAAATGGTCAAGTTTCTTAGCATTGTATAATTGGTCAGCAGTAAGTGGAAGACACAATAAAGGAACAGCATTGTATAAACTTTCAAACATGCCGTTATTTCCACAGTGATAGATGATCAGTTTGGTATTGGGATGGCCCAGAGCGTCATTTTGCGGTAACCATGATTGCATCCAGATATTATTAATGACATGTTTTTCACCACTGTTTTTCCAGAAAACTCTTTGCTTAAGTTTTTTGAACAGAGAGAGAAATAAACTTTTGATGTGTGCATTGGGTTTGAAAAATGAACCAAAAGATATCACGATAACTCCGTCAGGGGCTTCATCAAAGAATTTCTTTATTTCTCCTGGTAGTGGGCCAGGGGCTTTTGTTGTGAGGCCACCGACTTGGATAAAATTCGGCATGATAGGTTTAGGAAAGTCTAAAACAACGTCGGAATTCTCCAGAAAGATTTCAGAATTTTTTGGCAGGTCTTCAGCCTCCAGAAAAGAAAGCTTTGGTTCCGCATAGGAAACGTTATAGGGACTAAAAACATGACGGAGTAAGATTGAAAATACAAAGTGATATAGTAAATTGTGAATACGCTCACAAAATGACATTTCAGTTCCATAAGGCAAAAGAATAAATGGAACAAAATTTGTTGGGACAGGATGACCAATCTCAAGCTGCATCATTGCAGTGCTGATGCTTGCATAAGGAATCTTGAGGTTGTATGGGATTAAATAAAGGCATTTCATGAAAACGGCAAAATTCACAATGGCAAAGTCAAAATTTTCTACTTTTAACTTTTGAAATGCTTCTGCATCGTTCACTTGTAAACAGGAGAATTTCCGCATGTTTCCCATTCTTGAGACTATATTGATTTTATGTTGAAATACATCTTCATTGAATTGATTGAAAACTGAAAACATAATGGCAGTTGCATTTTTTCCATATCTGATGATTTGTGATTCGGGTATAGTTTTTCTAGTGTCAAAATCACTTGGTAGATAAAAAGTCACATTGTGGCCCCTCTTTAAAAGTTCCTGAGTAACAGAAAGGATTTCGGTAAATGTGCTGTAATGAGGCACAGACATGGCTAAAATGTTGGCACTTTTTACATTGTGAAGCTGAAAACAGAACAAAAAGCTGACAATCACCAGCCATGGAAGTGAAGTTGCCATCATGAAGTTTTATCTGAAAGGAGATAAATTTTTTGTGTTTATACTTTTGTAAATAAATCTTTGCATGCACTAGTTTATCAAACAAAGTAAATTTCTGTAGCAAAGTTTAAGCTAGGACCAGGTGTTAAAAAAAAAAAAAAAAAAAAATGACAGTGTGTCAAAAGAACAAAGTCCTTTAAAGTTTTTTTTATTGTATACTCTCTTAGTAACATTTATTATTTTAAAACACTATTTTTTTATTTTTAGAAAATCCTATTGGAAACCATTACATATTAGACTGAATTCATACATTAACAGAAAAGGCAACAAAAATGTTAATGACACTTCTAGAATCTTGCTGAAGCAGGAACCGCCATATTGCAAACTGACTTGGGCTGCAGTCAATCAACCTAAGGTAGTGTTGCCCACCATAATACATAATATCTATTCTAAAGCAGATCCAGATTCCAGTCACACTTGGGTTGCTTTGTGGCCAATGACTTGAGGCTGGGTCAGTTGAGTACATGAGCAACGAGAAAGTGTTGGAGAGAATGCAAATGAGAAGAAAACTTATACTTAACATCAGGAAGAGACAGCTGAGGTTTCTGGGACACTTAATGAGAAAAAAGGGTTTGAAGAATTTAATACTCACAGGATTGATAAAGAGAAAAAGAGACAGGGGAAAGTAGCGCAAGACAAATGGATAGAGTAGCGGGGTTCGAGAGAAGTACCAAGAGGAAAAATATTAATCCGTCTCTTCCTTCCAGTTATGGGCTAAATAGCAGGACAGACTGGGTTCTATAGCCTTGGTTGACAACCAGTCTACTGCAGAAAGAAATGGCAATCTACTGCGGGATAATCTTCTGCCCAGTCAGTCATGTCTCTTTCGAGACATGATCGCCCAAGTGTGTATCTCGTATGGCACTTAACTGACTGACCAAGAGGAAAAATATTAAGAGCAGCAAGGGACAAAGGAGGTGGAAGTCCATGATCGCCCATGAAGGGACATGGCACATAAAGAAGAAGAAGAAGAAGAAACTTTTTAAAAATATCATTGTCTGTTGTACTCTATATATAAATAAAGAATTCTGACAATCTCTTCTCGATCTAATCTGGCATCTCGTCTTCAGTTACTTTCACACTGCTATAATATAGTTTTCCAGTGCCTTTTCTATAAATCTTTTAATGGTAATTGTTCTGATGAGCTTTCCCTTTTGGTGCTTTGAATTTATGAATTTAAGTGTACCACTAGATTGGAGACAAGGGCTTATCATGTTGCATTGCATAATATTGATATATTATGTCTATTTATTTTCATACTAATCTTTCCAGTTGTCTAATCAGTTTCTCAATGTTAAAATGAAATTCATCAAGGAAGGCACTGTAGATTTTTTCCTACCCAAGTACTCTCAATCTTTCCCAAGGCATCTTTGTTGATGAATTTCATCTTAGCATCAAGAAACTGATGAGAAAACTAGAAATGATCAGTATAAAAATGAACATATTATGTATATATTATTCAATGAATTATATACATATATACATTAGAATATGATACATCATACGCTAAAGTCTGCCTCCTTCTACCGAGCGTCCATAGCTCAGAGGTAGAATTGCTGTCTAATGCCAATTCAGTCAGATTTCAATCCTGGGTTAAAAGCAATCGGAGTCTAACTGTACTGATGAGCTGTGATAAAGTGAAACAGATCTGTCTGTGGATGACTATATATATATATATATATATATATATTTCATCGTTCATTCAGTAATGAATTAGAACATTCTCAGCTATTGGCATGTGTATACATGATATATCACACACTAAAAGTCTGCCTCTTCCACTGAGCACCCATAGCTCAGAAGTAGAATCGCCAACTGACACCAAGTTGGTTGGGTTTCAATCTTGGGTAAAAGTAATCAGATGTCTAGCCATACTGATGAGCTGTAATACAGCGAAAATGATCTGTCTATGGACGACTATATATAATCATTTCATACCAAGCAAGCTGACACTGCCACTAGAATGCTTGGGTAGCAGGAAAGGAAAGTGAATAAGAACCTTGAAAATGAGAAGGATTGAGGAAAGGGTAAAAGGAAACAGGCTTCAAGAAGACAGAAAATGGTGAGTGATGTTGCATTTGAATTTTTGAGGGAAGCAAAAAATTACTAATTTTACCCAATAAGAAAACTTGAAAGCCACTCAGGTTTGGAGATTATAACCAAAATGTTAATGATGACTAGAAGGTGGTAAGAAGTCAAGATAATGAGAATAAAGAAAACAAAATGATTGACCTTGGCTTAAAGAGGTCAAGACTGAAATGTTCTGGGAAGCATCACATGGAAATTTTTCCCATGAATTGGCAATTCTTGTTTTTGGGGAAAGCTGTTTGAGTGGAGTTACCTTTTTACATCTGAAATATGGAATAAATATTAGTGATTTTTTAAGTTATCATTTACTTTTGACTAGCAGTATAGCCCGGCGTTGCTTGGGTGTAATGCAAGCTTTAAAACTAATCCACGGTCCTGGAGCTCAGACTCTTTGGACATTGGCATGAAAATCAAAAAAACAATAGTTGTTTCTAGTTAAAGTTAAACCGTAGACTGAAAGAAAAATGAATGGATGTAAATCAAATTTTGATTTCCTGGTATCGATATCAGATTTTCTGCACTATTCTAAGAACTGCAACCTTGAAACTTCTGAATATCACCTCTTATGTCTTTGTCTATGAGTGTATCAAATTTGATTAAAATTGGACCACTCCTTCTATAACCTGATTTTTTTCGATTATTGATTTTCGATATTTATCGGGGGTACCTCGACACAAAACCTAGCTAAAAACACTCACAGACGCTTATAGTACAACTGTGTAAATTTTCAAGAAAATTAGTTCAGCCGTTTCGGAGTCTATAGGTAATGGATACACACACACACACACAGACAAAATTCCATTTATAAATAAGTTTAGATTCTATGTTCTGGTCAAAATTTGCTATATTCTACAATGATAGGTTAGTAAAAATTTATGCTTCTTTTTTTAATGCAGTGTCTCTTCAGTACGTGCATTGTGTTGCAGTGGATATCAGCTCAGAATGACAAATCGGGGAGCCAAGTTCGAATTCCAGTTGAATTCTTTGCATTCACATATGCACAAATACCCTTGGGAAAGGTATAAATTCCTAAGTTCCCTCCAGTTATGAGTTAAATAACAGGACAGATTGGGTTTTATAGGCCTGGCTGGCAACCAGTTTATCGCAGAAAGCAATGGCAACCTACTGCAGGATAATCTTCTGCCCGGTCTCTCATGTCTCTTTTGAGACATGATCGCACAAGTGTGTATCACGTATGGCACTTAACTGGTTGACTCTTCAGAATGTAAGTGATCATTGAACTCCACAGAATCCTTTTATTTGTTATCTGCAAGTTGTTATAACTTTTGAGAAGAGATATTAGAGTGGATTCTCATTCTCTGCCATTCTGAAGATGAGATTTTAATCTTGAAATATTAATGTAATAAAGAGGTAATAGAAACACTTCCTTACCTTCCTTTATTTCATTCAATGCATTGGGACAGCCTTCAAGACATAACCCATACATCTCATTATTGTATTTCTCCTTTTTTAATGCTATATTGCTTCAGGGAATATGTGATCATGGCTCTCCACAGATTCTTTTTCTTTGTTATCAGGGAATTTCCAAGACTTAATAGGAAATATAATAAAGTGATTTCCCCTTTTCCTTTTTTGATGCTATGTTCCCTCAAGAAGTAGCAATCATGGCTCCCCACAGCTTCCTTTCCTTTATTTTCTGTAAATTCCCACTACTTGATAGTGATAGTGGAATGTTTACTCATTACTTTCCCCATGGTTTGCAAATCAAAGACTATTAGACTTATTGCTATCCAAGGCTGCAGAGTCCAATCTCCACTACTGTTTAACCTATAGTCGGTGGGTGAAAAGGTGGATTCATGCCTTTGCAACAGGTATGAATCTGCAAAAACAAAACTGCAAAAGTGAACTGTTACCATACCTGCCCATCTAAAGTTCATGTTATCAAACCAATAAAAACATTTCTGGTGGCCTGTAAGATTTAATTGTCAGAACAATTGCATCTACCAGTGCATGGGATAGCAAAGAGAGCTATATCTTTTCTGTTTTTTCTTCACTAAAACCGAAACTCTGTTTTTGTTTTCAGTCTTTGTTTTTTTCATTTGATATATATTATGAGATTTGCAGTTGGTGCAATGGATGACAACATGGACAGTACAATCAGCAAACTGAGTTCAAATCCCAAGCTAGTCCATTGTATTATTCACTTTTGCACAAATACCCTTGTGAAAGGCATTAATATGTCTCTTCTCCTCCAGCCTATGGTTAAAGAGCATGGTCAACTGGGCTTTCTAATTTTGGTAGCAACCAGTCTAAGAGATTGTTGACTGATTTGGTTTTTAAGGTTTATCAACCCTTTGTGGTTTATTTAAAACCAAAACATATCTTGGAATGTAAGAAAAATTATTCTTTGTGAGTGAATATTACATTAGCAATTTTTTGAGAATGATATTGATTTTCAAACACAAATCCTATTTAATCTATAGTTGGGAAAAGGAGATGGATTATTATGTTTCCCAAGGGTATTTGCACATAAGTAAATGTAATGAACCTGACTGGAATTTGAACTTGGTGATCCAATTTTTCATTCTGAGCTGCTATCCATTACATTGCCCATCCATCTTCAGAAATAAAAACTCCAAATTCAAAACTATGGCGATGGTAACAAGAAACTACTCCAGTATCTTTTCCAAGAATTCATGGCATTTCACAAATAATAAAGAAAAATATTTAAAAACTTTTAATAACCTTTTATGTTGATGCGTGGGTTTGTTTTTCCTCAGTTGAAATTTAGAAAAAAACTCATTTTTGTAATTATCTTTGCTAATATAGTTGATACTGACTGGATAATTTCTGGTATGAAGAATTATCATTATTTACATCCTTTACATTTGGGCTATTTTCCTCATCTTTGTTGTGATTGTAACATTTCACCTATTGTGCCCTCTGGCCTTCATCAGTGAATATTGATCTGGGTAACCTCCAGTAAATTCCAAACTGAGCCTTTTATTTAATACAGATATAGACTGTTTATATTATACTGGTCATGTCTAGGAGTTTCGCATGTAGATTTTATTTTTAACATTGCCCAATTATTGTTTTCACTGAGCCCAAGTACACACTGCTCAACCCAGGAATTGAACTCACAAATACTATGTCACCAAATTCCTGAACTAATGGTTTACTCCACTAGGAAAATTCTCTGTGGAGAACTTGGAGCTTTAAACCTAACCTGCCTGCTGATTAGTGCTCCTGAAGTATGTCATGCTTGACTGCACTCATTGAAGCTTAACTTTTTTTTCTGACAACTGCTGCTGATGTTGAAAACTTGCCGTCATTAGTCTTTTTTCTATATTAGTTGCATGCATATTGTGTTTATTTCTATACTAGGCCTACAAAGGAGGTCCTCAATATCATAGCATATTAGCATATTTGCTGATACTTTCAAATGTCTTTTCAGTGAGCATCCTTGTCCAGTATTTTCACTTTATTTCACAGGGGCTGATTTTTCTTCAATTCGTTAGACATGAGCAGTAGAATGAAAACAGTCTACCCTTTTAGATTAAATAAAGATGGAATGAATGGAATTCTCTGTGGGTTATCCATATTGATGTACACATCATGAAAGCCAGAGGACACAATGGCCAAAACATGATAGCAACAACAACGAGGACAATAGCCTGAATATAAATAGAGTAAATATTTTCTTGTTATTTATTTTTTATCTTAAATTACTTAATTAAATTATTTCATCATTATATTTGAATGTTAAAATCAATGATTTAGTTCCATTTTTAATTTTGAAGAGTATAAAAAAATCAATTAGAATATTAAAAACAAAACCTTATAAATATATATATATATATATATATATATATATATATATATATATATTAGTGTATTGAGGCAGCAGATAATTTTCTAAACATATATTGTTAAATATAACAGACAATGAATACCTATTATGTTTAATCATGTGCCGTACTAAACATCGTATTTTGGATATTTTTTATTATTCTGGTTCAAAGGTTTTGGCTCACATGAGTCATCTTCAAAATGGTTACATGGATGTTTATATAAAGATATCCAACATCAAAAATGATATTATTTTGTGTTGGCATAAACATTGCTACGCGATGATAGCAGTCATCGAATAGCAGACACAGGTCATAAATTTGTAATGCGGTTCTATAACATCTTGGCCTCTCACGTGGTGTGACGTTATAGAGCTGCAGTAAAAATGAGGACAATAGTCTGGACAATGTAAATAGTCTAAATACTACCTCATCTTAGAAGTATAGACAAATACTGACAGATCAGTAACATTTTATTTTTGGAAAATTAGCAAATTTAAAATTAAATTAATCTGATTTACACAAGTATTACTTGTTTATAGCATGAAATTTAGAATAAAAGTATTTCTTAATTATTGAGTGTTGATCTTTCTGACCTTTGAAATAAGTGATTGCTGTGTGATGACTGCCAAATGTGGTGATAAGTTAAGTATGTTTGACCAGAATTGACATAATTGCTCAAATTTTTTTCTTATAAGGAGAAAAAAATGTGAAACACAACCTTTTAATGTAACACAGAAAATACCATAGTTAAAAAGAAAAACAAACTTCAAACAGACAAAAAAAATTATTCTAAAAATCTATTGGTTTGATGATTGGTATTAAACTTTTCAAGTTTTGATTAGTAAATGTAGTCTTCACTTAACCACAACAAGGTTTTGAAGAATTTTAAGAATATTTTTGAAACTTTATAAATTATTTTAATTAATAAAATAATTTATAAAGTTAAATAAATATAAATTCAATAATTAAAACAATTTTTGTAAAAATTCATTATTCATTGAAAACATTATTTTCCTTCAGATTATAATATCCTTAATATAAATATATTTTAAAAATAATTAAAAGCTTATCTAATTAAATAATGTCATATTTTGTATTGCATTTTTTATTTTACTATATACAGCAGATTTTTTGGAAAAAGCAGCCAACTGTTTGAAAAAAAAAAAAAAAAAATAGATGATTTACATTCCCCAAGGAATTCTGCATTTAACTAATAAAACAAATTTTCAAAACAAAATGTAATCTATTGAAATTTCACGAATTTACGTGGAGAATAGAGTAACAGATGTAAAAAAATATATATTTTTACCAAGATTTTATGAAAATAATAATTTAAAAAATACTTTCGTTCATTTGTATATCAGTCCTGAAAGTTTCATAAATATCTGACAATTATTTGATTTTTACAAGAATTTCCAAATTAATGTATTTTCCACAACAAAAAAAAAGTTGTGTAATATTATATTAGTAAACTCTGGTAACAATTTGGTTACCCACTGACGAAAAAAAATTTTTTTACCAAAATTTCGAACGCGTTAGAAAGGGTTAAAAAAATTAAAGAAAAATGAATGAAAATTTACTTTGATCTTTTCTTTTTAACATAAACGTTTTTTTTTTTGACGGTTTTTATTAAATTGTGCTGTTGTTTTTTCAGTGAATTAGTGAAGGTACCTAGAGGTACCACAACCAGACTTAATGAATAAAATTATTTCTTTTAAGTTTCATAAAAGCGTAAAAAAAGGTTATAGAAAAGATTAATTTATTTTAAATACAAACAATACCAATTTCTAGCCTTCTGATTTGTCATACTTTTTTTTACAATTTCGTGTTTTCGAGTGACAGTGAAGACAACGCGAAATTAGGGGTGACGGTAAGAATACTGTTGTTAACCTCTGACCTTGGAGACAGCCCATGGTTCAGTCAGTTAAGTGCCATACGTGATACACGCTTGGGCGATCATGCTTCGAAAGAGACATGACTGACTGGGTAGAAGATTATCCCGCAGAAGGTTGCCATTGCTTTCTGCGGTAGATTGGTTGCCGACCAAGGCTGGGTGGAAGAGTCGGATTAAATTAAATACCTTTCCCAAAGGGTATCTGCGCGTAAGTGAATGTAAGGAATTCCTTCCTGATTTCTCGTTCCGGGGCCGATATCCACTGCACTACGACGCGCATCCCATGGTTACTGAACTTCTTCTTCTTCTATGTGCCATGTCCCTTCAGGACGTAGGCGATCATGGATCTCCACGTCTCCCTATCCCTTGTGGCTCTTAGTATGTTTGCTCCTGTTGCTCCTGGCAACCCCCGTTCCGTCATCCACCTGATCAGACCCTGCAAATATGTTATGATAACATTGTTATCCGCTGCCTTCCTCTGTCTCTCCTTCCTTCTATCTGTCCAGTCAGTATCAGGTTCTCCAGGCTCTCCTTCCTCATTGCATGTCCCAGGAACTTCAGTTGTCTCTTCCTGATGCTCAGCATCAATTTCCTAAACGTTATTTCCTTCGCTAAGCATAGGCATTGTTTTTAACATCTTATTAGTTAATAAATAAAGTTGATAATTCACTTCGAAACTAACCTCTATCTTTTGAACTTTTCAAATAAGACATTTTGAAAATGCGATTTTTGGAGGGTGCAAAATGTGTATGACAACGCAATCACGATGAAATTTCGGATAACAATAATATTATGAAATAATAATACATTTAAGACTCCTCTAAGGTTACAAAACGTTTTTTACAATCTCAGGCATTTTTTTAACATATACCGTAGCCACAATAATTGAATGGATTGTTTTTTCATTTTTTTTACTACTAGTCTCGCTACTAATACAGGTCTACGTGATTGTCCTCATGTACACCGCAGAGAGGTTAATTGGATTCGTTCTACTTTATCTTTCATTTCATCCATTGAAAAGTAAAACTATTGCAAAAAACGATCTTAAGATTATAAAAAGTTTTCAACCTCAGGACTAGAGGCCTTTTTGAACATGTACCGTAGCCACGATAATTGAATTTGAATGGGTTGCTTTTTCATTTTTTTAGTAGTCTCTCTACTACACTACGGGTCTACGTGATTGTCCTCATGTACACTGCAGAGAGGTTAATTGGATACGTTCTACATTATCTTTCATCCATTGAAAAGTAAAAACCTATTGCAAAAAACGAAAGAGGGTATTTTTAAAAACCAAAAAAGTTTTAAAAAAATTAAAATATGTTTAATTCATTCAACTGGGGAGACCGGGTAAACACAGCTGTTTAACGAAAAAATCTTAAAGTTAACGTCACCAGACATTTAAAAATATTGTAGTTACAAATAAAATCTTCCACACATTTCCTTAATGTTTGTTTTTACTATTATTTTTACATAAAAAATTACAGGACAGATCGAAAGTAAAAAATGTTCGGTTATTAAAAAGATGTGCTGTGTCTTTATATTGCGTCGCTGACTCCAGTTAGTAAACAAACATTGAAGTGTGGTAGTTAAAAAAAGAGGGGTAGGTGGTTGGCCCAGAGATAGCCGTCATCATCTCTTCTTTTCCTTTGATGCCTAAGAATATATAATTGAGCACTAAAATTTGTTTTCAGAATTCAATATACAAGAAAAAAAAACAAACAAACTATTACTTATTGTTAGCTAACCCATTTTCCTCTTTAAGCTAATAATAACTTAGAATAAAAATACAGCAGTTTAGTAACATTCAATCCTTGCAACTCAACCTCATTTTCTTCTTGCGCCCAAGAAAAATAGTTCAATTTTTATGCAACTTGCAGAGCGTTTTTCGATGCGCGTTAACCAACATGTGACACTTTTTTTTATTTCTATCCAACCTTTTTTTTTAAATTCAAATAGATGAATTCGAAACAGTGATTAATTTTTTAGTTGTTATTTTTTTTTTCCACTTTTAAGTGTTACTACCCAATAATATCAAAACACGGTTGGAACTAACAGAAGTTTTGACCTCTGCTGGTTAGTGTGATATTGTCTGACGACCTTGAACTCTGCAAGGTAAAGGACATCGTTTTCAATGAGCTGCAAGCAACCCTCACCATGACCAGCCGTAGCTGCACGGACTTCGCTTCTTATAAAACAACAACAAACAGTAATAGATCTGCACGGATAATGATTTATTGCTTTTCTGGTTGGTAGTTTATGTAAAAGTTGCACATTGAAGAAAAACTGGCTGTGAACACTCGTTAAAAATCAGCTCCGTTCAATTTTTTGCTGGTTTATTTCGAATTGCTGCTCAGCTTGTTTGTTGTTGATAAATTGCCCTGTTCGTTGGAAAGTAACTAAAAAACTTACACGCTATTATTTTTTTTTTTATATTTACCGACTGCTATACATCAACTTGTTACGCTTCTTAAATAGTGAGAAAAAATATGAACGTCTAAAAAAAAAAAAAAAAAAATAGCTTAACCTCCCCACCTTTTTAAATACCTTTATTTACTTTTTTTCCTTACCTTTCTGAATGCATAGTTTTAGAATTGTGATGGTTGAATCAAGCAACCATCATCATGTGTGCCTCCCCATCATCGTCCCTTATTTATTTGCCGAGGAATCTGTCATATTGCAATGAAACGCATTTAAGCATCACCAACAACCATAATAAAACCGAACTTGATATTACAGCTGTCAAATTACGCCAGAGGGTCCTTTACCCTCACTTAAAAAAAATCATGTCAGAAATAACAGGAGATGAAGACGACGCGTTAATGATTGAAAATGTAGAGAAAGAAGAAGACTGGTGTAAGAAAAGCAGTGAACAGGCGACCTCTTTCGATGAAGGGATCTTCATTAATTTAATGGACGACCTTAATTTAGACTCGGAACCAGCTACAGCGACCACAATGGCAATTACTGAGGACAGTGCAGCTAGTAGCAGTACAGAGACGAGTGAACTTCAGTCACCACTACCTGGAATTATTATTGGCGGTTCGTCGCCGACGACAGATGAGACTTGTGACACACGGGCGCACCACTCATCATCATCATCATCATCGCTGCCCGGTGGACATAGTCTCGACGAGATCGTCTGCGGGGAAACCCCCATGGCAGGAATTTGTGCCGAGTCTCCATGCCTTGGTAGCCAAAGTAGCTCCCCAGGCCGAAATATTGTTAGCAGCGTCCAGAGCTTCTTTTCGGGAAATCCGAAAAATGACACCAAACTTCTTGATTTACTTTCTCCGGCCAGTCCAATTTACGACGACGATGAATTTAACTTCCCCAGAGGTGAACTTCGAAAATCAACCTCCCTGAAAAGCAACAAAACCCCGCCAGGTACGCCCCGTCGTAAAAAGGTGGTGCGATTTGCCGATGTGATGGGCTTGGATTTAGAATCTGTCATTCATGTTTTAAATATGGATTCACCCCCGAAAATACCGGCTTCGGCGCTGGCGGACTTACAATCGGGAATTGAAGACGATCGGAAGTCTGTAGGAGCTCGCCTACTAACGGCTTGCTTTAGTCAACCCTCAGCAAGCGATCAGTTCATGGCCAGAGTCTGTACGGAAAAGGTATGTTTAGAAAATGCTGTAATCTCCGACTTAACCATAACGGGTATCATCCGAGTGGCTAATATTGGTTTCCATAAAAGTGTACAGGTACGATACACGACAAACAACTGGTCAACTTACAACGATGTTGCTGCATCATATGTGCACAGCTCGTGCGACGGACCTACGGACAGATTTTCTTTCAGTATTGTGACCCCACCTGACTTTTCTGTAGGGTCTCGCCTGGAATTTGCTATCTCTTATACATGTGGTGACGTTGTCTACTGGGACAATAATCATAATATCAATTATTCGTTTGAATGCTACGCCAAAACCGGACTTACTGAAGCTGAGGATGCCTGGATGCATTTTCTTTAGATAAGGAGAAAAAGAAATTAATAATTATAACTAGTAGAAAGGGTACAAAAATAAAATTGAACTGAAGAACGAGGGAGGGAATAAGTGAAAAAAAAAAAAAAACTCTTGCTAATGTGGAGTAATTGAATTCCCTTTTCTTTTTTTCTGGGCAGATATTTAAATTTAATTTTTTTAAATGAAACATTTTCCCCCCTAATTTAAAAGATTTTCACCGTTTCCTTTCCCTTACCTTGTATTATTTTTCATGTGTAGAAAATTGTATTTATTTTTAATATCAAAATATTAAGTATTTTACTATTTTGATTATTATTTTTAGAAATTTTCAAAATACTTTGTTGCGAACAAGCCTGCTGTTTATTTTCCCCTCTTTAGTTAAACTAGAAAGAAAATTTTACAAATTCAGCTTCTATAATTAAAACTAAAAAAGTTAACTTATTTGTTTGTCAGTGAATCAGTCAGTTCCAATTTACTGACAAATAATAATACAAAAACCATTAAGAAAATTGTCAGCTGTTTTCCATCACGTTAAAAAAATCTCTTTAAAAATCTACTGTTTATGTAAAAAAAAAAAAACTGATTACAAAATGAAATATGCTTCTTTGCTCATGTAGATTTCTTTTTGGATCGTTCAGCTAACGATGGAATTTCCCTCCAGGGTGGGGGGGGGGGACAAAAAAGATTTGTATTTTAGGTAAAAATTACCTGAATATATAAATTTCGTTCTCAGATTCCAAATGTGTTTCTTAAGCAAATGATAATTATTCTTTAGGCCAACGCCAAAAAGCATAAGTTTAATTTTCTTTTGTTTCCTAATAATTTTAACCGGGAGCTGTCTTTCTAGTTTAAATTTAAAGATCGATTAAAAAAGAAATAAAAGCAGATTTATTCTATACTTGTGAATTAAAAAAAAAGAAAAATGGAAGATTACCCAATTTAAGAAAAAAGTATTTAAAACTCCCATATTGGAATGGAATGTTATTCAGTTAAATTCTGTAATCATTCTCTACGGTTATTACTTGTTATTGCTCTCTTTGTCTTCAGAAGTTCTTGTGATAACTGCTGCTGCCATCATCGACTCTGTTCTGTAATATTTTTTTGGTCTGGCAAACAGATTTAAAAACTAAAACAGATCCCAAATTATTGCGTCAAGAAAATTAAATACTTACTTGAAAATTTCAAAATTGTAAATAGTATCTACAGTTGCATTAAAAAAAAATTCATTGCCTTAATTTTAACAAGTTCATTTGGGTGTAAAATGGAAAATAAAACATTGGATTTTAAAGATGTATTGTAATAACTCTATTTAAAATCTGTCTGTGGAAAAAATATAATGTCTTTTCGTGTTGCTCTTTTAGTCTTTTTGTATTAATTCCCAAAGGTTTGTTTATTTTAGTTTTAAATACATGACACTTTTAAAAACAGATTTTAATGTTAAAACGAAAATATCCATTTCCTTGCTTTCCTCTTTTAGGGTTCTAAAATTCATCGCGAAGCAGAAAAAGAATATTTAAAAAAGATTTCGTAGTTTCGATTCCATATACCAGCAATTCAATTTGCCGTATTTTATAATTTTTTAAATGTTTTTTTTAAATGCATATAATCATTAATTTGCTTGATTCTTCCTAGTTTAATTGTACTTTAACTTTTACGTTTTTTTTTAGTTTTTTTTTTTTTTTACTTAGTGTTTTTTAACACAAAATAAATCTACTTATTTTTCGTAAATTTTTAATCCCCACCTTTCTTAAAATCAATTTTTTTTTTTCAAAACTTCATACAAAAGTTTGTTGTTTAGTCAGGATGGGCTTGGTTTTAAAAATATCTAACAATCAATAAGAAGAGTACAAGAAGCCAGACTTGATTAATTATGTAAATTAACAGAAAAGGAGTTAGAAATAACATCTGCACACATCAGAAATCTTTCGACACAAAAAATTTGAGGAAACGCATTAAAAATGCTTAATCTTCTTAATTCTAATACAAATCTATTAGTTTTTGAAGGCAATATTTGTTAACCGCTGTCATGAAGTTCTGTTAAAAGTTTTTTAAAATTCTTAATCAACTGATAAAAAAAAAAATAATTTAAATTTTTGCAGATCTGGGGTGTATGCGCTATATAATTAATCTGTATTATTTTGGCCCGCACCCCCAACTGTGTAACTGATTCAGTTTAATTTCGGGAAAAAAAAAGAAAAAAGAACTTCACTGGCAACAGCGGTTGGGACTTAGTTGGGAAATAGTTTTTCTTTGCCTATTTCCAGCATTGGAACGAAATAAAATGAAGAAATTGCTTGTAATAGCTACTAATTAAGCGACAGGTACTCAGTACACCTCGCCTTGTCTTGGAGGAAAAAAAAATTGTGACGAATGTTTTGTTAATTTTCGGGTTAGTTTTTCAAGTCAACAGGCATACTTTTTTGTTGAGTTTCTAACCTGTTGACTTGACCAGACAAATTTTTTTTCTTACAAAAAAGAAAATTGTCCATTTTTACATTACACCCCTTTCTAAATACTTACATGCATCTGTTTAGTAACCTGTTAAATATTCTTAATTGTTTTAGTATATATTATAATTACATTACAAGAAAGAGCAATTTAATTACCTGCAGACTGTGCTGAACCCTGCCTTTGTATAACACTTATCAAGGAGTTATCTACCCACACACATGGTTAGGCAAAGCATGTGTGTGGGTAGAAGTATAGATTTAAAAATAAATAAATAAATAAGCTAAGCAGCTTAGCTTATTTTACTTATTTTTTAAACTATACTTCTGTTCATTTTTAAAAGATACATGTTTAACAAAAATCTAGGGTTTAGATTTTACGTTATTTTAAAAATTTATTTTAATGTTTTTAATCTAAAAAAAAAAAGTAGCCCAATTAGTAGAAATATATATTTTATATTTAGTAAAGTACGATCCAAAAAATATGCTTTTATGTTTTATATTGTATTTTTGTAAATTGAAATTAAGTCAGTCTTGACATTATTTTAAAAAGTTCATGAAACTTGAGTCTTACAGCTGCTTCAACAATAACATGAACATATCATACCTATATATTTGATAAACTGTTGTGCGTTAAATGTTGTGAGGTTAATTATACCTTAAATTTCTAAGAAATGCAAAAATTCTCAATTGTAAGTTTTTTAGTCTGCTGTCTCAAAACTTGCATAAATTATTCGAATGTTTAAATCTTAGTTAATTTCTTTTTTAATAATTTAAGCAAACTCAATAGCAACTGCCATTTTTTTTTTTTTTTTTTTTTTTAAATTCAAATCTTTAATTCTAGATTTCCCAAGACTATATAGAAAATACAAAAGTTGCTAAATATAAGCTTACTTTTTTCTTTATTTAAAAAAACAAACTACCAAGGGAAAAAATGTTGTTATTCTGATATTGTAATATTTTAAAAATTACTTAATGAAGATAGAATTAACAAAAACATTTTGGATGAGAAACAGTGAATGGAATGCATTTCAGGATTTATTTAATGGAAATCAAAAAGATATCAAACTGGAGGAACTCTGATAAAAACTAATTTATTATTATTCTTTATTGGATAATTTAAAAATACTCAAGTGATTTTTCTACATTTCAAAGACTCTTCTTCACCCAATTATTTCTATTATTGGAGAGTTTCATCAATGGACTACTATTGACAATTGCCTGAAGCAACTCGTATGACCATCTTTTAACCTCTTTTGTAAGTTATTTTTATTTATCTTACTTTATTATTTATTTTTTAATTATTGCAAAAAAAGTCTCTTTTGTATATTGAATGTTAGAGATATTTGATGCATTTATCTACAGGTAATATCTAATTTATAATTTTGCGACAAATTGTAATTTCAGAGAGTGTTCACAAACCATTGAACTCATTCTTTGTATTGATCTTGTTTTATGTCAGCAATTGTGTCACTGAAGAAGACATGATGTTAACACCAAAAGGCAACACTATGTTCAATAATCCTGACAATGCTTGGAATGGTTTTTAAAGAATATTTCTCTTTTTTTTATTTAAAGTGTTTTGATTTCATGCAGTGGATCTGTGATTTTTGTTTTGTGTACTTCAGTTTATTTTGAAATGGCTAGGTAATTATCAGTAAACACAATCTTGCATGAAGTTAGTGATGAACAGGAAAATCAAGTTAATAAAATTACTCACGATAAAAACATTTTCTGGTACAATCACAAGAATATGTAATATATTGTATTTGTGATAAAAAAATCTTTAAAAACGCTATATAAATTAAGATTTGATAAAATTAACAAATTATACAGATTCAAATTATAGTAGAAACATTATTAAAACATATTCTATTAAATAATCAATTTCAAACAAAGTACTAACCTTTTATTAAAAATTATTTAGAAGATATGATATCCCTACTAAGTAGATCAGTCAGTTAAGTGCCATACATGATACATGCTTTGGCGATCATGTCTCAAGAGAGGCATGACTGGCTAGGTAGAAGTTTTCCCACCATAGGTTGCCATTACTTCTGCAGTAGACTGGTTGCTAACCAAGGCTATCAAACAGAATGTTCTGCTATTTAACCCATAGCTGGAGGGATGGATTAATACCTTTCCTAAGAGTATTTGCGTGTACATGAATGCAATGAATTCAACTGGAATTTGAACTTGGCTCTCTGATCTCTCATTCCAAAACCAATATCCAATGCACCACAATGCACTAAGTGGATAACAGCTTAAAATAAAATTTAATTAATTTATAATTTACAGAGAAAGACAAAATTTATACAGGATTTAAAACATCAAATTAATTTCTAAACTTTCAGCTTTTTACTATATAGATAGTTTCTAGAAGTTTTGTATTCAAGTAACACACATTCAAATAGAGATGAGATTTTTTTTTCTGTTAAATATTCAATTGCATTTTGTGTTTTCTGCTGTGTCCACATTCTTATAAATAAAGAACATATCAAATAGTCAGTCTGTGTGATAGTTTGAGTAGCAATCAGATGTGACAGTTTGAGTCGAAATCACAAGAGTCAGTAAGAAACCTTACTGTGTCTAGTTTATTTCTTGTATGAAAACTGTTTTCATAAAAAGAAACAGGACTAAAAAGGGAAACAATTACCTTTTTTATAGTTATAGTAAAATTACTCACTATAAGATCATTTTCTGATACAATCACAAGAATATGTAATGTAGTATTTGTGAATAAAAACTTTAAAAATTATATATAAATTAAGATTCAAAATATAGTGGACACATTAGAATTATGTGGAAAAATGCATGCATGAAAAGTAATATTCTTAAGATTATATTAAACCTGGAAAAGTAAAGGACAAGAAATTCTAGTGAAGTAAAACAATAAGAAATTTCTTACTTAAAATATTGCAGCTAAAAATAAAATTTGAATAAAAAAAATAATTTTCTACGTTTAAATTTTATTTTTAGCTGCAATATTTAAGAAATTTCTTACTTTTTACTTCACTAGGATGTCTTTTCCTGTTTTTTCAGGTTTAATATTTAAGAATATTACTTTTCATGCACTCATTTTTCCATGTAACCCATGATTTTGCTTTTAATATAAATTTAATGCTGAAAAGGCATTCAAAATATTAAAAAGAAAAACAATTAAAAAATTCATTATTTATAATTCTGATAAAATAAGTGATAAAGAAAGTTTGATTAACAAAAATAAGATACCATCAGAATTTAATTGTGGAAAACTGCATGCAAAAATATTAAACATAAAAAAAGAATAAGATTTTTTTATTAGTCACTCATTTATGTACTTATGCAGTTAGTCTCCCTTTTTGGACTTCACATATTTTGATGTAACTTTTTTTCTACTGAACCAAAATTCAAATTTTTTTTCAAGATGTAGCTAAGGAGGTGTCCTATCTAAGTCTGTAAACTTTTTGAAATTTGGTTGAGAACTGAATTAGTAGTGAAGCTTGAAAGCTGCCTAGATTCACTCAATGTCGGAAGAGTAATGATATATTCTATTAATTGATTTCAGACTAAATTAAAAAAAAACTTTATAAAGTGTTTTTTAATTTAGTCTGAAATCAATTATCAATAAAATACCATATTCCTACTAAGTGAATACAAACTTGAAATTTAATTAGCTTATAATTTATGGAGAAAGATTACATTCATACAGCATTTAAAACATATCAAATTATTAATCTGCAATGTCTTAACCTTTAGGCGTTCATAGCTATGAGAAATGGTAAAGTCTACAATTAATGCACTTTCAAATAAAATTAACATATTTCTGTTAGATATTTGTGCAGATTCTTGTGTCTACTACTCTGTCTATGCTTTTAGTATAAATAGAAGATAGTGTATCAAGTAGTCAGTCATAAAATACCTTTCCTTGTCGACTTTATTTTCAGAAACTTGAAAACTTTGTCTTCCAAAGAAGAAACTTAACTCAGAACCAACCATGTCAACAATTAATATATATATATATATATATATATATATATATATTATTTGTTTTTGCACTTTTATTTGCTTTCTTCTTTCTCTTTTCCTTGGTGGATATGTTGATTGTTTTGACAAGGCTTAATTTTCAAACCTTATATGTGGACCCATGCAATCAAAAGTGACAGCAAAATATTTATATTGATATGACTGCAACATATTTATTGATGTACCTACATTGTGTAGCTTACATTAAGACATAAGAAAACAAAATAAAGCACTGTTAAAGAGCAAACACGTGGCAAGAACTTTCATAACTGGTAGTAAAGAGAATGAACTTAGCTGATGCTGCTATGCTATTGTCTATCTCTCTCTCTCTCTCTCTCTCTATATATATATATATATATATATATATATATGTACTATGATGCCTAATGCTGAAATTGCTGATGTTTCAGCAGTTTTCTGTTAGAAAAGCATTTTTGGCAGGCATGTTTTTTGTCATAAAGTGCTTGATATAGAGATGGTGTTAATATAATTAATGTGACAAAGTTTGTTATTTAACTGAGCAGAGTTATACTGACTTCGAAGTTTCATTAAGACATTATTGTGATGTCTTCACTCCTCAGGGATTTTGTTTTCTCTGTTGCTGTTTCCTGTAAAAGGAAATCAGCCCAAAATAAGAGATCAACTCACTATAAAGCAATTAAGCAGACATCCTTTTAAGGGTGCTAAAAAGAAGTTAATACAATAAAAAGCAATTGATCATCTGTAGAATCACTCTCATACAAAGATATTGAATTACACCAAGCTCCTTATAAATAAGAAAAAAATGGGAAACAATAGCAGGGAAACAAAATACCTGAAGAGTGAAGATATCACAATAATGCCTTCATGAAACTTCAGTCACTTTGACTCTATTCAATTAAGTGATAAAATTCTCCACATTAATTCTATCTATCTATCTATCTATTTATATATATGTATATATATATGTAAAAATTAAGACAGATTATTCCCTGGTTAAGCAGAAGTATAGGCCTAGTTCAGGCAAACCATAGTCAACTTCCGTCTTTATTATACAGAAGATAATGTATATATCCTAAAATAATGGATTTTTATTTATTAATCTAACAGATTTTTATCACTCTAAACATTATTTTTAGGGGATACTTATATTTAAGTAGCTGCTCCATTTATTACACAATGTATTTAATTTTCATCTCCTGGTTTGGTTATTTGATAAATCTTAAATACAAGTTCCTGCTGGAGTGTGCATACTTTTCTTTAATAAGATTTCTTGAATATTCAGGCCTGTAGATGTAAATAAATAAATATACTACTTAACAAATACATGAGCTTTACTCAAATATGAGTATCCACTAAAAATAACATTTAAAGTGAGATATATATACAAACCAAAAACACCTGTTAAAATATAAAATTACTAGAATTTAATGTATTTCAATGTGAACAAAATTTTTGTCAATTGCTTAATAGAGAATTACTGACAATAATTAATAAATAAAGGCTCATATGACTTGCCTTTTGATCAACTTCAAAGTTTTGCAGAGTTTTGTGGCATGTCTGTAAAACTTTGAACTTGATCAAAAGATAAGTCATTTGAGCTTTTGTTTATTTATTGTCTTAACATATAAGTTTAATTTTGACACAATGCCACAAGAATAGTGTCATGTTGCTGACAAATGACAGGATTAATGGGGAGTGATTATTAGATGGACAGGATATAAATATTTATGAAGAGTGGGGAATGGAACTGTTGTTTATTTTGGTATTTTCTTGTAACATCTTAGGGATAAGAAAGGGTAATGAGAGATGCAAGTTAATGAGTGCACCTTATATATACAGTGTTAATAGGGGTGATTAGATGACGTGTCAGTGAGGTTCTACACAGAATCAGTAAGAATGTCATTGTCTATGCCAGTGTTTCTCAATCATTTTAAGCAATGGCATACCTAGGAGCAAATAAAAAATATCACAGCAAACTTAACAAAATTTTTAAGGGTTATGCATTTAAATGTTAGTTCATAGATATACAAATATGAACTTACTTTATTTCAATGATTGTGCACAGTGTGAAATCCATGCTGGGTGTTTTATGACTTCTTCAATTTTTGGTCAAATGTATGATATTTATTTCAGTTGTGTAGTATTTTCAATAAAATACCATATTCCTACTGAGTGAATACCAACTTATTTTTATTATTTAGGGTTGAGAAGCCTAACTCAGATAAATAAGTAAAAAATTGCAATAAAATTGATAAATCCTTTTTAGCTAATGCTGGATATTCCTTTTGTATTTAAATCTAAAATGTATCAAGGGATATTGTTGACTGTTTTCTTTTGAGCCTTTGATTACTAGAAATGGTTCCCAATTCTTCTACATATAACTGAAATTCGATATTAGAAAGAATTCTTATGAAAGGATTTTGAATACAATCATACTTTTCTGTGCTCAATGATGGGAAATAAGTCAATATTTTTGTCAGGCACTTTGGGATGGGTAACCATAATAGGAATCATTGCTATTGCTATAATATTACTGTTTCCACACACACACACACACACACACACACACACACACACACACACACATGCTGTGACAGTATTTCATGGTACATTTAAGAAAATTACTGGTCTATGCAATCAGTATTACAAAGAATTCTCCTCCTGCACCTTAACATTCTTTCTCCTGTCATTTTTTTTTAATGTTCTGTCCTTGGTATTTTTCTGATGTATCCCACTTGTATTTTTTTTCATCATCTGTTTGTTCCAAATACACTTCGGCTCTAAATCCATCATGCAATTACCCAAATTTCTTTTCCAAGTTCATTATTGTCTTTTCACTGATACTTGTTTCTTTTTCACTTTGAAAGTGAAATGCACTTCTATTTTTTTTATTTTACTTTCTGAAAACCAATTTGTCACCCATATTTCTGACAGCACTTTTGATGCCTTTGAAATTCCACAACTTTTATTTTTAAAATTGTTCCTTAGCCCAACTTTCCTCCTCCCAGTGCTGTATAATAACTGGGGTGCACATTGAGAATTAAATTTGCTACTCAGTAGTAATTAATTGCAAAACAAGTGTGTTAACCATCATACCATGAAGTGTCCTGATATATTGGGTTGGCTAAAAAGTTCATTCATTTATTGATTTATTAATTTTCCATGACTTTGCAACCCTTTGCAGGTTATTTAAAGCCAGAAAATATTTATAGATTGTAAGAATTATTTTTTTTTTGTGTTTGAGATAACAATAGTTTAGTGATAAGTCTTACTAATAAAGCCATAACTGGAAGAGAAGAGGTGTATTCAGCTCTTTCCTAAGAGTATTTGTGCATATTTGAATATAGCAAATTCAAAATAGAATTGGAACTTGGCTCTCCAATTACCAATTCTGAGTCATTATTCTTTATTCCAGCCATATATCTAAGCTTACAGCACCTAGTATTCCCAAGCAGTCACCCATCTACTGACCAGGCTTGATATTGTTTAACTTTGGGTGTAGTATGAGGAAGTATGTTTCAACGTGATGTTGCCATAAGCCTTGGTTATTAAATTTTTTGCTTTAAGAAAATCTTTTTGGCCAACCCAACATATGCAAGACCAATGTGGTCACCATTGTGTTACAATAAACTGACTTTATAGTTAAGGATGGATTAATGTTTCCATAAGCTGACAGAGCAGTTGGATTGTAATTTAAATTTTCGCTGTATCACAGTTGATCTCTGGAGAAATATTGGGTTAAGTGCCTTATCAAGAAAGCAGATAATGTTGAAAAATAAACATATGTTAGGTAGAATAATTTTTTTTGTCATTATTAGGCTACATACTTATTGACAGATTATATAGTATCTCATTCAAGTTTGAATAAATCTATATCTAAACTTATTTATAAATGGAACTTTGTGTGTGTGTCCGTTACCTATATACTCTGAAACAGCTTAACCGATTTCCTTAAATTTACACAGTTGTACTATAAGCATCTGCAAGTGTTCTTAGCTAGGTTTTGTGTCGAGGTACCCCCGATAAATATAAAATCGAAAAAATCGGGTTATAGAAGGAGTGGTCCAATTTTAATAAAATTTGATACACTCATAGACAAAGACATAAGCGATATTCAGAAGTTTCAAGGTTGCAGTTCTTACAGTAGTGCAGAAAATTGATAATATGCATATAAAATGCAAGATGTGTGTGTGTGTCTGTCTGCCTGTATGTCTGTATATTTTTTTCAGCCCTTTTATTTTAGTTTTTGCTTCGGGTTTGGCTCTAAGTAGGTATAATTGTAGTTCTTAGTCTCAGCCATGATAGCATTTACTCAGAGGACTTACTTAGCCTTCAAAATTCAGTTTACGACGAAAAAACTTATTTGATATCAATACCAGGAAATCAAAATTTGAATTACATCCATTCAATTTTCTTTCAGTCTACAGTTTCGCTTTAACTGGAAACAACTATTGCTTTTTAGTCTTTCGTGCCAATGTCCAAAGAGTCTGAGCTCCAGGACCATGGATTAGTTTTAAAGCTTTCATTACACCCGATCAATGCCGGGCTATACTGCTAGTCAGTTACATAAATATAGAAATGTGGATATTTGGCAGAATCAATTGAAACTTTGAAATCAATATGCTTCCATCCTATTAATCTTCAGTCACTGAAATAATTAAAATTGTACTTTGTTTGATGGTTTGTACTGAGATTCAAAAATTATTTTCTTTATAAAAAGAACTATTTCTGTTTCTATCAAATGAAAACGTTACATAATCTACATTGTTCGGACTGTTGTTTTCATCCTTATTGTCATAAATTATGTTTGGCCATTGTACACTGTGGCCTTTTTCAGGTGATGTACATTAGAATTTCAAACCAAAGCCATTATTTAGTCCGCAGTAGTAAATTGTTCTAGTTCCACATGCCATGTCTCTTCTAGAAATCTAAGTATCTTTAACTCAACTATTTACATTCTTGTTCACCTCTGTTATGGCCATGTATTGAACTCACAACTCTTTGGATCAACTCACTTTTGAGTTACTTCAACCCATACTTTTATCTACTTGGCCATGTATCCTTGGAGAACACTCTACCCCATGGATTATGGTTTGAAATTGCAATGTATATAATCTGAAGAAGGCCAGTGCATACAATGGCTGAAACTTTGTGTATATGACAACAAAGATGAGGACAACAGTCCCAACAATGTAAATAGTGTAAATAATTGCAATACCTCATCTCAGAAATAAAAAGTATTTAACAAAACTTCCACATATCCAATATTTGTTTGATTTTTGGCTTGACACTATAAATCACTGACTGATATTCATTATTTGAATAAGGTACTAGTAATGTATGTCAGTCATTTTGTTTAATCATGCACAGAGACCCCACTTCATGGTGGTGACTATATAAGATTTCAGAATGTTTTAGCTATTGATAAGTCTCTGTAAGTTTATGCTTCACATGATTGAGGTCACTCTGATTATAAGACAGTTAAAGCATTTATAGGTCACTTGTTTTACCCGGTAAAAAAAAACTGATTTCCTTTTTATAAAATTGGTTTACAGCTTATTAACACTAAGGCAAGTGGAGTAATGGTTAGTGGCTTAGATTGAGGAATCGGAAAGGTGAGTTTGAATTCCATTTGAGCTCAATACATTCACTTACATGCTAATATCCTTGGGCATGAATGAATGAATGAATGTATGACTCCATCTCTTCTCCATCCAGTTATGGGTAAATAGCAGAACAGACTGGGTCCTGTAGCTTTGGCTGGAAAGTAGTCTATGAGAAGGAAAACTGTTAGATATTTTAAACATTAGTTACCAAGAAAAATTGCTACTTTACTAATTAAAATTAAACATCTATAAAACCAGGACATTTTATGTCTTCTCTCTCTCTGTAGGGAAGTTATAACTCTGGGTAAATATAAACACCAACATTTATATATAGAAAAATATTCACAAAATGAGAAACAGCAAGATGTGAAAACAAGTATTATGTATTGTCTAGTTGTTATGTGGTGTTGGAAAATCGAGAGAAAGTAATACTAGCTAAATTGACAGTTGGGATTAAATGTGGATCAAAATCTGACAATAAGATAAAGGATGAGTAAAGTTTATACAGTCTTTCTTGTGTATTTTTTTCTCGGGATGAGAAACCGGGGAGCCGTGTTTGAATTCCAGTTGAATCCATTGTATTCACTTATGCGCAAATACCCTTGGGAAAGGTATTAATCCGTCTCTTCCTTCCAGTTATGGGTTAAATAGCAGGACAGATTGGGTTCTATAGCCTTGGTCAGCAACCAGTCTACCATAGAAAGCAATGGCAATCTACTGCGGGATAATCTCCTGGCCAGTCAGTTATGTCTCTTTCAAGACATGATCGCCCAAGTGTGTATCACGTATGGCACTTTAACTGACTGACTGTTCAGATAATTTAGTTGGAAATTAAAAGTATCTGGAGTTTTCTTGGCTCAAATTTTTGTTGAGTGTTAAGAGATGAATGTTACAATTGTGGCCTAAAAAAAAAAAAAGGAGCTGAAATTTTTGTTGACTCCCTGTCTGATAATGAGAATGTCATTTGTTTGTGAATGGAGAAGAAAAGTAAGGTTGATTCTTATTGGTTTGGAAAGAATGAATTAATTATAATTTTATTATAATTATTTTTGACACTGTAGTTTTTATATTTGTATGGACACAGTAAAATTAAGTTTTTATTTGCATTTCTTTATGGGCACAACATGTCTTTTTGTCTATAGCATGTGGTAGAAATGACAATACAATTGGGACGTTCTCCCAAGACTGGGGATATCTTTCTTCTTAGTGTCTAAACTCTTGCACATGCACACAGAATTACTTATGTTTAAGGTCTTCTTTCTTTTGCCTGCATACTAGTGTATTTTTCTCTCTTTTGTTAGTCAGTCATATAAAAATAAAAAATATCACCTTGTTGAACTATATTTCACTAGCAGTATAGCCCGGTGTTGCTCGGGTGTAATGAAAACTTTAAAACTAATCCATGGTCCTGGAGCTCAGACTCATTGGACATTGGCATGAAAGACTAAAAAGCAATAGTTGTTTCCAGTTAAAGCGAAACCGTAGACTGAAAGAAAAATGAATGGATGTAATTCAAATTTTGATTTTCTGGTATCGATATCAAATAAGTTTTTTTTTTTTTTTTTTTTTTCATCGTAAACTGAATTTTGAAGGCTAAATAAGTCCTCTGAGTAAATGGTATCATGGCTGAGACTAAGAACTACAATTATACCTACTTAGAGCCAAACCCGAAGCAAAAACTAAAATAAAAGGGCTGAAAAAAATATACATACAGGCAAATAAACAAACACACACACACATGCAAACATCTTGCTTATATATATATATATATATCAATTTTCTGCACTATTCTTAGAACTGCAACCTTGAAACTTCTGAATATTATTTCTTTGAGTGTATCAAATTTGATTAAAATCGAACCACTCCTTCTATAACCCGATTTTTTTTCAATTATCGATTTTCGATATTTATCAGGGGTACCTTGACACAAAACCTAGCTAAGAACACTTGCAGATGCTTATAGTACAACTGTGTAAATTTTCAAGAAAATCGGTTCAGCCATTTTGGAGTCTATAGGTCACACACACACACACAAACACAAAAAAGTTCCATTTATAAATAAGTTTAGATTAGATTTAGATTTTCTCACACCTGTCATTTACATGTGTACATTTTGTTTGCCACTACTTTTAGTCTAACTAGGAACAGTGTTGCAACAAGTTCATTTCTGGCCTTAAACACAAAGAACATGGCTATCAGCTGTTTATCTCTGAGTTGCTGTTGTTGCCAACTAGTGCTACATGCAGAATGTGTCTTAATTTCTCTTGTCAAATTGGAAGTAATGATCCCAGTATATCCAATGGTGGAATAAGAATATTGAAATCTGCTGTGTTCTATGCTACTTGTTATTCATTTATATAGGTTCTCATATATATATTTTATTTTGCAGCAAGTATTTATAAACAAGTAAACATGTTGTTAGTTTTTCAGAATTTTTAAATTTAAGAATACTCAAAAATATTCCAGGTTAACAGAAAGTTAAGGTAAATTATTGAAGATACTAAGTAATTTAATATCTAATAAATGAAAGTGAGTAAATGTTATTGCTGTTGAATTTCATTTTGTTTTTGTTTTTTTTTTTTTAATAATATTATTTTAGTTTGGGATTAATTTAGGCATTATATATTTTGAATAATGGGTTTTAAACTTAACTGTTTTCTTTCAGTTTTTAAAATTTTTCATAGTTCTGTATGTTGGATTGTAGGGGGAGTATTTCTTTTAGGAAAGGAGATGTTTTTTTAAAAATATCCAGTGTCAGACAAGTTTTCCTTTTTCTTTATTCATATGTTTTTAATAATATATTTTTAGCTATATCTGAATTTTTACACATACACATGATTTTTTTTTTTTGTTTTTCTAAAGAAAGAAATTTATTTTTATTAATCTGATAGATTTTTATCAATTTAAACGAGATCTGTCAGATTAGTAAAAAAAAAACATTACCTTCTTTAGAATATTTGCTTTGTTTATGTTTGGATAAAAAATCGTGCTAACAACACTCATGCCGTATGGAGACTACCATAGAAAGAATAGAACAAGGTACCCTCCAATGAAGTGTTGGCTGAAAGTTTCCTAGGGGCTTTTCAAAAACATGTTTTCCCTCTTTAAATAAAAAGTATTTAACAAAACTTCCACATATCCAATATTTGTTTGATTTTTGGCTTGACACTATAAATCACTGACTGATATTCATTACTTGAATAAGGTACTAGTAATGTATGTCAGTCATTTTGTTTAATCATGCACAGAGACCCCACTTCATGGTGGTGACTATATAAGATTTCAGAATGTTTTAGCTATTGATAAGTCTCTGTAAGTTTGTGTTTCACATGATTGAGGTCACTCAGTTAAAGCATTTATAGGTCACTTGTTTTACCCGGTAAAAAAACTGATTTCCTTTTTATAAAAATGGTTTACAGCTTATTAACACTAAGGCAAAGTGGAGTAATGGTTAGTGGCTTAGATTGAGGAATCGGAAAGGTGAGTTTGAATTCCAAGTCCCTATTTAATTATATATGTATGTATGGATAAATTGTCTAAATTATGCAAAAATGAAAATAACATTGACATCTCATTTTGACAGATATATTTACTGAGATTATTAAAAAAAAATTTCAATAAAATCATCATTGGCTCATCAACCAGACTCCATACTACTTAAGAATCTCCTGCATCTCCTTTGGATGGTCTCCTTGTATAAGTTGATGAATGCTGCCATAATCCTTACCTTCAGTTTATCTTTGGTATTAAAAGGAGTTTTGTTGGGTTTTTTTTATTCAACTGTGCCTCACACATAATCAAGAGGGTTGCAGTCTGGAGAGTTAGGTGGCTAGATTTAAGTGGTGATGTGGTTGCAGAAATTGTTTGACAGCCATGACTGGATTCTCCTACCTGTGTAGCATGGTGTAGTCTTGTTGCCAGACATAGGGTCTTCCAGCAGACACCTCCTTGACTCAGAGCAGTACTACCTTCTCAAGGCACTTAATATAGGCTTCCATGTTGAGCCTGAGGCCCTCGCCAAAAGATTGGAAGTTCTTTTCTTCAGAATGATCAGAGTGAGTTTTTCAACCTGCTGTACCTTCGTAATCACCATTAAACTCATCCAACTCTTCCTGAATCCTCTGCATTATCCTTAGGTTGACACCCAAACACTCTGAAATATTTGTATTGGAGCTTCTGGCATAATTGCCAAGCAGTGCAGCATGCCGTTTCCAAATTTTTGGTGGATTGAACTGCCTGATGGTGCTCTTTTTCTCACAGACAGTGCCCAACTGACTCTAGTATAGTGTGTTGTCATCAAACACAAACATGCATGCACAAGATTAAAAATATAAAATGGTGATAATTTACACATGGCACCCATAGTTTACTGGCCAATATGGAAAAGTTTTGATGAATGATCAGTAAGTTTTGCCTGAACAATCTGCACGAGTGCATTATTCAAAGTTGTCACTTGCCTGTGCCATGCTCTGCACACTCTTTCCATCATAACATCATATGTCCTGTTCTGGTGTACACTGTAAGTCAGATGATGCTATAATCACAGGCTCTTTGAATAAGTGTTTTCCATCTCCTAGCTGCATATTCACTCCTACAAGAAGCTCATCCACACTTTGCTAAGCCTCTCCAGGCTGGTTTGAATTCGGTTTTCCTTCTCCTAGATTGGTTACCAACCAAGGCTACAGGACCCATTCTTTCCTATTTACTCATAATTGGGATGAGAAGAGATGGATTCATGCCTTTCCCAAGGGTATTTATACATAAATGAATATAATGAATGTTTCCAGGCTTTTGCTAAGGTGTTCTTTGTAACTCGGCAAAAAATTGGCAAGAACGCTGAGTTTCTGTTGTCAAATCACCAACATCTGCCTCTAATGTTGTTGAAAAAAAAATAAATTAGGAAGCATTGCTTTTGGAGTAAACCTTATAATTTTACTATAGAAATGCATTTCTAAATTAGGGAGTTGGGGAGGAATTATGAATAGTTGAGAATTAAAGTATGTGTTACTGACAGAACAGGCTGTTAGATTTATAGGCTTCCATTGAAAAATATAAAGATATTCATGTAGATTTTAACATTTTCTTTTGTTGGCTTGCAACTAGCTTGTTTGGCAAAAAGGCAACATGTCCTACTTCTGCTTTGTGCCCAGCATTATTTAAGAAGTCATTTGGAAAACATTATGAAAAATTTTTTCATCTATCAGCTGTTCCTTCCATTTTTGTGCAGTGTTTTGACATGAGTCATTTTAATTGATAAAGATTTATTTATTCTTGCCTTTCTGTACAATGTTTGAAAAGCACTGAGACATAATGGCGTCATTTTGTTAACTCTAAATTAAGTTAGTAAAAAATATAATCACTTCAATGTCATTAATACTTTATTCAAATTACTGAGATAAAACTTTAAGATAACATCTTCAAAATAAGCTTCGTTTAATTCTGGGATGCATTTTACGTAGATTTATCTGAATTTATACTTTAGCAACCACTTGATTTATTTATTCTTGAAATGATTCTTATTATTTTACAAACTGATTCTGTTTTTATGGTTTGAATTTGACCTCATTTTGTAAGAATTACCTTTTTATAAGCTTTTCTATAATTAATGTTGTATGGCACAAGGTCAGTAAAAAAGAAATAGATTAAGAAAATTATTGCGCTAATCTTCCAAACATTCATGTTTATGAAGGCCAATAAGAAAAATAGGAAAATTGTTGTGCCAATTTTTCTAATTTACATCAGTAACTACTTTTCTCCCTTGAAAATCAGCCTTTAAAAAAAGGATTTTTACCTGGGCTTGAACACTAGCCTCTGGTACCATTAGAAAATATACAGTTATTTCATCTATGAGGTAAGCTGTTTAAGCGGGTGTATTGTTTGCTTTTCTCTGTTTCTGTGTTTTTTTTTTTTTGTTTTTTTTTTCTATAGTGTTTCAGCTAATTTATAAAAATTGTTTTAGGATTGTAACACTCACCAGTGAAAAGATCATCATATTTCTGTTAGCAAATGAAATGCATGGGTTGCAAGGGCATTTTATATACACTGTTGATCATGACAACTCTGGTTTATAAAATTATTTTTAGAAATAGGATAGTAATCAGAGCAAGTTTCTAGTTGTATAACTATTGGTGCTTGTGCCAGACCCCCACCTCTAAATTAATAACAGATATATTCTAAACTTAGTTTACTCTTGCACAAAGTCTACTGGTGTTGAGAAAAATCAGGGTCAGGGAGATTGTTTGCTTGTTGCTTGAACTTGAGCCTTTAGTGTATCTGTCTTGTCAATAATACCAGTGCTTTACATACAATGTATTATTCTCAGTGTCTGTTTGAATTAATCTTTATTTATGTCACATATAAGTTAACAAATAGGACATATGTATTCATGTGTCAGATTTGTTGGTTGGATGAGGCAAGTAAATGTTTCTTTTGTTGTTGTGAAACTATATTAATGCTTTATTTTCATTTGTTGCCATGAGTGTTTCTCTGATTTCTTAAATCATAAGTTTTTTTTTTTTTTTTTTTTTTTTAAGATTAATTTAACTGTGGTTATCTATTTTGCTAAAGTAACTAAATAAAAGTCTGTCTATAATGCTGAGAAGGGCCTTTATTTTTTGTGGAGGAAAAATCTATTAAGATTTGGTGAAATAAAGATTTGACAGGTTCAAGTTATAGTAGACTCATTAGAATATATTAACTAATTTCAGACAATAAAACACTTTTTTAATTGAAAATTATTAAAATACAATATCTTTACTGAGTGAATATCAACTTAAAATTTAATTATAATCTACAGATAAAGATAAGTTACATTGCATTTAAAACATATATCAAATCATTAATCTGCAATGGTTTAGTGTTTGAACATGACAAGTTATTAGAATTTTTATACTCTTTAAGTAACACACTTTAAAATAAAACCAAACATTTTTCTGCTACATATTTTCATGTATTATTTTGTTCACTGTTATGTTAATGCACCATATATAAATAAAAGGCAATGTATCAAATAGCTAGTTGTTGTAAGTCTGAATTAAAATAGTAAGAGGAGTTATTAAGAATTTTTTCTGTCTAGTCTATTTTTTGTTATATGAAATCTGTCTTCATAAGAAGGGACTAGATTAAATTTTTTTTTTTTTTTTAAACTGTTCCTGGAGTCATGCCCTTCTAAAAGACATGTCAGTGCATCTCTTGTTCAGAACTAAAGGCTTATTTCAAATCTTATCATTCTACTGGAAACAAAGATTTTTAGTTTTGGTTTGGGTAGTTTGCTGCTGTAGTTGATTTAAGAAATGTTTGCTTCTTACATTTGCAACAACATTAGCATACTTAATTGAAGTATGTATTTTATATATATATATATATATATTATAATCATTTTACTCTAAGCAAGGCAGCACTGCCACTGGTATGCAGGGGGTTACATAAGAGGTGAATGATAAGAAAGAGAAACAGGTTATTGGGGATGTCAGAGAATGGATAAGAGAAGGATGAGAACACTGGTGTGAAGAGAGCTGCATGAGAATAGAGTGGAAAGGGAGAAGAACATGATACAAGGGTTGTCAGGGAAAGGATGCAAGTCAACGAGATAAGAGATGGTAATTGACTTTGCATTTAAATTCTTGGAGATTGTAGCTTTCAGGAAAGCAAGTATATGGAAGAGAATTCCACAGGTGGGAAGTTAAAGAAAAGCTGATAGAAGTTGCGGTTACATTTGATTGGTTTTATTATAAAAGGGTGGACCTGAGTCACTAGTCTAGTAGCTTGAGTAAATTCATGCACAGGGGGTACTAGGGAGCTAAACTCATAGGAGAAGAAGCTGTGAAAGTATTTGTAGAAGAGACAGAGGGAAGTCACATTACATCGGTGAGAAAGTGACTGGAGTTGAGCTACCAGGTCAGGATCAATTACATTACAGATTCTTTGTTGGATTTTGTCAAGAACCCCGAGATGAATAGCAGGGGTACTCAACTAGCTATGACAGCAGTATTCAATGCATGGGTGGATGGTAGATTTATATATATATGCAAGATGGATTCAGATGAGAAAAACTTCCTGGAAATAAAGTATATATTTTATTTCCTTTTGACTTGATATTATTTTATATTTTCATTGTAAAAAAAGAAATTTCTGTGCAAAATTCACTGAAAAAAATGTAATTTAGGAATCCTGATTTTTTTTTTTTTTAGCTGGAAGTTTAACATTTTTCAGTTAAACTTTGTTCTTCTCTAAGAATTTTTATTAATAAAGGCAAATACTTTATTTACTTTTGCATAATCTCTATTTCTGTTTCAAGCAAATGAAAAAAAGCATATGTTGAATTCTTACCATATATCTTATATTGAAATGTAACATTTTAATTTCACTTGATTTAAAGAAATCTTTGATTCATCCTATCTGATCTAAAGCAATAAAGGAAAATGTTACTTATCAATGTTAATTTTTAGGAGTCAGTCTAAGTGTCATATTGTTGTTATCTTCTTTTTCTTTGTTGATGGTGAGAATGGTGAAGAAAAAGAAGAGATAAAGGAAAATAGCACGCAAGAAGAAAAGGGAGAATGAATGTGTGACTGGATGTTAGGTCTGGGTCAGTGACTTGAAGTTTCTTTTGTCAGATCTCACTCCCATCTGACTGATCCGACTTTCCTTGTCTATTTTGTAGCAAAAGACTTTTTCACATCAGCTTGTTAACTTCTCTCTGTTTTGCAAATCACTTTCTTTCATTGGTTAGAAAATTAATCCAAGACTGGATTGTGAAATTTTGGCTTCATCTTTTTCCTTCAGTACAGGGTTAATCCTTTTTCCTATTGGTGAAAATTAAGATTTCCTACTGTATTTTGAAATTTGTAAAAAGTGAAGAGAAGAGACTTACTTTTAATTCTGTATTCACCACAGATGATAGCAAAAAAACTGATTCACTCAATTGCCATACATGATGCTTGCTTGGACAATCATGTCTCTTTCAAGACATGACTGACTAGGGATGAAATTTTACCTGTAGTAGGTTGCCATTGCTTTTTGCGGTAGACAGGTTGCCAACCAAGGCTATAGAATTCAATTTGTCCCGCTATTCAACCCATAGTTGGAGGAAGAATAGATGGATTAGTTCCTTTCCCAAGGGTATTTGTGCATAAGTGAATGAAACATATTCAACTGGAATTTGAACTCAGCTCTAAGATTTATCATTCTGAGCTGATATTCATTACACTGCAATGTACGTCTGAGTAGAAATGTCAAAATGATAAAAATCAAGCACAAATATTTGCAGTGACACAATATTTTCTGTAATCTCTTATTAAAAATGTTAAAGTATTTCAAGAAACTTAATTTTAATAGTACTTTGTTTTATTTTTAACAGACTTTTCTTCCAAATACTTTTTTTGGATTCTGTTTTTAATTTAAAATGTTATTATTTATTACATAAAGTTAATTCAATATTTTTCTTTATGGTGGTGTTATTTATTGCAACAAATATATTGATAATATAATTTGTATTTTTCTTTCAAAAAGGTATTTTAAAAAAGTATGAATTTTAGTTTAGTTTACCATTAAAATAACATAAAATAGTAGCAATTGTGGAATAACAAGATTTTAAATTGGTATCCAGTCTTGGCAAGTGATATAAAATGATATAGCCTTCAGTAAAGAACACAGTTTTGAATATAAAAATTTGGGAGTTATACTTTATCTGCTTTCTTTTTTTCTATTTGTGGAGGAGTTGAATATTTTTACAAGGTCTCATTTTGACCTTCCTCAACCTTTGACAAGCCATTATTATTTCAAGATTTGTTGAAAGTACTGAACCCATTTTTTTTTGTGCTAATTTTGTTGTTACCATTGACATTTCAGTTAGTCCTTCATTCTTCTTCAGGTATATAATCAATAAGGGTGCAGAGAAAGGGTGATCTCTCTATTAAAAATTTGGGTGATAAACTGAAAAGAAAATATGGCTGATAGTTGTTCAGACTAATGAACTCATTCTTTATATTATTGGGAATTAGCTAGGCCAGCAGAGATATTTGCTACCATTTCTATTGCTTTGTTTATAGAAAGCTTAAAGCCACATCATGTTGAAACATCAGTTCACATATGATCACTGGTGTTGAGCAATGTCAAGCCTCATCAGTACCTAGATGGTTGACTGCTTGGGAATATCAGTTGTAAGATTGGATTTGTGGGTGGTTTAATGGATAATGGCTTGGAATTGTTAATCAGAGAGCAGTTTCAATACCAGTTCTGTTCATTATATTCACTTACATGCAAATATCTTTGGGAAAAGTATGAATCCACCTCTTCTCCTCTCAGCTATGGGTTAATTAGTAAGATTTGTATCACTAAACCATTATTATCACCAAAAATAAAATTATCTACAAAATAAGTAGATTTCAGCATTGAATAATCTGTAAAGAATTGATATGCCACTAAACAAAAACAATCAACCAACTGTGTTTATAGAAAGCAACAATTCAAAATATTTTATGAAAATGCTAAAAAAAAAAAAATTTGTTGGCATCCTAATTCTTTAACATTTTTAAAAAATTTTTTTTAATTTCAAATCTTCATTCTACAAGAAATGCTTTGTTTTTCTTTATCTTTATTTGCCCAAGGCTTTAAGTTGAATGCATAGAAAAAAAAATAATACTCTAAATGTTCTGTGCGTTGTGGTGCAGTGGATATCGACTCGGAATGAGGTGCTGAGTTTGAATTCCAGTTGAATTCCTTGCATTCATTTAAAAACAAATACCATTGGGAAAGGTATTAATCTGTCTCTTTGCTCCAGTTATGGGTTAAATAATAAGACAGATTGGGTTCTATAGCCTTGGCTGGCAACCAGTCTATCGCAGAAAGTAATGACAATCTACTGCAGGATAATCTTCTGCCCAGTCAGTCATGTCTCTTTCGAGATATGATCAGCCAAAGTGTGTATCATGTATGGCACAACTGACTGATACAGAGTGCATCAAAAGTACTTATACAAACTTTGTGGGGGAAGTTCCTCACACCAAAACAAGTCCATATAAACATATTTTTAAAAAATCCTTTGTTTTTGAGTTAAGTTTAAAGTTTGCAGTAGACGCTGTTAAATGTCCAATACAAAAATACTTTTACTCACTTTGGAAGGAGTTTTCTGACACCAAAACAAAGTAAAATGCTTATATAAACAAAAGGTCATCATTGTACCTCAACACAATAACTCATAACAAATGTTCAAAATGTCCTCCACTTGATTCTACATATGCATGCATCTGTCAAATCATTAACAGGCCCACTCTTTCAAATACTCCCCACACAGTGTCAAATGGTTTTGCAGGACCCCATGGCATGCTGATGAAGTATCTCTACATTATTAATGTCAGCTACAAAAACCAATTGTTTTAGGTGGCTCCACAAATAAATATCAACAGGATTGAGGTCTGGAGAATGTGCAGGCTATAGAACCAGTCTTCCTCTATTTATCTGTCATGGTAGATGTCAGCCTGTGTATTTTTTGACTAAAATGAACTGGAGCCCATCATGCATGAACCATATGCGTCTTCTTCTAGCAGGTCTGGATGTATGTTCAAAATAAAGTCCCTATAGACATTTCCTGTAAGATGTGCTGGTAAAATATGGATCTATCAGGCAGTTACATACAATTCTAGCCCACACATTAATCATAAACTGATGCTAGTATTGCATCATGGAGATTCTGATCTGCTCATAAATGTTGGTTGTGCAAATTTGTTATTCCATTTCTTGCCTCATCTGCAAACAAAACTGAAGAGACAAATAATAAATTGGTAGTTTGTGTAATAAACCATCTGCAAAAATTCATCTGTAGTGAGTGATCAGAGGACAAGACTCTGCACACATTGCAAATGATACAGACACAGAAGCTGCTCTTGAAGTATCCTCTATGCAGTACTATGAGATGTATAACATGTTAGGGCCACTTGACATGTACTGATACTGGGATCATCTTCATCAGCCTGTAGAATGTGTTCTTTATAGTCAAGCATATTAGCAGATCTTGGTCTTCCTCAACCCATAGTTTGGGGTGCCATGGAGCCTGTTTCAGCAACACAATGATGAATAAAAGCAAATGTTGGATGACTCAACTACCTTTAGTCTGGAAACACAATCTGATACAGCCATGCAACCATGCGTTCATAGACATTTGCACAGTGGTATGTAAAAATTATATCTGCCTGCTCATAATATGAATATCCTATCATTGTTCAATGGAACACTTCTACATACATTAAATGTTAAAGACAGACTAGCCACAAATGTACACAAATGACAAATGTAACCTAGTCTATGTGACAACACAGCATCATCTACTGTAAACTTTCTTTAAACTGATCTGCATGATATTTAACTGTTGCAGAAATTTGCTGGTGAATACTGGAACTGTAATGATGAAAATTTCTGTCATTTGATATTCCAATAATCTTTGTATAGTAATTTTAAATAGACAAGAACCGGTTTTGAAGTTAAGCTATCTTATTTATATGACCTACACTTTTACCCTGTTTACACTTCAATAAATAAGTTATTTCTTTTAAGTCAAATTACATTTGGCATGATTTTTGTTTCATTAAAACATGTTTAAAATATGATGTGTTGAATTTTTAATATATTTTGACATAGAAAAATTTTAGTATATTTTATTGTTTTAAGGAAGGTTTTTTTTTTTTTTCTAAACACCAAGAAATGGGTTAGACACACTTCTTACAGTGATGATATATAGTCATGAACCAAGATAATAATACAGGATATCTGAAATTTTTAGTGATCTTCTATCTTGTTATTAGTTGAAAAAGATACCTGAATGAAGTGAGTCTATGGTTAAGAACCCCCCACTTTTTTTCTAAACATAGGAAGTTTTAGAGAACCATGATTTCACACATCATGAAAGAACATGACATAAGAAAAAGATACTCTCATAATTGATATGTTTCCAGGCAGTTACAGCAAATTTGTTATTGCTATGGTTGACCTTAAGTTTTTCTCTCTCAAACTCCCTCCCTCACTCACACACACACACACACACACACACACACACACACACACACACACACAAAATAAATGAGGAATGCTATTAACTTTTGAGAAGAAACTCAGGCTTTTAAAGATTGAGTGAAGTTTTCATGTTTATAATCTAGTGCTCTCAGTATATTTGATTGCTGAATAGGATTAAATTTAAAACATTGTATTCCTAGTCAAATGGATGTCAACTTCTAGCAATGTGCCTTCTATTGATGAGAATGTCAGACTAATTTATTCAGGTCTGTCTTCTTTTACAAAATGAAAAAAATATTCAGTTTATGAATAATTTATTTATTTAACTGAAATTAGCTTTTATCATAAACAAGCAGATGGAATAAAAACAAGAAAACAAAAACCTGTTTAACACAAAGCTTGATCAATAAACCATTCCTCTCCTCTCTCTTGTTGGGTGTTTCTAGCCATTCATGTCATTTAATGAATAAGAACCTGGTTCTGGGAGACTTTAATGCTCACTTGCCACCTTCCCAAAGCATGAAAAAGGAGGCACATTCTGATATTTGCAGCAATAGCCAATGAAACAAAGCTGCAACAATAACCCAGCATACATGCCATGCAAAAGTGTTGTGATGCTCAAATTAAATATAATCTGCCAAGCTTTTACCAAGATCAGATTTCATTCTGTACATCTTCCTACATTTTTTAACTTCTTTTCCATCTTTTGTTTTTCTTTGTAACTTGTCCTTGATTTTAATTTTCAAGGTTCCATGGTCTATTCAAATTGTTTTTTTATGGCATACAATGTTGATATTGATATACTAGAAATGTGGCAATTGTCAAAAAAATAAATAAATGGAACGAACTTAGACAAAATTAATTATTTCAAATGATTTTATTTGCTGAATACTTTATTAAAAAGAAAAAAGAAAAGAAAATGGATACTTTGAATATTTTTTTTATAATGTATTCATTTTCATGGCTTCTGCTCTGATAAACTTAGCTCACTGGTGCCCCTTATACATGAATTTACTCAAGTCACAAGACTAGCAACTAGGTCCCACCCTTTTACTGTGAAACCAATAAAATGTAAATGCAAATTCTACTCCATCAGCTTCTTTTCTCACACTTCCTACCTGTCGAATTCCCTTCCATTTACTTGCTTTCCTGACAGCTATAATCCCCAAGAATTTAAATGTGAAGTCAATAGTCATCTCCTATCTCACTAACCTGCATCCTCTCTCTCATGCTCCTTTCTCCATCCACTTCACTCTCATAAGTATTCTCATCCTTATCTTACCCACTTCCTGTCACTCTTTTTCATAACTTTCCTCCTATGTAACCCCCTGCAAAACAGTAGCAGTAAAATGCCTTGCTTGGGGCGATATGATTATAAAAAGAAAAATTACATTGCATTCAGTCCATGCTTCAGTAATATGAAGAGAATATGAATCATGAATGTTTTGAACTGAACTCTTGTGGAATTCAGTTCAGTTCCTTGAAATCGGTCATCCAAAAAATGAATCTATAGGAGTGTTTCATTCTAGCAAGCATGGTACTATTTTTTTTTTTTTTTTTTAAATCATGTGACCAACTAAAATGATGCAGATGTAGAGGTCAGTAGTGTTGGCATTAAAAATAAATTTTTACCTCTTTTCATTTGTTGATTTTTTTTTTTTCACTTGAACAAATGGTGTACTCTGTGACTTCACAATCCGTGCATGGCATGATGATCATTTACCACTGCTTAATTACATAATTCATGCCAACTGAGCAGAAACAAAAATCAAAAGAAAATAATTAACATATTTGTCAAACTAAAAAAATTATATCCAAGTATTATACTGCTACTAATATGCTGGTTTTATGAAGAGAAGGCTGATATTACCAAAAATTGCATTTGATAGCAGACCATATTTCACATGGTGTAATGCATGCTTTTCAAATCAGATTTATCACTTGAATTTTAAGCCTGTTGGTATGTTGTAGGGGAAGATTTTGGACGATACTTGATATAAGCATATGTATTGTTACCAAAGCATCAGAATTTACTGAAAGAAAAGACCAGAAATTTTCCAGATCCAAAACTTCCAATAATGTCAAAAAGAAATAATAAACTTTATGTGCGTTTCTATCCAAACCTGAATGCTCATCTTGGTTGTTATACTTGTAACATTTCAGCTGTTAGTTGTTTAAGCATGTTATTTATATAGTTTAAATGTTTTTTGGTTAATTAATAAATTGTTTTCTTCTTGATCTATGCTGAAATCAATTTATAAAGTTGGCTTACTTATTTTTAAAACTTGCTCTGTTATTTACAAATTAAAATGTCAGTGTGAAGCTGACTATATAGGTAGGACAGCTGAACCTTTAAAGAGAATTATCAGTATGTCCCAGCATCTATTAGTAAAAGTTGACTAGATAATTTGCATAAGTGCACTGTTACAACTGGGTCAAATGCAGAACACCTTATACAAAATTTGAAGTGTGCATTGTTCTTCCTAGAAGATATAGTTTGAGTTTTGTGCAGATTATGTTCCAGCTATCATTTAAGTCCTTAAAACAGTTTTTATTTAATCAAGGCTACCATACTTATGTAAACAGAAAGATTGTTGTTTTTTTTTTTGTTTTTTTTTTAAACAGAATATGATATGATTTGTTCATAAAAATATCTCAGTATTGATACTTGTGTATTTTCTTTTTCATGTTTTTTTTTCAGTTGGCCATTCACAAAAATTTTACTTTCCTTGATTGAGTTCTAGTTCTTTTTTCCCATTTTCTTTCTTACTCCTAATTTCTTTTTCAGCTACTGCTGCTGTTTTCTCTTTTTCTCACTTTTAATTATGTCCATTTTTATTTATGTTTTTTTCTTTAAAACATCTTGAATAATCTTTTCATTCTAAGCAAGGCTGTGGGTTCTGGAGAGTGAAAGAGAATAAGAAAAGTGAGGAAAAGGACAATAAAGGAACCAGATTCAAAAAGACAGAAAATGACGATTGATGTTGCATTTACATTTTTAAAAATTATAGATGGCAGGGAAGCAAGAAATTAAAAGAGAGTTCCACAGGCAAGAAGTGGAAAGACAAGAAACTATTAGAATAGAATGTAGGATTGTATCTAGCTAGTTCAACAGTGAAATGATGAGACCTAGTTGCCAATCTAGTAGTACACTTAAATTCATGCAGTTGAGACACTAAGGAGGAAAGCTCATCAGAACAGTTGCCATAAAAAATATTTATAGAAAAGACAGAGAGAAGCAACATTATGTTAGTGAGAAAGTAACTGAAGCCAAGATACCATGTCAGGGTTGGTTAGATTACAGATGATCTTTGAATTTTATCAAGAATGTTGTGATATATAATAGAAGAACCAGACCAGATATGGTAGCATTATTCAATGCACAGCCAAGTGGTAGATTTATAAATGTGCAAGATATTTAAAAAGTTAGTTGAAAATGTTTTCATATTGAAGCCTATAGAATTTTACTCAAAAGACATCAAAGCAATGCCTAAATGGCAAGAAGTATAATGGTGGATATATAATTAAATTAAGTAAAATGCATTTTTTTTTTTTTTTTATATATATAAAAGAAAGTTGATAAGCAAAAATGGGACTTATGACTCAAGCTAACGGGAAAATAAATTTCTTTCATGATATTAATTTTTTTTTTTTTTTTTTTTTTTTTTTTTTTTAGCTTAAAAGTTAGGGTGTGCCTTATATGGTGTGCAATACCATGCATATATGGTGTATCTTCTTAAAATACATTACAGATTTTTTTTTTTCATGTTACTCATGAATAAACACACCAGATCATTTTTTTAAAAATTTTGTTAGGAAGGATTAGTTTCCTATTTTCATTTAAATACAATGTCAATCACTATCTACTGTCTTTCTGATTATTTTTTTCTTCTTACTGCTCATTATTAATGTTTCTGTTCCTAATTCTTCCATTATCCTATACATGCCCTCTCCCAATTCTTATACAGTTTTATTTAATCAGTATCACCCCCATGCAAGGCAGTAAAACCACTAAGACACAAGGAGTTACAGGGTGTGGAAGAATTAGGAACAGTAACATTAATAGTGAGCAGGAAGATGAAAGAATAATCAGGAAGACAGTAGATATTGCATTTATATTCTTGCAGATTAAAGTGGGCTGGAAAATATAGTCAGAAGGGAGTTCTACAAGTGAGTGGGAGAAAAGAAACTGTTATTGATGAAATCTTGATGCCAGTCAAATACTGTACTTAAACTAAAAAAGTTTAGCTACTATAGTAAAAAGCTCATCTGAACAATTATCATGAAAGCATTTATAGAAAAGGCACAGGCAGGCAACCTTATGGCAGTGGGAAAGTGACTGAAGCTAAGCCACCAGATCAGGACTAATAATATTGCTGATTCTTCTTTGTGTTTTATCAAGGATCTCTAGGTAAATAGAAGGAGCATCAGATCATATGTGGCAGCAATATTTTAAGCATGGAAAAAGCTTATTCATACTTACTTTACAAAATCTCAAATAACTTGTGGCTAAAATAAAAAGTTAATATAATATTTAAAGCATATTCTTACATACCATTTCTTATTAAATCAATGCTTACATACAAAATTTTAAATAATTTCAAAATAGCCATAAAATATAAATTTAAAGGATATTTATGCTTACCCTTTTTCTTTAATATCATATTTATTATTTTCTTGTTTGCAGAGGAGGTGGATAAATTTATTTTGTGTTTATATAGAAAATTTCTCCACTGCCACAAAATAAATTAGAAAAAAACATTTTTCTTTTTATCTTTGGGATGTGTGGGTGGTATAATAGCCAGTAGTTCAGAAAGAGAAATCGGAGAGATGAGTTTGAATTCCAGTTGAGTTCAGTCCTGCGCACTATGGTAAACTGCATCTGGCAGCAAGACCTCTGATTGGGAGGTTGTGAAGAGTATGGAACCACCTCTTAATTGCTGTTATTCGTGGGTCCACCCTGACTTGGAGTGGTAGCACCTGTTAAAGTCCCAGCTATGGGCAAATAATTAACCCCCTAAAATGGGGTTAAAAGACTATAAAAGTATAAAAATAGACTTTTATAGAAATCTGTATAAAAATACTTTTATAGAAAAATATACATTTTTAAAGGAAAAAAATTTCTGTCAGCAAAACATTTTTGAATACAAAACTAGAAAACATTTTCATTTTCTAAATAAAAGAGAATAAAAACAAAAACTTTTCATTAAAATCTGAATAAATCAACATTGTCACTATAACCAAGCATTAAAAAAAAACCCCCTTAAAACCCCACCTTTTTTTTATTAAATAATTTACAGAGGTTGATATGCCCTTAAACAAAACTCAAATTCTAGTTGGGTTCATTACATTCCCTTTTGTGCAAATACTTTCAGGAAAGGCATGAATCCATCTCCTCCATCTAGCTATGGGGTAAATAGGACTTGTATCTGGAAAAATCATTGTTATTTGCAAATGATTGTAAATGCAATATTCAGTTACAAAAAAAATATTCTTACAACTGAAAATATGTTTTGGCTTTAAATGACTGACAAAAGGTTGATGAGCCATAACAAAAACAAAACAATCTTTTTATATTCATCATCTGAAGACCTTGAGTGATAGTTATATAAAAAGAAAAAGAACTTTACAAAAATTATTTCTTGTGGGTGGCTAGTTTCTTTAGAAATGCCAAAAGTATAGATGATAGTTATAGCAGAGACCTTTTCCTTTTTATATAGAAGAATGGATAAGTATCAGCTTTAATGTCTGCATTTTGTACATTCCATGTTCTTATCTGTCACTAGCACCAATCCTTGTATATTTTTCTCTGTCCTGACACTGGCCACCTGCCATGACATTGAGAGAGTCCGTTTCTTCTTTTGTTATTGCTAATTAAACCAACTCATTCATAACCATACATCATACTCTTGCAGACCACCACTTGCCTGAAACTTTTTTCTTTTTGACCCTACTATATTTTGTGTTTCTTATTTTGCTAACTCACTCCTATTCTACTTTGGTCCTTGGGATTTTTTGTTTTATAATTGTTTCACCCCAAACAAGACAGGACTGCCACTGGTGAACAAGGGGTTACAGTGAGAGAAAAGGAAAAAAAAAAATAGACAGAAACAATGTACAGGGGATGTCAAAGAAAGAATAGAAAGATGGGAATTAAGAAGATAGAAGCGGCAATTGATGTTGCATTTAAATTTTTGGAGATTGTAGTCATCAGGGAAGCAAGCAAATGGTAGGGACTTCCACAAGTGCAAAGTGCGAGAAAAGAATCTGATAGAGTAGAAGTAGTGCTTATATTTGGTTATTTTAATAGTAAAAGTATGGGGTCTTGATGCCAATCTAGTAGCACAAGTAAATTCATGTCGTTGGGGCACAAGGGAAAGAAAATCATCAGAGCAGAAGTTATGAAAATATTTGTATAAAAGTGTTGTATACTTACCTATATACAGGAATGGGTTGTTCCTCTCCTCTCAAATACTTGGACACTATCGTAGTAGAAAAGAGTGGTTATACTGACTAGCAGTTCACTTGCGGTATATCTACTTCATACAGTGTGAGAATCTTTTATTTGTTGACATACTATTATTCCCAACTTCCGTTTTTTTTTTTTTTTTTTTTTTTTTTTTGATTACTCATATGGTAACTTTTTAGGGTTACAACATTGGTAATGAAGATTGTGCCATTGACCAAAGTAGAATATTTTGGTAATGAATATTGTACTGTAGACCAAAATGCAATATTTTGGCATCAGAGTTGGTGGCAAAAATTGTAGCCAACCTTAAGAAAAAGATTACCAACACATTTTTGTGATGAAGATTTTGGGCCAGAACTCAACAAAATGTTTGTGGATATAACATACCACAAGCAAAGTGTCGGCCAAAACTTACAGAAAAGAAGTTACCAAGTCAGAATACAAGAAAATTTGTACAAGTGAAAATCCTGAACAAAAATGTCAAGTTACTATTAGACAATGGTTCTGATTTAAGCACAGTAAATGTTTATATGTGAAGGAAAATAGGAAAACCAACATTAATGGTTTCAAAAAAAAAAAAATATCTTGCTCTGTCACAGGTGAGAAACTTAGATTTGTAAGCAAATTTATTGCTTAAACAATGTTAAACCAAAAAATGTTAAAATTAAAAATATTCATTATGAAAAACACAAATAATCTTTTTGGTACAGATTGGATGAAAAGATTCAAATTATGGAACTGTCCAATCAATTCATTTTGTCAAAAGGTGAGTTCTACCAACAAAAGAGAAACTCTAAAAAGAAAATTAAAAATAAATGCTTAGAAATATTTGCTGGTGGGCTAGGCATGTGTAACAAAAGTGAAATTTGAACTGAAAGAAAGTGTACAACCAGTTTAAAAAAAAAAGAAATGTACCTTTTTAAGAAGTTTATTATTACTGCTATTTTATATCTTTCTGGGCATTAGCTATTATAATTAAGACAAGAGTTCTTACTGGTTGTTTTTTATACAGATAAGTGATAAATTCATTGATTTTTAGCTCTATATTGAAATCAAGTTTTCATAAGTTTCATAGGGTTTTCATAAGTTTCAGATAAGTTTAGGCTATAAGTTTTTATACAGATAAGTGATAAATTCATTGATTTTTAGCTCTATATTGAAATCAAGAAACAGGATTTTGTTATTGTCTATAAGTTCATAAGTAAACTTCAGCAAGGAGTTATTTTTAAAATTTAATTTTAGATTCACGATTTCATTTATATTTTTTATTAAAACAAAAATGTCATCGATGTATCTCTGGTTTGTCAGTTGTTCTAAACACTTTGTCTTTGATATGTAACATGTAAAAATTTGAGGAAAGTAGGACCTAATGGGTTTCCCATACAAACTTCTTGAATAGAGCACATCAAAATTCCTTCACCCAAAGAATATTTTTGAGTAAACTAAAACACATAAAACAAACATTAGTCAACAATAATTTTCTCAACTACATCATAGATAAACAAATTATTCTTACAAAAAATACATGACATGAGCATAAAAAATAACACACAAAAAAACATCAACATATTTTATTGCAGTAAAATACACATTAATTATAAACAGGACAAATTTTTTATACAAAAAATTATTAAACACCATATTTCTGCTATAATTCCTCAAAAACGTAAAATTTATAATATAAAAAATGGAAGACATCAAACCTTGTTGTTTCTAATAATAACCCCATCAAATCTAAACTAGCGATGACTAATATAGTGCATGAATTTCAATACCCATATAAGATTGTGTTTCTTCTCATAAATCAATTACCTATATTTGCCATACTACCACTTCCCCGAGTAGACATCTTACATGCCACCTATGTAGCAATAATAGTGCAATAAAAAAAAAACATTTATAAACTCATAACTTAGAAGAACCTTTAAGAAAAATTTTGGTTTAAAATACAAAAATACTATTTAAATGACAATATCAAAGGCACCTCACTATAAGTGAGGCACTATATATCAAACAATTTTCTTTTACCATCAACCTTATATTATTTAACAATAAATGGAAATGGAGTTTTGAAAGTGTTTTTTGAAAAGATAGACACTCACATGATGCCTGCCATTCACATCACCTGATAGCTTTAAAGAACTCTCTTTTTCAAAAAATGAAAAAACACTATAAAAAATTACATTACAGTCAAACATGAGGACATGACAACAACACACAACACCAGAAAAATAACATCCTTGAAAATGGTCTGTGAAGAGGCTGAAAGCACTTGGAAAGTCAAAAATTATGGAACATTTTTACATTCCTTATCTCCAGCAAAAAGAAAACATGTAAGAATACTGGAAAAATGAAAAAAAAAAAAAAAAAATTAATAAAATCTTACTTGTCAGTTGTTTTTAACAAAATATGTTTGTTTATATATATATATATATTTTGTTAAATATAAAAGACAATGAATGTTTATTATGTTTAATCATGGGCTGTTCTAAACATCATATTTTAGCCATATTCAGAGTGGTTACAGGGACATTAACATGTGAGCTGAAAGCTTAGAAACAGCATAATAAAAAATATTCAAATGTTGGAGAGTGTTTGTCTTTATTTTCACCTGAAATTAAAACCATAAATACAATGCTTAGAACGGCTCGTGATTAAGCATAATAGATATTCGTTATCTCTTATCTCTAACAATATATGTTTAGAAAATTATCTGCTGTCTCGATACACATATATATATAATATATATATATATATATATATGGCATGAAGGCATTTTTTTTCTCTTTTGCCTAACACTTCATCAGAATATATCTGAATTCAATTTAGCTATCTAACCTCTGAATGAGCAGATAGGGTTTGCAAAACTTTGAGTTGCGAATATAAGTTATTGAATATTTCATTTGTTGACTATATACTACAAGGGTTGATTGATAAGATTTTCTGGAGATATCGTTGTAGAGTAAATAAGAGACTCCCAGTGACAAAATAAACTAATCTAGACATTTAAATAAAGAACTCTAAAATAGCCAGTCTTCAGGGTATTTCTTACAGATGTCACATTTTTTGGAGAATATAATGTCCTGTTCAAATGTACATAGTGACAGCATGGAATAATAGTGTTCTTTGCTCCTAAAAACTATACATAAGCCATGTAAAAAGCAAAGTTTAGTATTACTGGTACAAGTTTGCATGCCAATCAAAATTCACTGATATATGAAAGCAGTTTATGGTATTGATTGTATCGGTCAGTCAGTTGAGTGCCATCTGTGATACACACTTGGGCGAACATGTCTGTTTCAAGGCATGACTGACTGAGCAGAAGATTTTTCTGCGGTAGGTTGCTATTACTTTCTGGTGTAGACTGGTTGCCAACCAAGGCTATAGAACCCAATCTGTTTTGTTATTTGATCCATAGATGAAGGGAAGAGACAGATTAATACCTTTCTCAAAGGTATTTGTGCATAAGTGAATGCAACGCCTGTCAGTGAGTTCAACATGTCAGAAATAGTGATGGACACAAAACTGGTGCTTAATGAGCAAAAACCAAGTTGATTAGTTTCTATTTTGCCAAAGAAGAATCAAAGAAACATGGAAGTCATGATTAAATGACAATCTACAAATAAAGCAAAGCAACATCAAGCAAGAAAGAGTTGTGTCATATATATATATATATATATATATATATATATATATACATATATATACATATATATACTAAATTTCATCCTGTACAAGACTCAAGAGCTATTCAAGGTAGAGATTTACACTCAAATTGGTAATGATGAATGTGTTTGATATAATAAAAGAAAAAGTGGTAAGAAGTGAAGATTACGAAAATAAGAAAAATAATGATTGATTCTTGACTAGAATAAAGTGTTCAGAGAAACCCCCCTGTAGGAGTCCGTTCCACAAAGCAGCAGTTCATGAAAAAAGCTTCATGTAAAGAACTTTCCCCATGAAGTTTGAAACACTGAGGAAATGATTCAGTTCTGTAGAAGTGGCAGAGTGTGTACTTGCTGTAAAGTTCTAAACTGGTAGAAGTAAAAAATAGGGCTCATCTAAACATTTGCTATGTAAATAGTGATAGATGATTTTCTAAGCGCAGCTTAAATGTGGCGCAAGGTCGAAAGTATGGGATACCCAGTGAGGATCAAACTCACTACTCAGTTGTATTAGTCTTAAGCGAGATAAGCTTGTTAACCATTACACCATGCCGGGTTGCCCAATAGTGACTTTCTAAGTGAAGCATAGATGTGGCACAAGGCTGAATGTATGGGACACCCAGTGAAGATTGAGCTCACTACTCAATTGTAATGATTCTAGCCAGACTAGCTTGCTAACCATTACACCATCTCAAGGTGCCCAAATAGATTGTTGATTTACTAAGCACTGCTTAGATGTGGCACAAGACTGAAAATAAGGGGTACCCAGTGAGGATCAAACTCACTATTCAGTTGTAATAAGTTCGAGCGAGATGAGCTTGCTAACCATTACACCATGTCAGGATGCTCCCATGTAAATAGTGATAGAGTAGCAAAGAACCTGTAACATTGCCATATTACTCACTCTTTTTCATAAAGAACTCAACAGGTCATGGAAATTGCGTCTTCAGTGTGTATATTAACTATTTTTGGTTGCCAACATAAGTAGGCTGCAATTGATACACACATGTATTTTGATGTGCATAACATTTGTAACTACTGAACTTGCAACTTGCACAAATCCTTCATTTAAAGAGACCTTATTTAATAGTCCTCATTTTGGAGAGAAATAAATTTACTTTGATACCAGTCTCATTATACTGTTACTTTCTTTTTCTTTTCTTTTTTTTTTTTAAATCATTTCACCCTAAGTAAGGTGGGACTGCCACTAGTGCACATGGAGTTACAGTGAGAGAAAAGACTGAGTATGGGGGTATTGAAGAAAGGATAAAAGATGAATAGGATTCAAGAAAATAGATGGCAATTGACTTTGTGTTATGTTGCTCTTCTACGAGGAATGGACTCTTCCTATTACTATATATAATTTTTTTTTCTTAATCATTAAACCCCGAGCAAGGCGGAAACGCCACTGATGTGCAGGGGGCTACATAAATATAAAAAGATTAATTAGAAAAGAGTGAGGAGTACAAACTAGTTAGAAAGGAACAATAGAAAGCTGAGAAAGAAGGTGCGATGACAGATACATAAGTGGAGAGAAAGGGAAGGTTATACGGGGGTGGGGAGAGAGCTAGAGTCCAATGGTTAGTAGATGAGTATTGACTTTGCATTTAAATTTCTGGAGGTTGTAGCTGTCAGGAAAGCAAGAATACGAGAGCGAGTTTCACAGGCGGGAAGTGCGAGAGAAGAAGCTGCAGGAGTAGAATTGTCGTCTGCATTTGGCTAACCTGACTGTGAATGGGTGGGACCCAGTTGCCAATCTGGTTGCACGAGTAAACACCTGGTGAGGAGGCATCAGTGACTTAAGTTCGTCAGAGCAGAAGCCATGAAAGTATTTATAGAACAGACAAAGGGAGGCCACATTTCGACGATGGGGAAGTGGCTGTAGTCGAGCCACCAGATCAGTACCTATCACATTACAGACTCTCCTTTGGAGCCTGTCAAGAACACTGAGGAGAACGGCAGGGGCACCTGACCATAAATGGCAGCAGTACTCCATGCACGGACGGATGGTTGACTTGTATATATGCAGGATGGATTCAGGTGGAAAAAACATCCTGGATCGACATAGTGACCCAACCTTCTTAGCAGTAGATTTTGCTATGGATTCAATATAGTGGTTCCATTTGAGGTCTTAGGACAGGGTAAGTCCGAGGAGGCGTAGTGTATTACTCTCTGGGAGAATCGCTTGGTCCATGCTTATGGGAGGCAGGAGAGGTTGCCTGTAATGGTTGACAGACAATAGCTTGGTCTTAGATGAATTGAAGTTGACAAGCCACTTCTTGCCCCAGTTCACCACAGAGTGTAGATCCCGTTCAAGGTCAGCAGCGAGATTATGTCTGTCCGCCACGACAGGTTTCGTACTGGTGCAGGAGTATATTGTAGTGTCATCTGCGTAGATGCCTACTTGGGACTTGATCTCATCTGGGAGGTCGTTGATGAAAATAAGGAAGAGCGTCGGGCCCAGGATAGAGCCCTGTGGGACACCAGCATTCGTGCTGTAGGATGAAGAGGCACGCCCATTCAGAATGACCTTCATTTTGCGGTTATTTAAGAAAGATTGGATTAGGTCAAGCAGGCAACCGGTAATACCATAACTGCGTAGTTTGCATAGGAGGCCAGAGTGCCAAATCCTGTCGAAAGCCTGGGAGATGTTCAGAGCAATTGCGCGAGCCTTGTCAGACTCATCAAGGGCCTGTAGCATGTACTCCGTTACGGTTGTTAGCAGGTTGGCCATGGACCTGGCAAAGCGGAATCCATATTGCCTGTCGGAGAACAGTTTGTGGGCGTTGAGATGATGAACTATTTCAGCATTGATTATAGCCTCGAATACTTTCCTGAATATCGGTAGAAGACTGATAGGGTGATAGTTGGATGGGTCCGAGGGTTCACCACAATTCTTAAATGCAGGAACGACTGAAGAGAACTTCCAGCATGCAGGAAAGCAGGAATCAGAAAGGCAGTAGTTAAATAGTTTAGAGAGGACAGGGGAAAGTTCAGGAGCACACCTCTTAAGAACTATCACCGGGATTCCATCGTCTCCATACGCCTTATGGGGGTTGAGTTTTGAAATTACTCTGGATACTACTGTCGGGGTAATATATACGTCGTGCAGTTTGGCCTCAGTTCTAATAGGGAAGTCGGGTGGGTGTACTCCGGACGAGTCGAATGTGGAGTTGGATGAGAATCTGTGGGCAAAGCACTCAGCTTTGTTCGCAGATGACGTGAGAACCTCAAATCCATGGATTAAAGGAGGTATTGAGGATTTCCTATTGTTGAGCACTCATTTACAAATACTCCAATAGTCCTTGGAGCCGAACTTGTGGTCAGCTATGTGCTGTCACATTCTCTAAATTACCTACATGTCTTCCAGGAGGCAGTTGGTGGCAGCTAGTACATAGTTAAAGTCAGCTACTAGTCAGGCAATAAGCTGCGTAATTGTACCGTTCAGACTTACAGTATAACCCGGATATAAGAGATCCTGATATAAGATAAATTCGGATATAAGAGAGATTTTCTTTGGTCCCAAATTAGAGCCTGTGGTAATGTATATAAAATAGACCAAACCCAGATATAAGAGAAACCTGGATATCAGAGAAGTTTTATCTGGTCCCGACAACTCTCTTATATCAGGGTTACACTGTATTTACTTATTATTAACACTTCCTTTGTACATATGTTCTTGTTATACTAATACACTGTTTTGAACCTACCTTTTGTGTTCCATATCTTACTTCTGGCCAAACCAATCACTACAACTTTGCAGTGAAGTTTTGCCACAACAACTTCACAGCAAATTAGCGACGAAGAATTGCGTTAAGATTTACCATAACAAATTGGCAATGAAGATCCACAACACTTTGCATTTAAAGTTTTGGAGATTGTAGCTATCAGGGAAGCAAGTGAATGGAAGGGAGTTTCACAGGTGGGAAGTGTGAGAAAAACAAACTACTCCAGTAGAAATAGCAATTACATTTTATTATTTAGCTGTTAACAAATTTATTTTATAATATTCAGTCAGTTAAGTGCCATACGTGAAACATGCTTGGGCGATCATGTCTTTTTCGAGACATGACTGACTGGACAGAAGATTATCCTGCAGTAGGTTGCCATTGCTTTCTGTGGTAGACTGGTTGCCAACCAAGGCTATAGAACCCAATCTGTCCTGTTATTTAACCCATAACTGGAGGGAAGAGACGGATTAATACCTTTCCCAAGGGTATTTGTGCGTAAGTGAATGCAATGGATTCAACTGGAATTCAAACTCGGCTCCCCGGTTTCTCGTTCCGAGCCGATATCCACTGTACCACAAGAAAGATCTTATTTATCAATTATTCCTTATAGTTTTGAAGAGAAATAAATTTACTTCATTTTTATACTGGTTTCATTTATAATCCTCAACCCTTTTGAACCTGGTTAGCAGTGACCAAATATATTACCCCTATACCAGTCTTACTCAACAGTAATCAATAATGTGGCCCTGTGACCTGCATTAGTCGTCAAGTTTCTTTAAACCAATGTGGTTATCATTTAGCTGACTCTTCACTCATTAATGCATTACTCATTTTGCTGCTGGTATTGTGTTGGTGGCACAGTTCCACTTGACTTAGCTGGTGTTTGTCTGTTTATGCAACATGGTGTTTTCGATCTCAGAGGGTGAGAAGATCGCTAATGAAGCAAACTTGAAGTGATGACTGGTCTGACAGCTGGTGGTTGAGTCAGTAAATTGCCATATGAAATACACTCTTGAGTGATCATGTCTCAAATGTGACATGACTGACTAGGCAGAAGATCTTCCTGCAGTAGGTTGACATTACTTTCTGTGGTAGACCGGTTACCAACCAAGGCCATAGAACTCAATCTGTTCTGCTATTCAACCCATGGCTAGAAGGAGAAGAGATTTTTTTTAATCATTTCACGGCAAGCAAGGTAGTACTGCCACTGATGTGCAGGGGGCTATACAAGAGAGTAAAATTTCAAGCAAGAGGAGAGTGAACAGAAAGACAAACTAGTTACAGGGGTGTCAGAGAAAGGGCAAGAGAAGGATGGGAACACAGGTTTGAAGACAGTTGTAAAGGTAGAGAGAAATAAAAAGAAGATACACAGGGTGATGTAGAAAGGACTGAAGTCAAGTGAATAACAGATGGGAATTGACATTGTTTGATTAATACCTTTCCCAAGGGTATTTACGTGTAAGTAAATGACTGGAATTTGAACTCAGCTTTCTCACTTCTCATTCCAAGCCAATAGCCATTATACCACAATGCACATTACACAACAACAATAACAACAAAAAAAATTCTTTGGAATAAAAAATTAATTTAGGTTAAAAATTTCACTATGATTTTGTTTATATATGCTTTGTTTCATGCAGTAGTTTTAACCCTTCCCACTTAAAATCAAATGATTCTGGTATCACATTCAGCATCTGCAGCTCATGTTGGTAGTGACTTAAATTTCTAAGTTCTGATCGTCTGATCTGCTCTTTTAATCTCTCTTAAGTTTTTACTATCTTCTCTGTGTGTCTTTCTGTCTCTTCTGTCTTCTCTGTTCTAAAATCTTTTGCTTATATGGAATTCTGCATCTGGCAGGGGTGGGGATTGGTTGAATTCTACTCTTTTTCTAAAATTCCATATTCTCAAAATAATAGTTTTCCAAATTTGGAGTTGTCCTGCCTTTTATTGAGAATGGTCAGAGAAGTCAAGTCGCCGTTTTTCTTTTTTTTTATTTCAGCTCCCTTTAAATCTTATCTCATACTACCACTTCTTATGAGCAGTGCTTATCTCTCTCTTTTTTCTCCCACTTTCTCAGCAGTGAACTTCAACTTTGAAAATTGCAAAATGAAAAGAGATTTTCAGTCATCAGTTTTGTCTCATGCTGTGATCTCTCCATTGACTAGACCACTCAAAAGAAAGGAAAGAAAATTATTTCCACTTTTCCTCAAACGTTTTTCATTTTTTTTTTTTTTTTTTTTTTTTTTTGCCTATGCATTTTTTTACAATCAATAGATAACATAGCCTGTTTGTCTGTGGTCACTTCAAAATAGTAATTAAATTTTCCTTATCACTTGCATTAAAAGAAATCCGAATTAATGTTTGGATATAACATTTTTCTTGAAACAAATGCTTCAGATTGGCTTCTCTCTCCAGAAGATGCACTTTTCTTCTGGGTGGCTGATTCAAAATATATCTTTTTCCTAGTCACTTTTTTCTAGAGTAATCATAAATGTTATTCCGATGCCCACTTCTAGTATATGTTTATGGTTTCTTTCTTATTGTTGGGAAGTAGGGAGGGATGGTGGTCTTGGTTTTGTTCAAACTTACTGAATTCCATCTCATTAACTCTGTTTGATTCTCCTTGGAATTATTTTAAAACATGATTTTTAATGCATTTCATTTTTAATTTTCTTCTCAATTTTTCAATCCATCCTCCTGCAACTTCAACAATTATCATCCTGTTAGTAGAGGCTTTCTTCTTTCTTTCTTTCTTTGTTTTTACTTTGCTTTTTTGTTTTTGTTTTTACATTATTCTGTCATGTCTGATAATTTTTTTTTTAAATTGAAGACCTTACTTTGCAGTTTTAATGAGAAATAAATTTACTTCATTTTCATACTAATTTCATTATTCAGTCTAGTATAATTTTGTTTTACAAGACTGGAGTACTTAGAAATCAATCCTCATATTTTTTTTTCTCTGTACATACGTATCTGTGATAAAATCCAATCTATAAATTTGGTGCAATAAGAAACGTTATTTACATTGTTTGGACTGTTGTCATCTTTATTATCATACTCATAGTGTTTTGGCTGTTTTACACTATGGCCTTCTTCAGGTGACAGGAATTTTGAACCAAACCCTTTATTCTGATTACTAGGGTAGATTGTTCTCATTTCATGAGACATGCCACTTCTAGGTGTCTTAGTTATCTCTATTTAACTTCACTCTCTAAGTTTTTGTTCACCACTACTGTTGCTAAGTATTGAACTCACAACTCTTTGGGTCAAGTCACTGGATCCAACCAACACTTTTATCCACTGGGCCATGTGTCCTTGAGGACTCATGGAACATGAACAAGCTACCCCCAGTAACTGAAATAAAGTGTGCAATTCAAAATTCCAGTCACCTGAAGAAGGTCAGAGCATACAACAGCCAAAATGTCATGAATATTATAATAAAGATGAGGACAACAGTCAAAACAAGGTAAATAATGTAAATACCTCTTCTCAGAAATATAAACAAATAAGAGATTAACAATAAGCAATTATAAAACAACATAACAGTATTCTTTAATAAAAATGATATGACAAATTGAAAATTTGTTCTTATTTTAGATTTTAAATCCTCAGTGTGTGATTGTTTTTTTCTTTTTCTTGATAAGTTGTGAACAGTCATCTTTCCATTTTGGGAAAACACTTTACAGGTTCTTTTTCGCAGATCCAAATGGCCATCATCTTTTCTCTCACACTTTGAAATCATTATTAAGTAAAATTTACGAATTGTTTATTTTACGGGTTACTGAAAATGCAGGAACAGAGCTATAATAAATGTATTTTGATTTGTTTCTTCTGAGGCAGAAGTGGGTGGGTGGGTGTATAATTGAGACTTTTGTGTAACATTGGCGTTCCATTCATTTGTCAGATACACTCTTGGTGACCAAATGTTGGTACTTTTGGTGATCTGGCTTCTTTGACCAGGTCTCTGATTAACATACTATTTGATAGTATCCATTTTCACTTACCATTTAATGCTAGTACATTCATTCACTACTTGACACTCATTGGTCCATTATTAGTGCTAATTCTTGTTACTTTCTTATTAATGTGCTACCTCTCACTAGCTGATTTGTTAGTTCCACTAGGTCTGTAAATTCAGTATTTTCTCGTTCATTCTTGTTGTTGAATTATCTAACATCCCAATTAATTTGAAGTTAAGAGCAAGGTGGTGCAATGTTTATCAAATTAGAAATTTGAAATGTTGAACAGAGTTCAAATTCCAGTCAAGATATTTTGATCACTTTCAAACTCCTACTCCAAGAAATGGCATGAATCAAAAGGTTTTGTTTTATCACCAGTCAAAATGACCATTGTCATGTAACTAGCAGCCATATTTGTAAAAAGCTTACAGTCAGGTAAGATTTTTAGTTACTCATAGAACAATATAACCTATAATTTTAGATTTACTTATGTTGTGGAGTACAATATAGAAGATTGTGCATTGTATGTAAGTACAAATGTCGGTCCCTTAGGTTTGACGTACTGATGGGAACTTTGTATTATCACATAGTAATGCAGAGTAACTTGCCAGGTTGCTGACTCGTATTTTCTTCCTGACTACTTGCTACACTGTTATTTATATCAGGAGGGAGAGTCCACTATCCCTAGACAGGTGAGTTCATCATAACAACTTATTAAGATGAATTACAGCCATTGAACAAAAGATACATTTGGTATATAGTCTGCCTTTGTTACCCAGAGCCATATAAAAGTAGTTTTTGACTTTATCGGTTCATTTTTCTTGTGTAACAGACAATAACAACAAAAATGGTTAGCACATGTAAGTAGAAAAGGAATTTTTTATAGAAATCACTTTGTCATGCTGCTATGACTTTGATATTGTTAAACCTTTTGAGATTTGCCACCAAAAGATTTGTTATGGCTTTGCGACTTTATCAATATTGAGACATAGATCACATAGATTATTGTGTCCTTCAAAAAGGTTCTACTGTGGTCATGATGACTTCTATGGTGTTTGAGAAAGTAGCCAGGATGAATGGGAAGGATGGGTTTATAGAATAAAGCAAATCCAGAATGATGATTTAGTTGTGCATATAACAAGAAAATAACTGTTTGCAAAATTACATTGTTACAATTCAATTTTTAAGTCAGTGATAGTGTAATAATATTCAAAATTTAAAGGATTAAAATAGCTAACATATAAACATTTCAGAGTTGCATCAAAGTACCATGCTAAAAAAGAATATATATTGCAAAATAGTAGATTCTAAAAAGGGCATGATTCTGCATAGTAAAGTGACAAATATCTCTGCATTAATCCTTATATATATGCACTAATAAAGTAGTGGCTGGTTGAACCAGTAAACAGTTGATCAAAAAAAGAATGGTCAATGCACAACCAAAACAAATGAACTGAATATGCAGAGCTAACAATATGTCAAAGAACAAAACACACCACTTACTTGCTACCTACATTTTGACCAAGCTGTTTTCTTTAGGCAAAATCAGTTAAGTGTCATACGTGTTACACGCTTTGGGCAGTCATGTCTCAAAAGAGATATTACTGACTGAGCAGAAGATTATCCTGCAGTAGGTTGCCATTGCTTTCTGCGGCAGACTGGTTGCCAGCCAAGGCTATAAAACCCAATCTGTCCTATTATTTAACTCATAACTATAGGAAAGTGGCAGATTAATACCTTCGTGACTTTATCAATATTTCCCAAGGGTATTTGTGCGTAAGTGAATGCAACGAATTCCACTGGAATTCAAACTCGGCTCATGGATTTGTCATTCCGAGTCAATATCCACTGCACCATAGTGCACATCCCAGGCAATATAGTCTGCCTAAAGAGACCAACCTGGTTGAAACTTAGCTAGCAAGTAAGTGGTATGTGCTCTGTTTTTTGTTATATATATATATATTGCACTGCTATATATATATATATATATTGCTGTTTTCCAATAGGATGCATTCTCAGAACTCCATGCATGCAGTTTCAGATGGTAATTCAGTGTATGTCATTTCACTGAAGTGTAAACAATTTTGTTATTCATAGTGTTAAACATGTCAATTGCAAGTAATTTTACACTACTTTATTCAAAAGAAATCTTAGGCTGAAGAACACAGAATTCTTGTTGAGTCTTACAGCAACCATGCTCCATCAGAAACAACATGCACAGATTAGTTGAGACACTTAAAAAACAATGATTTTGATGCTGAAAATAAAGAATGCTCTGGTGCACTGAAAAGTTTGAAGAGAAATAATTGGAGGTATTATTTCATGAAGACTCAGGCCAGGTTCAAGCTGAACTTGCAGAATCATTAGAAGTTAATCACACAACAGTTTCAAAATGTTTGGAAGCATTAAAATGATTCAAAAGCAAGGACATTGGGTGCTGTACTAGTTGAAGCCAAGAGACGTCGAATGGTGCCTTGTCATGTGTGAAAGCTGCTTCAGCGGCAGAAAAGGAAAGGTTTTTTGCATTGGTATTGTGGCTGGTGATGAAAAGTGTATACACTACAATAACCCGAAGTGTACAAGATTGTGGGGTAAGCCTAGCCATGCATCAACATTACTGGCAAACCTGAATATCCTTGGTTTGAAGCTTCTGCTCTGCATTTATTGGGATCAGCTGGGTGTAGTTTTTTATGAAGAAAATGATCAAAAATATCATGGGAGATCTCTATCAACCCCAAATAATGTGTTTGAACTGAGCATTGAAGAAAAAACTGTCTCAATAGTAGCAGAAACATGACAAAGTGATTTTGTAACATGAGAACACTGGGCTACATGTTGTAAAATGGGTAAAAATCTATTTGGAAACAGTTAAATGGTAAGCCCTAACTCACCCACTATATTCACCAGGCATTGCCTCATCTGATTATCACTTGTTTCAATCAATGGCACATAACCTGGCTGAGTAGCACTTTCATTCTTATAAAGATGCCAATATATGAGTTGATTTGTGATTAGACTCAAAAGACATTGTTTTTCCAATGTGAAATTCAAATGCTTCCAGAAAGATAGGGAAAAGTAGTGATGGATAATTGACAACTGACATATTTTTTACTAATATTTGTAAATAAAACATCACTTTTCATGAAAAATCAGTGAGAAATTATTCAAGGTTGAAAAATACTAATGAATATTCTTCAATTGAGAAGAAAATTAAATGTGTATTGAATAACAGTCCATTAATTTTAATTATATTTGCTTAACACATCCCTCAATAAATCATGGGCCTGACATGTAGATGACTTCACTAACAAAAAATCCATATGGTTTTTATAAAGTGCTAACCTTCAAATGGTACATGACAAAATTTGGGCCCAATTCAATTATTAGTTTACAAATTACAGTTATTTAAGTGAAGCTACTGTTGCAAATTTTCAAAACAATGGAAAATTCTAAATTTTGTGTGTTGATAAAGCATTGCTTTCTGATGGGAAAAAATATTGTTCAAGCAAAGCAATGGCTTAATAAGTGTTATTCTGACTGTGTTCTGTCAAAAACAATGGTTAAGAGGTGGTATGCTGACTTTAAATGCGGTTGTACAGACACAAATGATGCTGAACACTCAGGTCACCCAAAATTGGCAGTTGTCCTGAAAAACACCAAAAAAATCCACAAACTTGTTTTAGCCAATCATAAATTGAAGTTGCGTGGGATAGCAGAGAAGTTGAGCATATCAGAAAGCAGTGTATTCACCATTTTGATGAATACTTGTCAATGAGAAAGCTGTGTTCAAAGTGGGTGTCGCGTTTGCTCACAGTTGATCAAAAACAACAACACGTCAACAATTCAAAGCATTGTTTCCAACTGTTTCAATGCAACAAGAAGGAGCTTTTGCATAAATATATGACAATGAATGTAACATGGATCCACCATTTTACTCCTGAGTCAAATCAGCAGTCAGCTGAGTGGACAGCAGCATTTTGAAGCGACCAAAGATGCAAACATCAGCAGGCAAGGTTTTAGCCTCCATATTTTTGGATGTACAAGGTATTTTGTTCATCGATTACCTTGAGAAAGGAACAACCATCAATAGCAAATAATATATAGCATTATTGGTGCATTTAAATGAAGAAATTGCCAAAAAAAACCCAGCTGCAAATGAAGAAGAAAACTGTGATCTTTCACCAAGACAACATGTCACAAGTTGATCACAACTATGGTAAAACTATATGAATTGCACTTCACACTGCTTCTGCATCCACCCTATTCTCTAGATCTGGCCCCCAACAACTACTGGCTGTTTGCAGACCTCAAAAGAATGATCCAGAGGAAGAGATTTGACTCCAATGAAGAAATGATATCGGAAACTGAGGCGTATTTTGAGGCCAATGACAAATTGTTCTACAAAACAGGCACCGAATTGTTAGGAAAGCATTAGAATCAGTGTATCACCCTAGGAGGAGACTATGTTGATGAAAAAAGTTGAATTTTGCCTAAAAGTTGTTGTTTTATTAGTTAAGCCCAGGATTTATTGAGTGATGTGGTAGGTTTTGAATATACATATCATTTGAGTAATGTGGTGCATATTCTTTGAATAAAGGCCCATATGTTTGAAATAAAAGTATGTATGCTTGGAATATTGGTACACATAATTTGAATAATGCTGTAGGTTTTAACTGAAAGTATTTATGTTTTGAATAAAATTTAGTGAATTTTGAAGTGAAATACATATACTGTGACTGAATGGCTATATATTTTGAATAAACTTGTGTAACACTGTTACACAAATCAATTTTTAAACAGCTTATGTCTTCATTTATAATACAAAACACTACACAATTTGCTAAATTCCTTTCAAGTTTTGACAACAGGAAATCAATATACGCATTTACCATTTATCTCTATAACAATATTCCAAAACATTCTGAATGCTTCCATCAAGTATTATTGACCGTTGCCAGAATTGATCATTAAGCATTGCATTTGATGCTAGCTAGATTGCCAAAATATGAAAACTAATTCCTTTTGGGGTGCATTGGAACCTACTATTTACTTTGCTTTTCAAAAATGTTATATGCAATACTAGTGCACATATGTTGTCAAAAGGGATAGCAATTGTTATAAAGTTTTAATAATGAGATTTTTTTCTAATCATTTCACCCCAAGCAAGGTAGAAATGCTACTGGTGTGCAGAGGGTTACAGAAGAGATGAGTGATGAGGAAGAGGAGCAAGTTACAGGGGAGTCAAAGAATGAATAAGAAAAGGATGAAAACACTGGTGTGAAGAGAGCTGCATGAAAGTTGAGTAGAAAGGAAGAAGAACATGATACAAGGCTTGTCAGGGAAAATATGTGGGCCAAGAAGATAAGAGATGGCAATTGACTTAGCATTTAAATTCTTGGAGATTGTAGCTTTTAAGAAAGCAATTATACAGGTGGGAAGTACGAGCAAAGAAGCTGATGGAGAAGGTGTTTATCTGATAGCCATGACTGATTTCTCCTGCTTGTGTGGCATGGTGCAAAATCCTGTTGCCAATATCTTTTGATGTTAAAACTTATATGCATTTAATATAATAGTGAAATAGAAAAATCTATCGGAAGATAAAGATTAGCAACAAAACAACAAAAACAGTAATGACAAAGCCTATTTTGAATTCCAACAGGAATTTGATGTAGGTTTCCATGTTAAATTTGAGTCCCTGTGAGAAGATGAATAAAGGTATAACATCACCATCTCTAGTGATCACTCCAAACACCATGTTATTTCACTGGATATATCATCCAACTCCTTCTGAATCCTCTGCACTGTCCTCAAATTTACATCAAAATACTGAAATTTTTAAATTGGAGATTCTGGCACAAATGCCAAGAAGTAATTACCAAATTTCTGATGGAGTGAAATGAATCATGCTGCTCTTCTTCTCATATAAGGTACCCAAATAACTGTACTATATTGTGCAGTTGACAAAAGCAAACAACATGCATGCACAAAATTCAAAGTATAAAATGGCAGCAATTTACCCATTGTACCCTATATATATGATGATGAAAGAAGCCCTGTAAACTTTGATACTCACAGAATAATTTGAAGACAAGAGGGACATAGGAAAATTATTCTGTGAGTATCAAAGTTTACAGGGCTTCTTTCATCATCATATATATAGGGTACAATGGGTAAATTGCTGCCATTTTATACTTTGAATTTTGTGCATGCATGTTGTTTGCTTTTTATCTGATTCTTACCAAATTTCACACAAATATTTTTTAGGCTGAATCTGAGCTCCAGGACCATGGATTAGTTTTAAAGCTTTCATTACACCTGAGCAATGCCGGGTTATACTGCTTGTATTTTTATAGATTGTTTTATTAATAAACTGGTTCAGACTCCAAATTGTCAAAAGTAAGATGTTGCATTTTACACAATATCACATTACATTAATAAATGCTGTAAAATTCTATTATTGCTATCTGCCAGGTTTGGTGAAACATACAAATATGAAGTTGATCTGTGTGATGTGCCTCTTGGTGACTTGGGGGATCATAGCTCTCCAAACTTCCTATCTTTTGTTGCTCTTTTGTCTCCTTCCTATCCTTTCCAGTTACCGTTCTGTTATCTCTTTACACAAACTCATCAGATAAGTCACTTGCTGCTTTTCTCTGTTCTTGTTTTCAATATGTCTTGTGCATGTCAAATTCTTCAATCCTTCTTTCCTTATGTGTCTTAGAAATATCAACATAGTCTTTTTTATTCTAAGTATAAGCATCCTTTAGTTCATATATTGGGTCGTTTCTCTTGCTACATTTTTCTTACAATTGATGTTTAGTCCTTTCTTCTCACTTTCTTTTATTACCTTCTCTAGGAATTTCTACAGTTTCCTTTCTGTGCCTGCTATCAACACCCCGTCATTGGTATATCTATGTTGTTAAGATTGTTGCTACCAATAATAAATCCTGGTAGGACTTCTTCTTTTCTAAGGATCCCCTCACAGTAAAGGTTGAATGAGTCTGCCAAGAAGACTTCTCCTTGTCATATTCCTTTTTCTATTTTGTGATATTTATTACATTCCTTTTTTTTATCTGTATGCAGGCAGTTTTTATAAGTTCTGGATTATTCTAATATCTTTTTCAAATAAAGCTTAACTAGAAGTTGGAACATTTCTTTGTGCTGTACTCTATCAAACAATTTTGCATAATCTACAAAATATAGCTATACATAATTTTGCATTTGCATATCTCTTTCTGATATCATTCTGAACATTAATACTGCATGCCTTGTGCCAGTGTCTCTAACAAAACTGTATTGTTTTTGTCCTGTTTCCACTTTAATTCTGTTGCATATTTTGTTGTGTAGCTCATTCAGCTGATTTTGTAATGGAGTTTGCAGTTATTTGTATCTAGCTTTTTAGGCAGTGCTACAAAAAGTGATTTGCTAAGGTCTGTATATCAACACTTAGTAAATCACTTAGTAAGGTCTGCATATCAACACTTAGTAAATCGCTTAGTAAGGTCTGTATATCAACACTGTTATATATTTTGTTTATTATCTCCATAATGTTTGTAGAAATCAAATAAGTTACCTTCTAACATGGTTGCCTTCTTTTTGTCCCCATTTTGTCTACCTCGTTTATAGGAGAGTATCTAATGTAGCAAGTGGGTTAGTCCACTTTACTAAAATGGACCTGACCAACACATTTGCATAAGTGGATTCTAGTCACTCATATATATCTCTTCATTAGATCACTCAAGAGCTTGGTCTTTCATTTGGACTGACTACACCAATCTACTTGTGCGCCAAATCACTCGCTATTATCCAATATCCAACAATGTTGTTAATACTGAAATTGCCTAATGCTGCTAGTATTTCTTTTACTATCTAATCTAGTCTTGTGGCTTTGTTCCTGTTTATCTTGACCATTGTTGATGTCATTTCAGAATTTAATATTTCTGGTCCTTCCATATTTTTGTGTATTGCAAGTTTTCCTCTTTTGTCATGGAAATGTCCTGCAACATATTTGTTCTATCTTTGATATATGTTTTCTTTTTCTATTATCAGCATTCACTCTTACAATTTTATGCAATCTGTTAATGAGTATATCTTTGTCCTGTTATTTTGCTTATTCATTTATACAGATCTACCTTATTTATGGTGTTCATTCATTCTATTCCTGCACACGTTTCATTGAGTCAGTCCTCTTTTGCTTGCCTGCATTTGTTTAATTAACTAAGATGAATTATCTTCTAGTCTGAACAGTGAAATGAGAACAATGTGCTTAGTGGATTGAATAAAATATTTGGTTAAAAATTCTCAACACAATTACCAAATATATCTGAGGAAGGCCAAAAATCACAATAGCTAAAATTGTGATTATAGCAATGAAGGTGATAATAAAGTGATTTAAACACTTTGATTAAAAGCAGAAATTCATTAGCAGCTCTTTGTGCAGAAATAATCTTCTTACCTTCAAAAAAGGCTGAGGGCATGTGCCTACCAATGACATTGGCTCAATGATACAAACAAATTGGAGCAGACGCATTACATTGTTTATAATAGAAAATGGTTGATGGAATAACCCAAATATACTGCCTACAAATGCATATAAAGTCAGTGGCAGTGAATAAGAAGAGAGAAGCAGGCTGCTGTGAGAGTGGATATGTGGCTATTTGGGTGTGCAGCTTTGTGAATTTGCGACATTTTGGTTTATTTTTACTACACTCTTATAGTTCTTTTTTTTTTAAAAACATCATTATCATTGCAAGAGTTGTCCAGATTAATGATCTTATTCTTTATGTTGCTTTTGTTGTAATCACATTTCAAACTGTAAAGAAAATCTTTATGGGTAAAGGCAAAAAGAAAAAAAAGACTAACACTATCTCTGTCTATGGCAGTTTGTGCAACTCCTCACATAAGAACTTCGGTCATTGTACATTTTTATGAGCTGACAAACTCCCACAAATCATACAGGCTGCTGGGGGTGAGTATTTTTTTATCAAGTCACCATGGTTATAGAGCCCAGTCTACCCTACTATTTAACTCATAGCTGGGTGTGGGGAGACATGGATTCATACTCTCCCAAGGATATTTGTTTGCATGTGTGAAAATGAACATCTTGAACTTGTCCAGAATTCAAACTCAAGTAGCCACATTCTCTTTTCAACTTGTTAACCATTACACCACACACACATTTATTGTGGTTCATATTCTGGCCAATCTGTTATTTAGACCTTGTCCCAGAGAGTTTAATATGAATATGGTGCATGTTACTCTTCCTGGAACAAATGTATAAAGAATAGTGTTAGAGCAAAAGAAAAAACCAAAGGAAGAGGTATATATTAATCTGATGGACAGCTGTATATAAGTGGAAGTAGTGTTGATTTAGCTTTGTATGTGTGTATGTGTTTTCTTCTTCATTAGGGAATAACATTGTAGATCCTCTCCAGATATAAAAAATGTGGAATCACCTCTAATGCACAAGTTACTGAGAATAGAATTATCTCTGTGGCTTGTACTGCTGGAAATGAGCTGTGCTGTTTGGTACATTTGCTATCATTTCTTTTCTGCTTACCACCATTTTCTATGAAAAGAAATCCTTCTTCTCTCTTTCCTTATGGATTGTAGAAAAAGGTTTTTGAACGGATTGCTCAAAACATCATTTTAATAACAGAACAACCTAAAGGATGATTCAGTAACACTTTATAAATCTCCTCTGCCAATATATCTTTGATATATTTAATTATTATTTAAAGGTTTAATTCTGATGGCAAAGGCATCCAAAATATCACAATTATTAAAATAGTTTTTTTCTTTATTAGTACCCAATCTCTTACATCAGTCGTTATTACTTGCAGCTTTTAAAAGCAACAAAAATATTTTGGCACACTCTGCACATAAATAAATTTAAGGCTCCCCATCAGCTTGTTCACATTGCTCCTTGGTCTTTTGAATAGGAATAGAGGTTTATCATTTGTTTCCAGTTTAGGATTGGGTTCCCAGTTCCTTCTAAAATCTTTTCATTCTCTTTCACTCTCAGTAGCCCCTTGAGTCTTAGTAGTATTATAGAAGAAGTATCTCTTTTTATTAACATATCAGATAGTCAAAGTGCTGCAAAAGCATATCAGAACCATTGCTATATGTGACTTAAAAAACCCCCCAAAATATCAGCTGTTGAAATTGTACGGTGATACTGATTACACAACTATTTACTCATGTCTTAAGAGTAAGTATGATCATCGGAATCCTGATGAACAGAGCAAGAAGCAGAATCAGGCCAAAGATAGGATAAAAACAGTGTGGATTCGTCAAAGACACTGGAACAAGAAACACCATATTTATGATTAGGATGCTCTCCAAAAGGGCAATACAAATGAAGAAGGACTTGTATCTATGTTTTATTGATTATGCAAAAGCGTTCAACAAAATACGCACAAAGAACTGATGGAGATGCTCAGCAGCCTTGACATATTTGAGAAAGATAGGAGTAATCAAGAATTTCTACTGACTGCATATGGACAGGTAATGAATTCAGCAGATGTACAAAGATAGAAAGGGGCATAAAACAAGGATGTGTCTTTTCACCAGATCTATTCAACTGGTACAGTGAGACTATTTTGAGGACCCTAGATTTGTCATTGGAGGCCACAATTTGAACAACATAAGGTATGCAGATGATACAGTGCTGATTGCAGACATGGAAAGGAAGCTACAAGACCTCCTACAGAAGATAACTGAAGAGAGTGACAAAAAAGGGCTACAAATAAACTGCAAAAATTCGAATACATAGTCATCAGCAAAAAGAGGAACCCAAAAAGCCAAATAGAGGTGGGGAATACTAAAAGCAAGCAAGTACAAAAAATTAAATACCTGGGAAGTGTTCTAACAGAAGATGGAAAGTGTGACACAGAGATCCAAAAGCAAATTGGCATGGCGAAGGACGCATTCCAGAAGCTGAGTAAAGTATTAAGAGACAAGAAACTCACTAGAAACAAAAAGGAGAGTACTGGATTGCTATGTGATGTCAGTTCTTCAATATGGCAGTGAATGCTGGACAATATCATCAAAGATGAAGGAAAAACTTGAAAAACTTGAAGCAACTGAAGGATGCTGTGGCTATCATGGGCCGAGCATGTGAGCAATGATGAGGTTTTGGAAAGGATGAAAATGAAAAGGAAATTAATATCAGGAAGAGACAGCTAAAGTTCCTGGGACATGCAATGATAAAGGAGGGCTTGAAGAACCTGATACTAACAGGCCAGATAGAAGGAAAAAGAGACAGGGAAAAGCAGCGGATAACATATTTGAAGGGCCTGAGCAGGTGGATGACAGAATGGGAGTTGCATGGTGTTAAAGGAGAAAGCGTGCTAAGAGCCACCAGGGAGAGGGAAATGTGGAAAGCCATGATCACCTATATCTTGAAAGGACAGAGTACATAGAAGAAGAAGATGATAGTTCTGACAAAATAAAACTGGCAGCTACTCTTAGAAAACTACTGACAATCAGTTGTTAAGTGAAGCAAGAAATGGCTTGTGAATTTGAAAACTTCCAAAATTAAACTGCTATCCTTTAATCATCATAAAGAACCATTTTTGCTCTTCTGATGCTAACTTTCAGAAGAGCAATTTACTGTGCTTCCTTGATCTCACGTTTTCTAATGACATGAAGTAGAGTGATTTTATTGAACCAATTGCTCAGTCTGCTGTTATGAAGGTTAGTTCACTGTGTGATGCCAAACAGTTTTTCTCATCAGAATCCATTTTGCACATTTATAAATCTACCAATTTGTCCTTACATTAAATATTGCTGTCAAATCAAGTTTAGTGCTCTAGCATTATATCTGAATATTGTCAATAAAATCCAAAGAAGGGCCTGTAATGTTATCAGTTCTGACCTGGCATCCTTACTTATATTCCAACATAGCTTCCCTCTGTTTTTTATCTATGAATATTTTCAACAGGCCAAAGCATGCAACATAGTCTGCTTATTTGCAATTAACTGTGCTGGGCAGTGCTTCTCTGAAGTATAGAGATGAGAGATTGCCTAACTTGATCAATAAAACTAGGAGTAATTAAAACCAAACAGAACATGACTGATAAATGATCAATAAATTCAACAATGTATAAGTTTTGTTCAGAATTTTAATCACAAATCTTTCTTTCCGTTGATCAATTATTTTGGTGAGGATTTGCTTATCTTCAATTTCTGATAAAATTATTTTGCAATTTATTTTGATTGTACAGCAATGTATTTCTATAGTAAAATCACTTAAAATGCACTTCTATAATAAAATTATATGCAGTTATATGCTATAGTAAAATATTTCCACTGTAGTAAGATGCATTTCTATAGTAAAATCATTTAAAATGCATGTCTGTTATAAAACTATATGCAGTGATATGCTATAGCAAAAATATTTCTTTTGTAGTAAAATGCATTTCTATAGTAAAAACACTTAAAATGCACTTCTATATTAAAAATATATACAGTGATATGCTATAGTAAAAATATGTGCATTAAATATATAATAGCTATGTTTTGTCAGTAATTGTTGCATTAATTCCTGACAACAGAAAATGTCTCCCCTCTAGATTTTTATTGCATTTTTATAATAATTTATTTACAATCTATTAAAATTGTTTGCAATGATTCCTATAGTAAAATAATTAGCAGTGCATTTACATTATACATATCATAGCCATATTCTGTCAGTAATGTCTGCATTAATTCTGAACCAATGGCAATCTGTTTCTTCCAATTCTTTAAGGCATAACGTACAGACTGGAATTATAATTTTCTCAAGAGTATTCTAGGTAAATTTTGTAAAATCTGTCAGTTAATTAATTAAATTTGACAATAAATGTTAATATTTTTATTATAATCTTTATATGTTTCTATGCTAAATGTATTAACAGAAATGTTCTCATTCTCTTATATATATATATATATATATATATTCCCACCCCACATTCACTTACATATCATATTACCAAAAATAAATCGTTTTCACCATTTATTTTTCATTTCAACTTATCACCAGATGAGGAGCAAATGTAGCCCTGAAACATGAAAATTTTTGTGTAGTGATACTATGCTTTTATAAACCATTGTAACAACCATTATAATATAAAGCTCACTGTTTATAAAAGTAAATGCATGAACAGTAGTTTTAAAACCTATGTGTTCCATAACTTTCTTACACTATATATATATTCCTTTAGAACATACTATATCAGTATATATGTAATTGTTAGATTGAATGAAATGTTTGAAATATTTGTTTAATAAATCTTATTCATTTAGAGGATGTGCGTTGTGGTTCAGTGGATATCGACTCGGAACGAGAAATCAGGGAACTGAGTTCGAATTCCAGTTGAATTCATTGCATTCACTTACGTGCAAATACCCTTGGGAAAGGTATTTAATCCATCTCTTCCTTCCAGTTATGGATTAAATAACAGGACAGATTGGGTTCTTTAGCCTTGGCTGGCAACCAGTCTACCGCAGAAAGCAATGGCAACCTACTGCGGGATAATCTTCTGCCCAGTCAGTCATGTCTCTTTCGAGACATGATCGCCCAAGCGTGTTTCACGTATGACACTTAACTGACTGATTCATTTAGATCACAGATTACATGTACATATACATAAACTATAAAACATATTTGCATTAAGAAGTTTATATGAATGACAAAGCGATTTTTCTTTCTATCATTAGGTACTAAATGATAACTTTGACTAAATTCTCAGTCTTCACAAACTGAAAATGGGTACCTACCAAATTTATGGTACTCAAGATGTAGTACCAATAGATTTACCTTGTGTTCATGGCTTTTCATTGCTGAGCTAGACAAGGATTTATATATACCAAAATGGCTGTAGGTTAAAGTCTTAAAATTGAAGAGATTTTTTTCACTTTATGCTTGTTTCATCTCTGCAAAATAGAGGTATAGTAAATTGTCTGGCCACCACAATGAAATTTGTAATGGTGGTGGGTTCTATAATCATGACTATATGATTAAACCAATGTGTTGTTTACAGCAAGTGGGTAAGACTCAGATTTTCAACCTTTTTTTTTTATCCATGGACCACTTTTACTCTTAATTTTTTTTTTGTGGACACCCAGAACCATTAAAAAAATAGCTTATTTTATTTTTTCAGTAATAGATAACTTTAGGAATTGTATTATAAAAATAGTAAATGTATATGTTTTATTTTGAAGTAAAACTGATTTAATGAAAATAAACTTAAATAAATTCTATGGAACATTTATATACACTCGTAAAATAACTCATAATATAAATCCTTTTTTAAATATGTGAGTAATTCATAAATGAAAAAGTGCAGATTTATTCAGTGAGTTCCTTGCAGTTGATACTGCTCTGCTATTTTTTTTTAATATTTAGCTTCATCAATGTTGATAAGAGTTGAAGATCACCCCCTTTTCACAATGTAGAGTCTATTACTATATTATTTAATTTATATCAATATATTTTATTTTATTAATATTTAAAATTAATTTTATTAATCTGGACTTTCCACAAAATCACAGTTGGCCTGCTTTAAGGTATTGAATTTTTAACATATACCATTTTCTTTCTGTCTATTCTATTTAGCTTCACATACACACTTTACATGCTACTATGATATCATGGATGTGTGGATGGTGTAATGGATAGCAGCTAGGAATGAGAAATTGGAAAGACAAGTTCGAATTCTGGTTGAGTTTGTTACATTCATTTATGTAGAAATACTCCTAGGAAAGGTATGAATCCATCCCTTCTCCCTCATCTATGGGTTAAATAAGAGGGTTTGTATCTGGAAAAAATCACTTGTTTACAAGATTTGTTAATGAAATATTCAATGACAGGAAAAGAATAATTGTTACAATTCCAAAAATATGTTTTGATTTTAAATAGCCCATAACGAGTTGTTACACTATAAAAAACAAGTACATATTCTGTGAGATCACCTCTTGCCAATTCTGTTCATTTAAAGGTCAAGCTAAATAAATCATCTACTAGGTGAGTGTCATTGGTAGTCAATTTGCAGAATGAAGTTGAAACTTTGAAAAGAGGAATTATGGTCCAAAGAGCCACAATTTCTTTTATAGTATCAATTGGATAAACATATATTCACTGAACACAAGTGGTGTATATTCCAGGTTGAGAACAGTTCATTACAATCCTCTCCTCATAACATTTTACTGTTCACATCTATTAAACTATACTTGCATTCAATATGGGTTTACTTGCATTCAACAGCAAGTATGACAATTGGAGTAGTCTCTGGGTTATCAGGTTTTTGCTGAAATGTTCTTATATTCAGCTTGTCAAGCAGTTTTCAGAGGTTTTCTGCTCAATAATTGATAAAGCTGTTTGAAATAGATCATACACTCTGATCCTAGCTTTTCCCCAAATAGCAGTTCATAATTTTTGTTTCTTAACACATGATACAAGTTTACTGATGACTATGGAAATAGTAAAGTCACACTAGTAATTCTACTTTGTTCTAATGAAATTTTGGTTACTCATATTAACTTGCAGAATGACCTTTTAAAATAAAATATGTATGGACAATTTCAAAGTAATGTTTAACAAGTAAATAAATAGATGAACATAAAGATAGTTAATGAAATTCTATAACACTATTTTGGCATTTGGAAAAATATGATGATGTAATAATTGCATGTGAAAAAAATATACAATACTATAATATTACATGTGGAAAAATATGATACTATTTTAGTACGATGGAGCAGAAGAAATTATTACTATTGTACAGATTACCGTTGCAATATGAGTGGAGAGAAAAAAATATTTATTACTAAATTTCTAAAATCTGAAAAACTAGCTGAAAATAGAAAAGAATAAAAGGGAAAAATATATTTTGCGGGTATAAAGTAATAGGTCAGACGAGGTCATTATGTGCAGCTATTATGTGACAAAGCAGAAACAAATAAGTAAAAAAGACACCATTGGAAGCCTTGGGCTTTGCAGCTGGTGGAAGTGAAAAATAACAGTAGTCAAAACATGTTTTCGAGGTTAAGGAAGGTTAGATCCTTAATTCCCTAATTCTCTGGAAAAGGATTTAACTTGGGAAACAAATGATCTAATTACTCGAACCAGAAGAAGACAAAAAGAAATGACGTCAACAGAAATATTGCTATTTCATTGATTAAACCAAGGGGAGAAAATAACTATACCTCAAAGTGTGGAGGTGGAAATAATTTAATTGGTTAAAGGCATGGACACCTGTGTCCATCATGGATCCTCCAAGAGAATTTGGGACAGGCATAAAAACTAAAGCCGAGAAGGCCAAAGTTAGTTGGAGCTGATCCTTGGGACCAGTCGAAATGTAACAACTGAGGAAGGAGTGTTCCAAACTGGGAGCCATGCCATTGGGTGCCAACTGTAGAGACAGTGACAGTTGCCATGCTGAGGGGGGCCAACTGTAGAGACATTGACAGTCACCCCTGATAGAATCCTTGCTGAAGATGTACAGAAATGTAGAGAAGCCTGCCGCTGACTGACTTAAGAGTTAAAGTCAAATAATGTGCCTCTGACAGAGTCCTGGCTGAAGAAATAAAGAAACAGAAAAAGCTGAGGAAGAGTTAAAGTCAAAGAGGAGTTGTTGCTGTGCCGAGCTAAGGCAGACAAGACGAATTTACCGTGGCTGTCACAAAGACCTCACTTTAGCTGTTTCCGTAAGGCTTCAGTGAAAAGCCCTGATAAGACTCTTTTTTTTAAAACTTGAAATCTCTGATAGAAGTGAACAAACATTACTCTCAAACAAAAACTTTCACTCTGTTGTAAGAATAAAAATTCAACGACTTATATTCTATTTCTGTTTGCTGTTTTTTGTATATAAAGAGTTTTTTGCAACTTATTCAGGTGTCATCAAATTTATTAATTTTTTTGGGGTGCCGTTCTTTTTTTTATTAACCCAAGTGTGCATGAACGTCCGGTCTGGTTCAATGTGGCAAAGATAGGGCTAGCAGGATTTCAGTGTGTCTTCCTTGAGATCAAAATTCACAGCATGGGCAAGGAGGAACACTGTTGTAATAGACGACTTGAAGACCACCTACTGTGACTAGGCCATCACGACTAGTAACCCGAGAGCATCATCATATCTGGTGCCATGTTGACGGCATAAACCCAGACTGACCGCATACATAGTTTTCATTCAAAAACTGACACACAAAATGTTTTCTAGTTTAAATTATAATGCAAATGCTCAAATATGATTAACTTTATTTAAACCTTTGAAATTTATATTCCAAAAAAATAAGACATTTCATTTTTTTTTTTTTTTGGATGTATATTTTTTTACTTCAAGATTACATACTTACATGCATATGGTGTAGTGAAGTTATACCTCTGGATAAATAATTATAAACTCCCTAACATTTATACATAATTATTATAAACCGCCTAACATTTATACATACAAAAATACTTGGAGGAAAGGAGAAACAGTAAAACATGGAAACAGCAAGACAAGTATTATTTATTATCTGGTAGACAGTGGTTGTTATGTGGTATTACAGACACAAGAGACAGTAATACTGAGTAAATTGCGATTTAGGATTAAATATAGATTGGAAGTCAACTGAATGGTAAAATAAAGAATTAATAAATTGTGTCCAGATAATTAAGTTGGAGTGTCTGAAGTTTTTTTACCTCAAATTTTGGTTTTGATCATTAAGAGAGAAATGTTTCCATTGTGATTTTTGGTCAACCTAAGTGATGACTGTTTGATAGTGAGAGTGTCATGTGTTTGTGTAAAGGAGAAGAGTGGGGTTGATTCCCATTGGTTTAAAAAGAGTAAATTAATGATAATTATAATTGTTATAATTATTTTATTATGATTATTTGTGACAGTATAATTAATTTTTATTTATTTATTTTTAATGGCTACAGATAGTGGTAATATTAGCCATATGGAAACATTTGTCATTCATTGCCTTAGCGGCAAGTTATACTATTTTTGTCGAAATTTATAAACTCTTTCTCCTAAAACAATTTTTCAGGAAAATAGGTTTCTCAAGTGTACTAATTTTTATTGTTCTTTACAGTAATAATGGTGGCTTCCTTCCTTGCCTTTTGTTTGAAGTCCTGTGGAATATAAACATCTTCATTGTCATTGTTTTCTCTTTGAGTAGCTGCTGCTGCAAATCCTCAAGTGACATGGCTTCTGTTCTCTGGTACAATTCTTTGTGATTCTTTAGTGCCAGTCAACAAGTGTAGTTCTCACTACTAGCTTCATTTGCTCAAAGCCATTTTTAACTATTGATCTTAGAAAGCGGTTGTATACAGCTGACACTTTAAATATTTCTGGACAACTTCGGTACGACTAGTTTTTAGGTTAATGTTTTGGTTTTGTAGCAATTTGTGGTGTTGGGCAAAATACCCCTAGTACAGCCTATTCTTTGTTCAATTTTCTTTTCTCTTTTTTTTAATAATAACACTCCATGCAAGGCAATAAAGTCACTAAGACACAAGGGGAAACATTACTTAGGAGCAAGAAAAATAGAAGAGTAATCAAGAGGGCAGTAGATAATGATTGACATTCCATTTAAATTTTTGAAGACCAGTGTTGACTGGAAATCATGGGGCTGGAAAAGAATTCCATGAGAAATTTCCTAAAAAGGAATAAGACAAAAATAAATATAATGTTTTTTTGAAAAATAAAAATGCTAAAATGTGAAACATACTTATAAAAGAAATGCCATATTTTAGAATATATCTTGCACCCTGGTGTTCAAAGATCCTATTTTTTTCTGAAAATGTTTAAAAGATTTATCCCACATCTTACAGGTTGTAAGTTCTTAGTATTTTTTAATTTAATTTTATTTCACTTAATTTTTTTCAATATTTTGCAATTCAAAATTGGAATACATAACTACTGTATTTTCTGGTCTCAAATACAGTAATTATTTGTTTTAATATCTTTTATTTTAAAGTTTAAGTCTGCGCCTTTTTTTCTTTACACTTAATCTGACCAAATTTTTTTCTTTACACTTAATCTGACCAATTTTTTTTCTTTACACTTAATCTGACCAATTTTTTTTCTTTACACTTAATCTGACCAAATTTTTTTCTTTACACTTAATCTGACCAAATTTTTTTCTTTACACTTAATCTGGCCAATTTTTTCTTTACACTTAATCTGACCAAATTTTTTTCTTTACACTTAATCTGACCATATTTTTTCTTTATACTTAATCTGACCATATTTTTTTCTTTATACTTAATCTGACCAAATTTTTTTCTTTATACTTAATCTGACCAAATTTTTTTTTATACTTAATCTGACCAATTTTTTTTCTTTACACTTAATCTGACCAATTTTTTTTTCTTTACACTTAATCTGACCAATTTCTTTTCTTTACACTTAATCTGACCAATTTTTTTTTCTTTACACTTAATCTGACCAATTTCTTTTCTTTACACTTAATCTGACCAATTTTTTTTCTTTACACTTAATCTGACCAATTTTTTTTTCTTTACACTTAATCTGACCAATTTTTTTTCTTTACACTTAATCTGACCAATTTTTTTTTCTTTACAATTAATCTGACCAATTTTTTTTTCTTTACACTTAATCTGACCAAATTTTTTTTCTTTACACTTAATCTGACCAAATTTTTTTTCTTTACACTTAATCTGACCAAATTTTTTTCTTTACACTTAATCTGGCCAATTTTTTCTTTACACTTAATCTGACCAAATTTTTTTCTTTACACTTAATCTGACCATATTTTTTTCTTTATACTTAATCTGACCATATTTTTTTCTTTATACTTAATCTGACCATATTTTTTTCTTTATACTTAATCTGACCAAATTTTTTTCTTTATACTTAATCTGACCAAATTTTTTTTTATACTTAATCTGACCAATTTTTTTTCTTTACACTTAATCTGACCAATTTTTTTTTCTTTACACTTAATCTGACCAATTTTTTTTTCTTTACACTTAATCTGACCAATTTTTTTTCTTTACACTTAATCTGACCAAATTTTTTTCTTTACACTTAATCTAACTAAAATTTTCACAAGATTCAGTTTTCTGCTCTGCTGCAACTGCTTACTGCATACACTTGATTATCATTGCACTTATTTGCTTATACAAAGGTGGATCAATATCTCTGTATTCTTACAGAGTTAATAGCTAAAATTTGAGCTGAATTTTTCACCATATAATGCTTAATCTATGTGATTAATAGAGAAGTATTGAGTTAAGTGCATTGACATGCAAACAGTTTATGTTCAGAAATAAATATTTGTTGCATAAAATAAATGATTTATCATCATTTCGATTTGTACTTATTGGATGTTATTAGCTTATCTACATATTTCTCTGAGAGAAATTCATTATTTGTCACATTAGTTGATCAGAATTATATTCTTCTTTCATGTACTGTGTTCCTTCAAGGTGTCACTGTTTGATGCTTTCTGCAACTTTGTGTCTTTCATTGCCCTTTGACCCTTTACTATCCCTCTTTCTCTTTGTTCTCCCATCCATTCACACTAAACTTGCATGGTAGATTATTTGCTGTCCCACCTCTGATACTTCTCTTGCCTTCAATATCAGTGTTAAGTCTGGTGCTCCTGCTGTATAGTTAGAGATTTTTGATAAAATCCAAAGAAGAATCTGCAATATTATTGATCCTGACTTGGTATCTCAGCTTCAGTTTTCCACTGCCATAACTTAGCTTTCCTGTGCCTCTTCTAAAAATACTTGCATGGTAATTACTCTGATAGACTTTCCTCTATGGTACATAGACTTTAAGGATTTAAACATAGTACTTGATTGGTAACAAGGTCTCAACATTTTACAGTTGAAATGGCTAGATGTAATCCTAAGTTCTATGTTAATAGTTTTTTCTCTTACACTTCTCACTTATGGAACTCTCTTTCAGTTTTTACTTCAACTTTGATCTTTGAAAATTTAAATGTAGTTTAAATCATTATCTTCTGTCTTCTTAATTCTTGTTCTTTTATTGTCTTCTCTCCTTGATAGTATATTTTTCTCATATTGTCTAACACTCAGTATTTCCTTGTCTCTTAGTGACTTTATTGCCTTGCTCGGGGTGAAATGATTAAAAATTTCTCTTATCACCTCAAAAACTTTAATGTACTTTCTTCATTTGTTCTTATTTCAAGTCAGTGCAGGTATTTGATTAAAAAAATTCATAAAAGAAATATGCAGATAAGTAAATAAAAAGAAAATTTCTTTCTTGTCTTTATCTAAACTTATTTATAAATGGGACTTTGTGTGTGTGTGTCTGTGTGTGTGTGTGTGTCCATTACTTATAGGCTCTGAAACGGCTGAACTGATTTTCTTGAAAATTTACACAGTTGTACTATAAGCGTCTGCGAGTGTTCTTAGCTAGGTTTTGTGTCAAGGTACCCCTGATAAATTTCGAAAATCGATAATCGAAAAAATCAGGTTATAGAAGTAGTGGTCCAATTTTAATCAAATTTGATACACTCATAGACAAATACATAAGAAATGATATTCAGAAGTTTCAAGGTTGCAGTTCTTACAATAGTGCAGAAAATTTGATATCAATACCAGGGAATCAAAATTTGACTTACATCCTTTCATTTTTTCTTTTAGTCTACGGTTTTGCTTTAACTGGAAACAACTATTGCTTTTTAGTCTTTCGTGCCAACATCCAAAGAGTCTGAGCTCCAGGACCATGGATTAGTTTTAAAGCTTTTATTACACCTGAGCAATGCCGGGCTATACTGCTAGTTTCCAATATGCCATTTACAATCAATTCTTAATATATATTATTGTGTGACATTACAGATATGATTGGAACACTCATATGGAATGCTAAATGATTGTACCTGTATCTTAAGTCTTTTTTTTATGGCCAGTAATAAAGTCTGCAAAATGAGGTCTTCAAAGCAGCCACCCACTTGACCAAAAGAGAAAATAATAGATAAATAATGAAAAACATAAAGATCGAGAAGCACCTCACCAGACTTTGGAGATTTCCATTCTCAGGCTTGTATAAACAGTCACAATTGAGATTGAAGGTAATTCCAGGTTAACTATTGGTGGGTTTATGCTGTCTGTTTAGTTAGGTCTGATGCCATGATGTAAAGATAGATGGAGGAATCATTGAAGAAAGAGAGATTTTGCTAAGGTTAAAACTGATCTGTAGCTTTTAATGACAGAAATAGCAGTTGCACCAGGTGCCAATGACTTAATTCCTCATCTGTGCAAGTGAATCATTGAATAAACAACCATATATTTTGGAAAAAGTATTCAATCTTTATTTCTTACCAAGATATTAATTTCACTTTTTACATCCATTGTGAATGTACAATTGACTATTCCTTGTTTTTGTGCATATAAACACAAACAATAACAGAGAGAGACAACATGTGGTTATATCTCCAGTTTGTGAGTAGATAAGGAAAGATTTGTTGTATGTTTCCAATATATATGTAAGTGGTGTGATGGATAGTGGTTTGGGAATGAGAAATCAATTTCAAATTCAAGTTGGGTTTGTTACTTTCACTTATGTGCAAATACTCATGGGAAAGTATGAATCCATCTCATCATCCCAGCTATGGATTAATTAAAAGGACTTGTATCTAGAAAAATCATAATTATTATAAGTTTTGGCTTTCAATGCTCACAAAGGACTTGAAAATTTATAAAAACAAATCAATCCAATATAAAGATATAAAGTATACATTCTCAGGCACATATTTTAATCTATCTCTGCATTAGACACACACTCCCTCTCTCTGGCTATCTGTCATATATGTATATAATATTAAAAAATGATGATGATGGCTACAACTCCTTTGTTGTGTATGGCATCACAAGATATTGTAAGACCTATTTGTGCTTTGAATGGATATGGCTTGTAAACTGGACACATTTCTAAAATATGTGACACAAAATTGGAAGACCTGGGAAACATACATTTTGTTGTCATTTAGGGTTATTTTTGTGACTGTTTGCATGCCTTTTTAGTTAGACAGCTGGCTTGCAAATGTCTTTGCAAAAGCTGCATGAATTCTCAGTACTTAACAGAATGCCAACCAACTATGAAATGGTGTTAAGATGACTTTTCATATGACTTGATTTTTCTGCTTTACTCAGGCAAATCTTGCCACAAGCATCACAAGTGAGGTCCTCTATTTTACCTATCTGGTCTGGGAGCCCTTATCAGATATTTTTTCAGCTTTCCAGAACCTTCTTTTGACAGGTACTATGATCATTTACATAGAGCTTCCAGCCATATATACTGATGTTTGCAAGATTCAGTGAGACACACACACACACACACACTAATCTCTTATAAGTCATTAGTTTAAATATAAATCTATTTTGTTCTCAATAAAAAGGGCATCAAAAAATTCTTAACCTGATTGAGAAAGGATTAAAAAAATCTGATGTTTAATGATTTGGTTAGATTTTGTAAAGTGGGTCAAGCTAATAATCTTTCAGCTACCTTCATATAGATATATATTTATTTAAATAGGTATATACATATAATGTTTAGTGGAGGCATGGTAAAGTAATGGATAGCAGCTTGGATTGAAGAATTGGAGAGCTGAGTTTAAATTCTAGTCAGATTCATTACATTAATTTACGTACTAATACCCTTGAGAAAGGTATGAATCCATCTCTTCCTCCCAAGATATAGGTAAAATAATAGGACAGACTGGGTTCTATAGCCTTGGGTGTCAACCAGTTTAAGAGAAAGAAAATTCTGAATTCAAACCAGCCTGGAAGGGGTTGGCCTCTGTCAGGCTGTCGTGCTCAAAGAAACATCACTTCTAATGCACATGCAGTATATATGGTGCCCCTACAATTCTAATGAGTCATGGTATATCTGGATCTGGATAATATAATAATGTTTACATATGTAACATAATAAATATTTTTTGTTGGCAATCAGTCTTAAATAGAAATGTGTTCCAGGTATTTGTGAACACATCTTTAGTAGACCATAAATGGAAAATAATTTAGCCTAAGTCACATGGCATGTGTCAAATTTTAACATTCCCTATTGTTTTTTAGATGTAGAAAATGCATTAACATGGCAGCTTAGAAGCTGTCACAGGAAATGAAAAGGCACATCATGCCTGTTTGCACTCACTGCTAACTACAGAAACTTGGAAATACTCAGCTTCTGAAAAGTGGTAGGGGAAGAGAAGAAATGACAGGGTAATCTATGTAGACTTCACAGAAGAAACTGCAGATAAACATACCAAATTTATATTCTGTGATGGTTCCTAAGAATCATCAACAACAAGGACTATGTTCTGTCATGCTACTTTTTTCTACGAGGTCAGTGCCACAATTTACATTGAGGTAATATATGTGGTGGTCAAACCCTGGAGTTAGATTGAGCATATATGTTCCAGCATGAATCTGCTCTCTTTAATATTTCTGACTTGTCCAAATAGGGATGGCCAATAATTTTAATGATTTCCCGCTCAACATGTGGGTTCTCCATTCTCTTAATTTGAATCCCCTTGACCTCATATCTGGTGCATCATCGAGTGGTTGACCAAACAGTTAAGTGCCATACGTGATACATGTTTGGGCAATCATGTCTCTTTCGATCCATGACTGACTAGGCAGAAGATTTTCTTGCAGTAGGTTGCTATTTCTTTGTGTGATTACTAACCAAGGCTATAGAACCCAATCAGTCCTGCTATTCAACCCAGAGCTGGAGAAAAAAGAAATGGATTAAAATCTTTCCAAAGGGTACTTGCATGTAAGTGAATGCAACGAATTCAACTGGAATGTAAACTCTGCTCTCCGATTTCTCATTCTGAGCTGATATCCATTACACCAGTCAGTCAGTCAAGTGCCATACGTAAAACATGCTTGGGCGATCATGTCTCAAAAGAGACATGACTGACTGAGCAGAAGATTATCCCGCAGTAGGTTACCATTACTTTCTGCAGTAAACTGGTTGCCAGCCAAGGCTATAGAACACAATCTTTCCTGTTATTTAACCCATAACTGGAGGAAAGAGACAGGTTAATACATTTCCCAAGGGTACTTGCACATAAGTGATTGCAATGAATTCAACTGGAATTCGAACTCAGCTCTCTGATTTCTCGTTCTGAGTCGATATCCACTGCACAACAATGCACATCCACTTACATTACGTCACAATGCCCAAACAGTAGCTCAACAATATGAAGACCTCAATGAACATCAAGAACATCATCGCCAACTTAAATGAGATTTGCCTGAGCTGAAATGCAGTCATTTTCAATGCTACATTAAAGCTAGGGTAGTCTTATTACACTGCCTTGTTATATTTTCTTAACAATTCAACTTGCATATTTATAAATCTGTCATTTGTCCATGCATTAAATACTGCTACCAAATAAGATCCAATGCTTCTACTGTATATCTCTAGACTCTGGACAAAATTCAAAGAAGGGTCAGTATTGTAATCAATCTTGACCTGGCATCTAGACTTAAGTCTCTGATATAATATAGTTAACATAAAAAAATAACATGATCTGCTGGATTATTTTAAGATTATTAAGTTGAAATGTTTGTAAGGCAGGGATTTGGCTAGAAATAAACAAACAAGGGAGAATAGAAATGTTTAATACCTAATAAACTTCTAAATGTTGGAGAGTTAAACTCAATATTGGATTAAAATAGATTTTTTTAACAAACCAAAGAAGTTAAAAGGCAAACCAACCAACAATAATAAATATCCATGAATCGCTCTGCAAAACTGGTGTTAAAGTATCCATTGTGTATAGATGAATTGTATTCTAATCAATCAGTCTTTCTGTTAACAAATTGGCTGTGCACAAGCTATTCAGTGGATTGAAGGCTTAATTGACTCACTCAAAGAAACAATCCACTGTATGTACATACATATATGTGTATGAACTTGCAGCAAAACATTTAAATGAAATAGGTTTTATTTTTTGAAACTTCAAAAGCAAACATTTTTTATATTACTTCATAAAACAATTCTTTTAGACATTCAATGCATTTTGTTTGTTAGGCTGTAAATGTTTATGCACTGAAGCACTAAATGGACCAATGGGAAAAGAATATCAAAACTCAATACTCAGTTGATTCGTTCTTAACCCTAAAGATAATGGATCCCAGTAGGTTAGCTTTCATTTTTTCTTTTCACATAAAGCAGAAAATTAAAAAAATTGAAAAACGGCATTGGAAACAAAGAATAGAGTACTGAACTGTTATGTGATATGGTAGTGAATGTTGGACAATCTCCTCAAAGATAGAGAAATTCGAAGCACTCAGAAGGATGATGAGAATACCATGGACTGAATATGTAAGCAAAGATTTAGAGAAACCTGAAACAAAAAGGAAGTTTATACTTAACATCAGGAAGAGATGGTTGAAATTTCTAGGGCACATAATGCCGTATAACATACTTAGTAAATGAATGATGGAATAATGTTTAGGAGAAATAACACAAAGACAACATTTATTAAGAACTACAAAGAACAGGAAATTGTGTAGAGCCATGATCTCCTACATCCTGAGGGGATATGGCACATACAGAAGTGATGATTAACAAGCTAACCTCACAAGCCTTATTACTGGGAGATCTATACTTTTGGCCTTGCCCAATACTTAAGTAAACTTAATAATTATTAGTACAAGTATTAAGTGTATAATACAAATCTGAATTAAAATATTTCTGGAATTTAATGTTGAGGTTTTCTTTCATTAATGAATCCTGACCTGAAAAAGTTTTAAATAATATCTTTTGTTGTTTGTGTAAAGATTATGATTATCTTATTTTGAAGGGAAATAAGTTTATCTGCTATTTTTGGTTCAGAGGTAAGAAAAATGTCACAAGTTGAGCTAAACAGCTTTAATTACTTGCTTGTACTATCAGTAAATCCCTTGGGATAAGTATTATTTCATTATAGAATTAAATGTATTATTGTATACGGTGATGCTTGTGGAAATTCTGTTATGGAAAACTTAATAGCAAATTATGGTTCAGTTCAGTAATGGTCAAAATCTGTAGATCCTCAGTATTTATCCAGTACTTCCCTACAAAAGTGAGATATAGCACATGGTCGATTTTTACATGGGACATTTCCAAATGTATATGCTTGGTCAAAAACTCTCCATAAACCCTGTGTATACAGTCAAGCTCTTGTCTGTTTACCACTTGTCTGTTTTGGCATAGCCTTATTTGGGTTCCTCTTTTCCTGAAGGCAAATAATCTGACAAAGTCAGAGGTCCAATGACAAAAGCTGTAGATCCATTCTCCACTTGTCTGTGCAGTTCAACTTTTATTCGGGTTTTAGACCACACATGCAAATTAGTGAAAATTTTTAAAAAAATAGAACCATGTATTTGCTTTACCTAAATTGAAAAACCAGGCAGGTGAGATATTGTTGCCCCTTAGCCATGGGTAGGTTAGAATTCTTTGGTCCTGTTTTACCACAAAAGCAATGAACAAATTACAATTTTTTGTGGTGAAGTGATGAATATAACTTCATTTGACATAGTTGGTTGGCTCATTTTGTTAAGTAGCATATCAAACTCTATGGGGTATTTAATGCTAAAATCTAAATATATTGAACACAATTATATGCCTTTAATTACAGATAAAATGTATTGAAAGTCGTTCTACTATAAAATGTATTGCTGGCCATTTTGATTTAACTATATATTGTTGGTCATTTTACTATAAATAGGTATTGAGAGTAACATTATATAACATTTTTTGCTGGTATTTTGACTATAAAAAGGTATTTTTATACTCTTATAGTGTTTTGTTTTCATTTAGGAGTTCAATATTTGCCCATAGCTGGTACTCTAACAGGTGCTAGGTCAAGGTGGACCTGGGGATAAAAGGTGGTTCTATGCTTCTCAAAACCTCCAATCTTGTGATCAGAGATCTTGCTGCCAGATGTAGTTTATTGGCATACCCAGGACTACATTCTACATGGATTAACCTTGCAATAAGAATACTCCTCCAGAGAAGTGAGGGTGGCAGGACAGATATCTACTGCTGATTGCTTAGGAAAAGGTAACTCTAAGGTGAAACCTCTGACAATTATCTTACTGCTAATATTCCACCAAAATGAGATGTAACATATGAACTTCTGGCTTTAAAGCTGCTCACTAAGTTAAAATGTCACTGATGACTTTTCTACTTGTCCTCTGCATGATGTGGGAAGATATATAACAGTTATAAAAAATCCTCAAATGTCTTTCTTTGCAAAGTCAAGTCATAATATAATTATAATCTTATTCTCTCAATAATTCTTTCCTTCACCTCTGAAAATTACTTTCTTCCTGGTTTCCAGTACATATCTATTGTTGGGTCTAATCCAATAAGGAATGACTGCAAAAATATCCCCCTCCCCAAATTTATAAACAATCTGTACAGATGCATCCTGGGATTTTTTCTTAGCTAATTAGATAGGCTACTTATTCGTCTCATCCACTATATTTCTATTCTTCCTTGTCTTGAAGTCAGAATACTACAATCACTTGTCTGTGTCCATTTTGTATGTTAACACCATTCTTACTTTGTGAACTTTTTGACCTTATTATTGTTGTTTTACCTATTTTTGTTCCACACACACACACACACACACACACACACACACATATATATATATATATATATATATATATATATATATATATATATATAGTTTGCTTAATCTTTTGTTATTGCTTATTGTAAACTTTTTCAATTCTGTTTGTGGGGTATGTCTACCAATGGCACTACCTCTATAGTTAACATCTAATTTTTATTTTATTGCTAGAATTTACTAATCCATTAAGTTTGTAATCATGGCTCTCTTCAGATTTATTTATAATCTGTGAATTGCCATGATGTCTTGGAAAAGATAGTGGAGTGGTTTCCTGTTGTCTTCTCTATGGTTTCAAATTTAGAGTAGCCATTCTTCAACATTCCTTATCTGTATAAGAATCTAATAAGCAAAATTGAGTTAATTACTAAGAAAAGCCTAGTCTGCCTTTTTTTATACTCAAGTTCATCCAGTGCAAGGCTCAAAAACCACTTAAGGTAGAGAGTTGCTGTTAAAATGGTAATTATGAATGAGGTGTGATATGAAAGAGAATGAGGATAAGGAGAATAGATAATGATTGACCCTTGATTTAAAGAGGTTAAAATTGTATTGTTCAGAAAAGCATACATTCAAGAATTTGTTCTACAAAATAGAAGCTCTTAGCAAAAATCTGTTTAAGTGGAACTCTCTCCTTACATTTAGAATATAGAGGAAATGAGGATGATTTGACTATGTGGAAGTAGTAAGGTGTATCCTAGTTTTAAATGTTTGAACTGGTAGAATGAAAGAATGAACATAATTTGACCATTTGTCATAGAAATATAGTGTAGCAATAGGCTAGTGATATTGTATCTATGGAAAAAAAAGGCTGTGGAGAGGAAAATAACCAATCTTCTACAAGATGATGTAAATGGTTTTGAACTCTGTCAAGACTAGAAAGTAAGGATTGAGCAGCTACAGCTCAGATATGGAAATATTAATCCATTTTTGATATATAAATTTGATGAGAACCTTGAGAAGACTGAACTCACTAAGAATGGCTTTAGAGATGAGCTTTCTAACCAACACTTGACAGATTTGATTTTATTCAAAAACCATTTTACTGTGTCATAAAACTGAAACAGGAATCTAATTAATAGATGATTATTTGCAGCCTAGACTGGAATAAGGCCACAGCAGTGGGGCATTTGTTAGAAATTCACTAAACTAGGAAAGTTGTTTGCAAGATATACTACTACTATCACGTTATGCTTCTAAATATTTATTAAGCTTAGCCTAGTTTTGCATAAGACAGCAACTGTAGGCACCTCTAAAAATTGAACTCCTTGCACAAACTAGTTGACTGGTCTACAATGTTAACATTTGCACTGTGATAGTTAGCACTCAGAGACACTCAATATACAAGTAGACTGGTTTGCCTGATAGGCTAGTTAACCATTGTGTTATGGTAGATAGCCAGATATTTATTCATCTTAGTTTAGCTCAAGACCACATGTGTTGATCATCTAAGATGTATCAAAGACGGGCTTGCTAACTATCACTCTATGTACTCAGTCTTGTGCTAATTACATAATTGATTTAAAACAATGGGCAATGAATGAATGAAAATCATTAACATAACATTAGTGCTTAAAAATGGAATTCATTGATTTAACCACTGAAGAATGGAAGTTTCAGCCTAAATTTGATCTGAGTAAATTTTGTTGCTTAGTCTGTATGTTGTGGACTGAAAAGCAGGAAGCAAACAATTGTCAATGGTAAGGAATTGAAGCAAGTGTTAGACTAAATATGGCTATTATATATATTATATTGCTAAGAATTTGATAATAAAAATGCATTAAAAAGGAGGAAAAAAACAGATTATCAATAGCCATGAATTAAAATCAGTATTATTAACTGGATAGCACTATTATGTTTAATGTAAATGCATTGCTAATAGATTTACTATAGAAATACATTACTGATAATGTTTCTATATAAAATGGATTGTAAATGATTTTTGCTACAGATTGCAATAAAAATTAAGTTTTAGAAAACAAAAAGGAAACTAATAATTAATATAAGCAAGAAACAGCTGAAATTTCTAGGGCACATAATGAAGAAAAAAGCTTGGAAATCTTGATACTCACAGGACAGATTGAAGACAAGAGGGACAGAGAAAAACAATGCATAACCTACCTAGTGAGCTTGAGTAAATGGATGGCGGAAGAAGGTTTATGAGAGATAGATTAAAAGACAAAATCTTTTCAGAGCTACAAAAGCTAAAATACAAACAGAGCTAAAATACAGACATTTCAGAGTGTTTGAGTGTGTTACGTCGGGTAACAGAATTATGTGAAATAATACAAAACAGCGTAAGAGTATAAAAGTAGGTGTATTGACAGGAAAGAGAAGTCTTTACAAGAGGTGAGGATTATTAGAATACAGGACAAGGTAATTAGTAGACAGTATTGTCGTAGAGACGTGATAGATTGACTAGTAGAACACTTCCGGTGCAATACCGGAAATACCCGACTGACTCGCTCACTCGACTTCCTTACTCGATTTCCTTACTCGAGGTATAATCACTACTATTTTATATAGTGATTCGAATAGTCCATTTCCGTGGAAAGGTGGAGAGCACCCGAAACAGAGTGTAAATCTGAAGACAGTACAGAATATTTGGAAAGAGTTGGATGAGTCTTATGGTGATTATGAAGTTGTTTAGAGTGATCACTAGTGATGGCGACATTATGACTCCATTCATTTTCCCACAGGGTCTCACATGGAGACCTGTGTCAAGTGCCTTGAGGAAGTAGTGCTACTCTAGGTCAAGAGGGTGGCTGCTGGAAGACCCTATGTCTGGCAACAGGTCTGTACACCATGCCAATAAGTATGAGAACACAGTGCAGACATCATTGTTTTTTTAACAATGAATTTAACATCTATTATCCCAGAGACTGGAGGTCTTATTAAAGAAAATGTGCCTCCTGAAGAGAATCAAAATTATTTCATTTTTAATTTGACAAACCATTAACCTACAAGAACTCATCACAGCAAAATAGAGTAATTTAACCTTACTTTGCTAGGATGTATTCCTGTAGTTTAATGGTAAAGTATGCTTGGTTTGAAAGTGATTTTCTAAATAGCTGGGAATATGATAAGACTTTTGATTTTTAAGTTGGTACATACTCATTTCATTGTTTAAAAACAAATATGTCTACTTAAACATGTGTACTTACTAAATATGTTTATAATAATAAGAAATTAGATTAAAAATCTGTTATTTGCTTGCACACACACAATATATATATATATATATATATATTTATATATATATAGTGAATGCAGAGTGTTTGACTGGAATTGGAACTTGGCTCACTGATTTCCCTTTCCAAGCAACGTTGAGCATGGTCAGTACTTAGAGGGGTGACCACTTGAGAATACCAGGTGTTGTAAGCATTTATTGACGGATGTGTGTTTGTGGTGCAGTGGATATATATATATATATATGCATACACACACACATATATGCCATATGCCAGAAATGGCATGCTGTACTGCTTGGCGTTTGCACTAGAAGCTCCAATATGAACATTTTAGAGTGTTTGGGTGTCAATCTGAGGACAGTGCAGAGGATTCAGAAAGACTTGGATGAATCTAATGATGATTATGTAGGAATTTGGAATGATCACTAGTGATGGTGATGTTATATCTCCATCTTTCAAGAGGGTAGCTGCTGGAAGACCCAATGTCTTGCAACAAGACTATGTATTATGCTGCACAAGGAGGAGAACCCAGTGATGCCTGTCAGACAATTTCTGTGATCACATCACCCCTTCCATTGGGCCACCTAACATCCCAAACTGCAACCCCCTCGATTATTATGTGTGGAGTGCAGTTGAGCAAGAAACTAACAAAACTTTTTGTAACATCAAAGATGAACTGAAGGCAAGGATTATGGCAGCATTCACCAACTTTAGAAGAGGTGCAGGATATTCCAAAGTCTTCTGGAGGCCAGGGTTGAAGCCAATAGTGATTTTATTGAATAAATTTACTCTTTCGTGTTTCAAGATATTTTTGAGTAATTTTGATAAATATACCTGTTAAAATGATATGTCAGTATTATTTTCATTTCTGCATAATTTATACGACAATTTATCCATCGCACCCTGTACATATATATTGAATGACTCACACTTGTCCTGTAATATGTTTGTAGTAAATATCTATCTGAAATTTGGTACAATGCTATTTATTGTTTGGAGCATCTGATGAGAAATTGTAATCATTAGTTTGTGAGATGAACATACAGGTGATTGTGCTATGGATTGAAGGCCGTGATGTTTGATACCCATGTGTAATATTGTGGTACTTTTTGTTTACTTGTATCAGTGAAGTATTCTTTTCTCTATGTAAATGGACAGCTGTCAGATTCTTTTTCATTTCAGAGATTCCTCTTTTTTTATCCCATCTTAAATGCCCGAAATAAATCCAGTGTTTACACTGGCTTCTAAAACTGTCTTAATGATAAGGCAAGGCTTTCTGAAGACTATTTGTTTCACACTTTTCAACATTGGATTATAATATATACAAGAATCTGTATATTAATATCGTAGTACCTATGTGCGGCATGTTCTAGAAAGAGATATGAATGCACACACAGACATAGAAGATTAAACATATGAACTACATGTACACAAACACATGATAAATGAAAGAAAATGTTGAACAGGAAATATAAAACAAAAAGAGAATTACTGTAAAATATATATCATCTATTATAAAAAAATAAGAGAGAGAAAGAGATAGAGAGTATTATTGTACTTTGAGTGTTTTTGTGCTTTAAATAATAATTTCAAGTTTTTTTTGCTGTCTTCATCTTGATTTTCCTTCAACAAAGAAAAATACTTTCTCATTGTGAAGAACATAGCAAGTCATAGTCTTTATATTATAATATAGTAATACTAACCTAGGTACCTATGTGTGTCACACTTTTGCTGTAATGAATGAAATTAAATGTATTTTGTAAATCCATTATATTTCTGGAGAAAAGTTTTGTAATGAAAGAAAGTGAAGTAAAGAGCTTGAGTATGTTTATTAAACTGGCCTTGTATTAAATATAACCAAACTCCTCACCATTTAAAGTTATCATCAGAAGGTTGAAAGAATAAAACTTTCATTTGTATGAATTAATGAAAATTTATTTATCAAACAGCATAACATCAAATTGTATGTATGAAATTATTAAACTGTGAAAATGTTCTAAGAGAAATTGTAGTAAGAAGTTTACAGGATTAAGAGTTCATTTATTTTAGTGAAATTTGATTTGTACAGAAGAAGGTTAAGTTCATCTTTTTGCTGAGTGTATCAACAAAGTAGTAGTAATATCTTGTTCCTCACTTTCTGTTGTGGATGGTGAGTAGATGAAAAGAAAGAAAGAGAAATAAAGAAAGCAGCACCAGAGAGAAGGAGGAAGGGTGTGAATACAGGTCGCCAGGACAGTTGTGCCTGATCAGGATCAGCGGTCATCAATTTTTGTTACATTATGTTGGGCTGAGTGCTCTCTGCTTCCTTCTTATGTGCTGACCAACTGAAAAACATGGAATATATAGCCAAGCAGTTCCCAATGCAAACTCATTTTTGAGCAGGAAGAAACATGACATGAGTCTTTGAAAGTTCAATTTGTTGTTTCCTGCAAATTGCTTTCCTTTCATTGGTTAATAAATATTTTCACACTTGCTTGCAAATTTCAAACAGTGAAGAAAAGAATTATTTTTATTTTGTACTCACCACAAAAAATAAGACAAAGAGACACAGCAAATGAATGACAGAGAAGAAGACAAGAATGATTACAAGCAGAAAAGAAACAAGCAATCTGTAAACATAATAAGGAACAAATGCAAGCAAGGAGGAATAATACGAATGAAGAAGAGAGAAAACTTTAGATTTATGATTGTTATTACAATATTTTGCTAAAGTTGTTAAGTTCAAATATTTAATGATGCAATAGAAAAATTTAATTTAATTTATCTAATTGTTTTCTATGGTGAATATCTGTAAAAAATACTTGAGGAATACAATGAGAGTGCCTTTTTATATAATTTTTCATTACTCAGTAATCTTAAAAGTTTAGGAAAATCAGTTGACTTGGCAGAAGCTCATAGTACAGGATTACTTTCCAATCCAAACAGATGCAGAGTATGATTTGCTTTGAATGAAGATAGCTTTTTGGAATGGCTAAAGTTGGCTCATGTTGCTTACCCCAGGATTTTTTTCACTGAAAATAGTTGTAAATGATCTATTTCTCATCACCTGTCAGAATTTTCTTAAAAAAGGGTACATTTTCATTGTGCTTATACAGCAAATCAAAGATAAAAACATGTTCTGAAAGATTTTTTTCATTCAGATCATGTGGTACCCAAACATTGTAGTGATTTGAGTCCTCAAACTTCACTAAATGCTTATTGTGGATTTTGATAAATTTAGTGTTTCTGCCAATTCCTGCATTGTGTAATGTGGGTTATTCTCAATCAGTGTCTTGATTTAGTCATTATCTGTAGAGGGAGGTGTCTACCTGAGTATTCTTCATCAACAAGGCTATAATTACCAACTCTAAACTTAGTGACCCACTTCCATATAGTTCTGTCAGTTAAACCCCTTCACTATACACTACACATAACTTTTTTTTACTTGCAATATAAAAGTATGAAGTGTTTAAAATTCACCTTATAATCTTTCATTTTCTTTGGGATACAAAATTAACATCAATTAAGTAATTTTAAACTTTCTTTCTCAAGAGATAGTTTGAAGTGTGCTTTAAATGGAAATGTAAGCATATGATATCTGTTGATAAATTTGATGTGTTCTAATGTGTTGAAACAGAAATGACCAAATATCAGCATGAACTTTCCAGATAACCCAATATTTGGACATTATTTTTCAGATATTACTTGTACAACTCTGATCATAGTTTTCTTCTTCCTAGCATTGCCAGAATCTTCTGTGTCACAATCTAAGCAATGATTAAAATGAATGAATGTTTCGATCATTTGACTTAATATATTCTACTCATGATATCACATTGTTCATCTTTTAACATTATTAGTGGCAATGTATTTACATATTAAAATAGTTTCCCCAGCATTTATATATAAACTTTTAATATTTATGGTGTGACTCTATATGTAATCATTAGAGGAAATTAAATTTTTTATATATTTGTTTAATAAATTTGCTCTTTGAATTTATATTGTGGAAACAGAATCATATAATTTTGCTTGTTCCTTAGTTAGTTGACATATATACATTATGTGCTACCATTACTTCAAATAATGAACCATTCCTGTTTGATTGTGAGGATAGATGGAAAAAAATTATATATATTAAAGGTGCTGTTTAGTTTTAACGAAAGGAAGTGACAAAAGAAAGAAAGAGAAGGTGATAACACTCTCATGTATTTAATGTCTGCTTTAGTAAAATGGAAACCTTTGCCAGTTTCTAATCTTTTCATTTCTACTCTCTTACTTAAATAAATAATTTATCTTTATGATTCTTATTGCAATATCTTATTAAAGTTGTTAAACTTAAATATTTAATAAAGGCAATAGAAGATTTTTTATGGGGATTTCATAGTTGTGGAATTTGCAAGGATCTTATTCACTTATTAACTTAGTGTTGTAACCCTAAAAGGTAATGAGTAATCACCAAAAATGGAGGTTGGAAATAATAGTATATCAACAAATACAAGACTCACACTCTGTGTGAAGTAAATAGTCAGTATAATCACTCTACTCGCCCCTTTACTCCAATAGTGTTCACTTATTTAAGAAGATAGGAACATACCATTAATGTATATAGGTAGGTATACAACAAGGAATTATTATTTATCAGAAGATTAAAATAGGAAAACTATCTAATTTTACGCATATTTCTAGTTATAATAATTTCCAGTGAATTCCTATAGATGCTTTTAGTAATTGCTGCATCACTGTATGTGTAATCTATATATATATATATAAAAATGGATATGTCTGTATGTGTTTGTGTGTGCGTGTTTGTGTGTCTCCATTCTAATGAATCCTTCACCTTGGTTCGATTTCAACCAAAATTGGGTCACTTGTTGATCATAACAAACTTTGAGGTACACAAAAATTTTTTGAATTGATTTACAGAGTACGGCAGAAATCACCGAAATGCTTAAAATCTATAGACTCTTCTCTTCCAAGACGCCTTATGTAAATTGAACCAAAATCAGGTAACTTGTTGATCAAAGTTTGAATCTTTGATGTACACAAAATTTTTTTAATCAATGTACAGGGCTTGTCAAAAATCAACGACAAATATAATTTTGGATGGTGTTTTGCACACATTTTAATGCATTTCTCCAAGACACTTAACTCAAATTCAATCAAAATTGAGTCACTGGTAGATCAAGGTCTGATGTCTTGATATGTAAACAAAAATTTCAATTGACACACAGGGTGCGGCAAAAATTAATGGAAAGTGTTACTTTTTGTGATCTTTTATTTCTCCAAAATGCAACAAAAACTAATATCTACTTCACATTTTTTTAACTTATGGCATCACAGCAACCTCATACTGGAGATTTTGAATAAGCACTTGACCTTACAATTTCAACATAAACACTAAAAACACTGAGCAACAATGGGCTATACAGTTAGTCATTAGATGAAATGAAAGGTTCTTTTTTGTTTTGTTCTTTTGGTATTTCTTTAATAAATCCTATCCATTGTATCACAGGTTACATAAACAAAATTATGATAATTTGCAATTCTTTTCTGTTTAAAGCCAGTAGCTATACACTTATATATTAATTTAAGTAATTCTATATTAAAATCATGTGCAGTGTAGATTAAAATGATTAAATGATTTTCTCTATATACTTTTAGTTGCATTACCATGTTATTATTAGATTGAATAAAAATTTGTATGTATTTTTTTAAAAAATCTTAAACACGGGTTCTTCACTGAAATTTATCAATGGTCAGTATTGAGATGGGTGACCATTTGGGAATACCAGGTGCTGTTAGCTTGTAATAGCAGATGGTGTAATGGATAATGACTCTGAATTGTTAATCAGAGAGCTAAGTTCCAATTCCAGTTGGGATCATTATGTTCATTTGTGTGCAAATACCCCTGGGAAAGGTATGAAGCCACCTCTTCTCTCCTCACTTAGTAAGACTTGTATCACTAAATCTTTATTATCTCCAAAATATTCTTAGAATCTAAAAGTATTTGCTGGCTTTAAATAACCTGCAAATGGTTGATAAGTTGTAGAAAACAAACAAAACAATCAAATTATCTCCATGAATCTGTGTGTTGCATTAACAACTCATAATTTAATTTGCATTGAATCTAAACTTATTTATAAATGGAACTTTGTGTGTGTGTGTGTCCGTTACCTATAGACTCTGAAACAGCTGAACTGATTTTCTTGAAAATCTACATAGTTGTGCTATAAACGTCTGTGAGTGTTCTTAGCTAGATTTTGTGTCGAGGTACCTCCGATAAATATTGAAAATCGATAATCGAAAAAATCGGGTTATAGAAGGAGTGGTCCGATTTTAATCAAATTTGATACACTCATAGACAAAGACATAAGAAACAATATTCAAAAGTTTCAAGGTTGCAGTTCTTACAATAGTGCAGAAAATTTGATATCGATATGAGGAAATCAAACTTTGACTTACAACCATTCATTTTCCTTTCAGTCTATGGTTTCGCTTTAACTGGAAACAACTATTGCTTTTTAGTCTTTCGTACCAATGTCCAAAGAGTCTGAGCTTCAGTACCATGGATTAGTTTTAAATCTTTCATTACACCCGAGCAACGCCGGGCTATACTGCTAGTTTCTATATAGATCCGTAGTTTCATGAAATGTAATTATTATATTGGAGAAACCAAAATCAAGCAAGTACAAAATTTTGATATAAAAAAAGTGTTTTAACAAAGGAATGGAAAAACTGACATCGAAATACAAAGGCATATTTGGATAGCAAAAGATGTCTCTCAAAATCTAAGCAAAGTATTAAAAAACAGGAAAATTTCATTACAAAGAAAATAGTATTGAACTCCTATGTAATTTTGGTCCTCTTGTACGGCAGTGAATGCTGGACAATCTCCTCACAAATGAAGAAGAAACTTGAAGTAACAGAAATGTGATTCTACAGAAGGATTCTGAAGATACCATAGACTGAACATGTGAACAATGGAAGACTTCAGAGAAAATGGAAACAAAAAGGACACTTATCCTTAGAATAAGAAAGAGAGATTGAAATTTCCAGAGCAAATAATGAGGAAAGAAGGCTTGGAAAATTTTACACTTCTGGGCCACAAGAGAAACAGAGGGCAGCTGTGCATAACTATGAAATGAGCTTGTGTAAACGATTGGCAGAACAGAAATTAGGAGAGATAGTAAAGTTTGTCTTTTTACTAAGAGCTACAAAGGACAGGAAGTTGGTGAAAGCCATGATCACCCATATCCTGAAGAGACACAACACATAGAAGAAAAAGAAGACTCAGAAAAATTTAATTATTTACCTAATAGTTTTAAAAAATTCTACCAATGATATGAGGGGGTGGTTAAAATGTTTTGACCTAACCCAATTCCTAAAATGTCACCAAATGACCAAGAATGAGATATAAGGGAGAAGAGCTTCTTGGATGAGTTAAGAACTTTTCAGCACCCACTAATATTATTGGTTATATAAACAACCAGTTTTCAAATGTTCAATTGAAATAAAAACAGACAAACAATATATAATCTTATTGCTTCTTTTCTATACATTTAGTAGTTGCTGTATTGTTATATATATAATGATTAAAATAAATGAAACTTAAAAGATTTATTCAATAAGCACTACCTTTAATATCACTAGTTATATGAACATCTGGTCTATAAATATTAAATCCTATTTAATTTTAAAATTTATTCATACATTAATAAGTTATTTCTGCAATGTTTTCCCAGTATTAATTAATCATGTTCTATATACAAAAATAACTTTTAATCCGTTGAGTCATTTTGAAAACACAAAACAGCCATGAATATTGGAGCTCTTCTCAGATTTGGTAATTACTGAAATTCAACCATTGCTTTCCTGGATTTCATCCAAAGAAGACTCTGGCAGAAAAAGATTTCAATGAAGGCCAAATATCTCTTGCATTCTTTAGTTGGTGAATGCCATTTTCAGCTATGATGTCTTCTGGGCCAATCTGAGATTTTTTTTGCAAGATAGTTTGATTGCAGAGGAAGAGAGGGAAGGTAATGTTATACTGCTTCCTCTTTCTCTCTCTCTCTCTCTCTCTTGTATATAATAATATTATATAATTTATGTACATATATCTTTTATTACTTGTATATAATATTATTATATAATATGTATCTTGTATATATATATATATATATATATATATATATAGCTTGTATATAATATTTAGATGTATATATATATATATATATAGTCACAACTTTTTCCCTTCTTTCCAGCTGCATTTGAATTCCATATCAGAAAAACATATATTTTGAGGCTTACCACGAGTCAACCCATTTTTTTGCATTTTCATAAGAATTAAAGTACTGCTCATCTGAGCTATGTGTTATTGATTGGAATGAGTGATAATTGGACAGGGCAGTGTCTGGTGTATATGATGGATGGAGTAGGACTTTCCATTTAAGCGTTTCCAAGTAGGCCTAGCCTCATGTTGCAAAATCACTTTGTTGTGTCTCTGCTCATATAGCAGCTGTTTAATCTTCAATGTTTGGCTCAAATGCATTACTTGTAGTCAATAGCAATCTCCTGTGACTATTTCAGTCAGTTTGAGCAGCTCATAATACAGTCAGGTAATCCCACCATAGGCAGAGCAGAAGCTTTGAACCATGGATATTCGACTTTGCTGGCAATGTTGATGCATGGCCAGGCTTATCTCATGGTCTTCGATGCTGAGGGTTATCATAGTGTATATGCTTTTCATTACCAGTCACAATATAATGCACAAACTTTTCCTTTTCTGCTGTTTTGGCTTCAACTCATACAGCACCCAATGTCCTTGCTTTTGAATCATTCCTAATGCGTTCAAATATTTCAAAATTTTTGTGCGATCAACTCCTAATGATTCTGCAAGTTCAGCTTGCACCTGACATAAGTCTTCATGAAGTAATACCTTCAATTCTTTGTCTTTAAACTTTTTCAGTGTGCCAGAGTTTTCTTTATTTTCAACATCAAGATCATTATTTTTAAAACATCTAAACCAATCTCTGCATGCTGTTTCTGACAGAGTATGGTTGTTGCAAGTCGCTACAAAAATTCTGCTTCAGCTGCAAATATTTTTTTAATAAAATAGTACAGTAAAAGTTTCCATAAATACACTTTTTTTTTGCACAAAATCCAATATGTTTAACGCTATGAAAACCAAAGTTGTTTGCACTGAATTTTAAGCTTGCTTCTAGTATGTTATTATAGATGCTTTACCATCTGAAACTATACATATGCAGTTCTGGGAACTGTATTTTTTGGAAAACAGTCAGAAATTATTCAAGGTCTTAATATATATTGTGTTGTAGTGCAATCGATATCAGCTCCGAATGAGAAATCAGAGAGCTTAGTTTGAATTCCAGATGATTCATTACATTCACTTATAGATTAGTGGTTATTAATCCCTCTTTTCTTATAAAAGGTATTAATTCATCTCTTCTCCTTCCAGCTATAGATTATATAGCAGGACAGATTGGATTCTGTAGCCTGGTTTGGCAATCAATCTACAGCAGTATGTAATGCCAGCCTAATTTTAAAAAATCTTATATATATAGTCATCTGCAGACTGATCTGTTTCGCTGTATCACAGCTCATCAGTACGGTTAGACAGCTGATCGCCTTTTACCCAGGATTGAAACTCGACCAAATTGGTGTCAGTCGGCCATTCTACCTGAGCTACGGTTGCTCGGTAGAAGGAGGCAGACCTTTTAGAGTGTATATTATCATTATACATGCCCAATAGCTGAGTGTGGTCTAATTCATTGCTGAATGAACAATGCGTAGATGCCAGAGTAGCTACTGTTTTTCAAAGTCTACCATTCTTCCAGAGTGCTCAATTAGGGTGTGAGTAAATATATATATATATATATATATATATATATATATATATATATAACAAAATCCCAATTATTTAAAGCTATGAAAAACAAATTTGTTTACACTTTGTTGAAATGACATACACTGAATTTCAAGCTTGTTTATAGTATTCTTTATAGATGCATTCTCATCTGAAACTATATGCATGCAGTAATGGAAATGCCATCTGTTGAAAAAAGTGAGAACTTATTTAAGGTTCATATATATTTATTAATTATTATGTTAGAACATGTTCAAACTACAACTACTACAAAACTCAGTGTCAAAAAATGTACAATTTTGTAATAGTTTGTAATTTGCACATGTTCTAATGCAATAATTAATTCATTGCTTTATTCATTGCTTTATTTTCATATTGAGCAGTTTCAAATTAATATTTTGAATGTTGCAATTATTTTCTTCATTCTTATTCTTATTTGAATATACATATATATATATACACACACACACATATATATTTTATTACTTGTATATAGTACTATACATGTATATATATATATATATATATATATATATACACACATTTCATTACTTTCAAATAATTCGATATATATATATATATATCTTTTATTACTTGTATATAATACTATATACATGTATATTATTATATGAAAAAATGTGTGTATGAAAAGTAATATTCTTAAGAATATATTAAACCAGTAAAATAACAGGACAAGATATTAAACCTGGAAAAGTAAAGGACAAGATATTCTAGTGAAATAAAAGATAAGAAATTTCTACTTAAAATATTGCATTCAAATTTTATTTTTAGCTGCAATATTTTAAGTAAGAAATTTTTATTTTTTACTTCACTAGGATATCTTGTCCTTTACTTTTCCAGGTTTAATAACTTGCCCTGTTCTTTTCCAGGTTTAATATAATTTTAAGAATATTACTTTTCCTGTGTGCATTTTTCCATGTAATCTATGATTTTTCCAGAAATTGCTATTAATTTAATATAAATTTAATGCTGAAAACACAATTCAAAAATATTAAAAAGGAAACAATTTATGTGCAATTGATTAAAAAACAATAAAAAATTGATTATTTATAATTAATTTGGATAATATGGTAAGTGATAAGCAACGTTTGATTGACAAAAATGATAAAAGATATTAGAATTTAAATATTGAAAACCACATTCAAAAATATTAAACAGAAAAAAGTTATAAAGAATAGGATTTATTATTAGAAGCGTTAGTCACTCACTCATTTATGTCGTTAGTCTCCCTTTTTGGACTTCACATATTTTGATGTAACTTTTTTCTTCTGAACCAAAATTAAATTTTTTTTAAAATGTAGCTAAGGAGGTGTCGTATCTCTGTATACTGTTTGAACTTTGGTTGAGAACTGAATTCGTGGTGAAGCTTGAAAACTGCCTACATTCACTCAATGTCAGACTTAAGAATATATATGTCTTTTATTACTTGTATATAATATTATATATGTATCTATTATTAATTGTATATAATATTATATATACGTATATATTCTTTATTCCTTAATGTATATTTGAGCAGCAATGTTTCATTTAAACATGTTTTGTTAAAGATGACTAACAAAGAAGATTTTATTTTATTTTGATTTAATTTTTCCAGTAATCTTAGATGTTTCTTTTTTGCTGGCGATAAGAACCGTAAAAATCTTTTATTACTTATATATATATATATATATATATATATATATATATATTATTTCTTGTATATAATATATAACCCCTAACATTGGTTCTATTCAATGGTAAATAAAGTCACCTCATCAGTTGATCCTCAACAACAAAATGATAATGTAACATTGAAGTTTCTTCAGACTACGGTGGCTACCCATTAGCTGACTCCTCACTCATTACAATGTCATTGGTTTTGCTGCTGGTATCATGTTGTCTGTATGCTTCCTTTTGATTTAGCTTGCATTTGTCTGTTTACAGCCATTCACCCCTCTACCATGTTGTGTTTTTGATCTCAGAACGTGAGAAGATCACTGATGCAGCAAACTTGGAGTGAAGACTTGTCCTACAGCTGGGAATTACACAACAAAAGAAAAAAATCTTTTGGAATAAGAAATTAACTCGTTAAAAATATAACAACTTGGTTTGTATATGATTTGTTGTATGCAGCAGTTTTAACCCTTCTCAGTTAAAATCAAATAACACTGGGATTCCCCTCAGAGTATGCAGCTTCTGTTAGCAGTATCTTAAATTTCTAAGTTTTGGTCAGAGTTAACACAAGGCCTTGGACAAGAGTTCTCGGCAAACAATGTGTATTCTAGTCAGTAGTGTGGAGACTCTCTGTGTGTCTCACCATCTCTTCCATCAGCTGTCCAATATCTCTAGCTTTTATGTTTTGACTGTAACATAGTAATTTATCTTGTCTTGTTTTTGAAAAAGAAGTATTTTTTCAAGCTATCATGTGACTAGAAATTGCCTGGGCACCTTTCTATTTAAAAAAAAAACTTTCAATACTCTATTTCCACAATTAAATAATATAAAGTTGAGAATTGTTTAATATATAGTGCCTCTTTATTAGTGAGATGTTTTTGATATTGTGATTTATATAGTATTCTTGTATTTTCGTCAGAATTTTCCGTAAGGGTTCTTGTAAGTTATGGGTCAATTATATATTTTTTATGGCACTTTGTTTTGATAAGTGACATGTTAGCATCTACTGAAAGAAATGTTCAACATAGGAAGATCAGCCAATTACACATTAGAAAATACATTTTGGGTTCGAACAAACCTGGATGAAAGTATGAACAATACTATTTTGCTAGTCTTGACACACTCTTCCCCTTATTTTAAGTTTCCTGTTGTGTGTTCAAAATGAAGTGATAGGAAATCAGTCTATAATGCCTAACATTACTGAATTTCAAGCTTGTTTATAGTATACTATATATGTATAAAGAAGTGAAAGAACAGATGGATTAAAACCCACTGTTCATGAATTTACTTTTATAAAGAGTACTCAATACAAAGTAGAGCTTAATATTGTAATTTTGTTATTACAATGGTTTGTAAAAGTATTGTAATAACAAAATTACAATATATATATATATATATCCTTTCATCTGTTCTGTTTTACCTTTTTTTCTAGCTTGGTTATCTTCTAAATTTCATCCATCATACTTTTTTTCCTCTGTTTTTCCTGATTCCTTCTTTGTCAGTATTAATATGTAGGTTTCTCAGCCAGAAAGCATGATTTTAACTCAGAATGGCCAAGTATTGAGCAGATACTACATTGATACTAATAAAATTGTAACAGTCATGCATACAAACAAGAAACTGGAAGAAAAATGAGGCAAGAAAGATTGTGTTGCATCAATCTTTCAAATAGGAACGGCTTGCCAGCCTTGAAGATCAGCATCTGAAATCCAGGATTTTACTGAGACGACACTGAAATATACAACTTTTTTCAACTATTTGGCTGACCAATTGATTTATTTCCTTTCTGTTTGCAATTACTTCCACTTTTATTACCAAATATTAAACGCTGCCTGATTGCCACTGACATTTGGTGGCATTGATCCAAGAATACATATTTACTGCTAGAGAAGTGAAACCAGGTGTTGTTGTAAGTTACTGATAGTCCTATATATATAATCTTATGTCAATAGCATAACTCAGATTTCCATGCAATCATCAGATGCTTATTATGAACTGACCCATGATGATTGCATAATCCATGAAACTCTGAGTTGTGCTATACATGTAGGATAATACGTATATTATTAATATATACTTTATATCTCTGTTATATTACATCAAGCACTGATTTATTAATACAAGATATATATTTATATATGTGCATGTACTTGTTTGTATATCCATTTGTGTATTTATTGATATCCATATCTCTTTTTCTCTCTCTCTCTCTACATATATATATATATATTCTTCATGTTACAGAAATTAACAAAGATTAATGAAACTTGGTTATAAACAACCGACAATTTGAAATGATTTGTTTGAACATTATTTTTTATCGATACTCCTATTTAAGTAGATATTCTGTTTTTAATTAAACAGTATTATATATTTATATCTACTGGCCTGTTTATTTATGATAAACTGTTATTATGAAAATGTGTGTCATTCAGAGCAGATATAGTTGTTGCGATAAATCGAAAACTGTGTTATATAGGCTTGATTAAAACCTTGTTTAGACTAATGGTCATCCATGGTCAAGAGGTCTAAGACATGCCAGATCACATGGTAGCTTCCCCTATGTGGATAGGGGTCGCAGGTTCGAATCCTGCCGAATGACACACATTTTCGTAATTTATTTTGAACACACTTCTAAACCTGCAAGAGAATGTACCTCTGTTAATACAAAAACACATGTAGTTTATGCAAGATGAGGCTTCAGTACATTTTAATCACATTGTTTGTGATGCACGGGCTGACATCTACCATGAAATATGAATAGGTAGGCAAGGGCCAGTTCCATGGCCTGAATTTTCCCCCAAGCTTATTCCTTTGGATCTATGGGGACACCTAAAACAATTGGTTTAGGCAGCAGACCTTAATAAGATGCTTCATCAATGTGTCATGGGTGGAGGCTGTGAAACCATTCAACACTGTGTGGGTGTATTTGAAAGGTTCCATGAGCCACTGATCTGTTGAGTGCATGTGTGTGTAGAAGCAAGGGGAGGACATTTTGAACATTTGTTGAGTTGCTGTGTTGAGGTACAAAGAAGACCTTTTGTGCATATGTTTATAAGGGTTGTTTTACCTTGTTTTGGTGTCAGGAATCTGCCCCCAAAATTTGTAAAATATACATGCTCTGTGTGTATATATATATGACTGACTGGGGAGAAGATTTTCCTGTAGTAGGTTGCTGTCATTACTCTCTGCAGTAGACTGGTTGCCAACCAAGGCTATAGAACCCAATTTGTCCTGTTATTTAACCTAAATCTGGAAGGAGAAGAGTATTTGCACATACATGAATGCAACAAACTCAACCAGAATTCAAACTTGGCCCTCCAATTTCTCATTCCAAGCCAATATCTACTGCACCTCAACATGCATCCTACATCCAAGGAGGGTACTGAATATGAAAGAATATAATAAAAAGAAAATATTATTAAGGAGAGAAAACAAAGTTGACTCGAAAGCAAGAAAACTAGAAGAGAGTCCCTCAAATGAAAAGTGTGAGAGAAGAAACTGTTAGCATAGAACTTATGGTTACATCTTGGCATTTCAACTGTAAAATGATAAATACTAGCTGCCAGTCTAGTACTGAGCTTAAATTCATAAAATCTAGGGACCAAAGGGGAAAGCTTTTGCAATATATATATATATATATATATATATATATATATATAATATTTATTCAGAAATTATAACCACATCACTTGACAAGACACAAGAAGTGTTGAAACAAAATAGCTACTTTTGTAGTGATATTGTAACATATCTATGTTATAATTTCTGAATAAATATATATATATATATATAGAATTGATACACGTAAAAAGTTTGATGCTTAGATGATTGGTGTTATTATCTTCAGCATTCCGACTGCTGAATTTTGTATATGGAGCTTCCAAGAATCACTACATCCATTCGTCAGGGGGTATCAGCAATTGACTGCTTATACTTCTTAAATATCATTCATGTTTCTCTTTTTCCTAATGTATATGTGCATTTGTGTGTGTGTGTAGAATATTGTCGCTATTTGTCCTTTTTTTCACTATGCACTCATTCCTTATGGGGCTTTTACCTTTTATCCCATTTTTTTTTCTTTTCTTTCAATTGTAACCATTTTGATTTCTGGCTTTTCAGACATATATGAGTTTAAGATCAAATGCACATCAGAGTCCAACTAGATGATGAAATAAGAAACATATGTGTATGAGTAATTCAGTGTCAAATTAACAAGTGTATGACCATTGCAAACACAGATGTTTTTCAAATTTGGTATATTTATAGAGCTTCACGATACGAATTAAATAGTACCTATTTTAAATCTCTAGTCAAAGGGTTCTTGAGATATGATCCTTTGACCTTTGTCAAAAAGGTGAATTTGGTAAAAATATATAAAAAGTTTGAACAATAATGTCTCAGTTGTTTCTTCATCTATAAAGCTAAATTGTATACCATTTTAAAGTACTTGCATAGATCTAAAAAGTGATCTACTTAATTTTTGTTAAAAAAATCAAGTAAGATAAGATAACCTAACCTTAATCTATGACCTTTAATTTCTCGAAAAGCATATCTTTATTTTTTTAAATTTGATAACAAATTTCTCTGCCTTGTGGCAAGATATTTACGAAATTGTGTGGTAGACTTTTGACTGTGGCCTGAGTTATAAGGGTTTTACTGAGTTGAGCAAATTCAAAATGGCAGATTTTGCTATTTGCTGCTATATGTTAGCATTTTCATATCTCCCAATATGATCAAGTTATAAATCTTTAGAAAACTATTTGAATACTGATTAATATTTACGTAAGAACTCTGATAATAAAAACAACAGCATTTGTGCTATTTGTGGTTAAATGTTGACCAATTCGGTGGAAAATAAACAGCCTTATTTTTGGTTTTGTTTACATTTTTATTATACAAACAAATAAATTTTTTATATGAAAAAGGAAAATAACTATTTAAAGAAGTGTCATGAATTAATGTTAAGAGAACAAAATAATATAGAAATATGCAACAAATGATGTTAATGGTTAACAAATTTTTATTGATATTTGAAATGGTACACTAAATGTACAAAACAATTGAATTTTCAGGGGTTTTTTGTTTTTATATTTAAAAAATTAAGTTTTGATCTGAAAAAAATGACACATTGAAATGAATATTTAAAAAAAAAGATTCTTAACATTTACAAAGAGATTAACAAGCAAACTTATTTTTCTGCTTGTTGGAATACATGTTTAAATAGAAAATAAAAATTTGGATATGCAAACCACTTACTTTTTATTCTTAAATTTTTTTGTGATTACCAACCTTGATTATCTTTATTTAATGTTATTTCAAGAAATTCTCTTTCCTAAAATATTTTAAGCTTTTTCATCTCAAATTTCAAAATTTTATAGGTTCTTCCAATGTTAAGTATTGTATCAATTAAACTAAGAATATCAGAATAATTTAAAAACAATATATCTGGATGTAATAGAAAAACAGAAAGATTAAGAAGGGCCTTTTGGTTGTAAAAATGTCAATTTTACCTCTTCATTATTAGGATATTTTTCAGGCACACATCTTAACTAACAATTCCTGTCATTGACTGTTGTAACAAACCCCTTTTTTTCAAGCTCTTTGTTGTCCCATTTTATAATTTTAACTATTTTTCTTTCATCCTGACTTGACACTGTTTTCATTTCTACTTCTTCCTGAGACACAGAAATAAAACTAATGTAGTTTTTGAGTTTCTGTAATTGAGGCATTTTTAATCTATTCTCTAAGATTTCTGTTTCATTTGTCCACTCATTTCTTGAGAAATACAAAATGTTTATGCTTGAAATAGTTTCTGTTGCATAATCAAACAACCTAACCCTTCACATTGTCCTTTCTCATGAGATGTAGCAAAAAAGTGCTATTCTGCATCAATACTGAAGTCAGCCTTATGGCTGCATAAATTGATAAAATTTTGATAATTGGATCGGATTTTTTATTTTAAAATTAAGATTTTTTTTCAGTACTTTTATGAGTTTTCTATGGAGCAAATGGACAGCTGCTGTGTCATATTTGAGACAATCTAATATAATTACAATATTAATATGCTCGAGCTCTTTGTCATTTCTGTAATAAGAGATAAATGGATGCAATGTGTCTTGAGAATTATTCCAGTAAAAGTTTTGTGCAGCATCTTGAAAAGTAAATGAATAATTCTCAGCAAATTCTGCAGTAACTACAGCTTCACCATCCATCAAATAACTTTTTCCTTAGAACAAAATTTTGATTGTTCCTTGGCAATGAAATAATCAGTCAGCAAAGTGCCATATGTAATACACGCTTTAGGTGATCATGTCTCGAAAGAGACATGACTGACTGGGCAGAAGATTATCCCACAGTAGGTTGCCATTGCTTTCTGTGGTAGACTGCTTGCCGACCAAGGCTATAGGACCCAATCTGTCCTATTATTTAACCCATAATTGGAAGGAAGAGACAGATTAATACCTTTCCCAAGGGTATTTGTGTGTAAGTGAATGCAAGGAATCTAACTGGAATTTGAACTCAGCTGCCTGATTTGTTGTTCTGAGTCAATATCCACTGTACCACAAAAAAAAAAAAATGAAATGATGCTTTGTCAATGTTTGAGGTTTTAAATTCTCCTGTAGATTGTGACATATTTTGCAGTGGGGTTCTATCAGTTGATAGCCACTGTTTGTTGACAAAATCATCAATTAAATTTTTCTTTAGAATTTCTTGTATATATAAAACAAAATCCACAATCAAATTGGTACAAGTTGAGCAGTTACCCAAGTAGCAGTTAGATGTTGCTTGATTGCATGTAACAGCAGCTATGCATTGACAGTAACCTGTTAAATGAAATTGTTCATCTTGAGTCAGTGTACCAAGATACCCACTCCAATCATCAGATTCATATTCTGAAGTATTGTGCCAATACAGACACAGTGTATTCCAACACCACCTGCTGCATTTATCAACATTTTGTAAAACTGGATTTTTTTAATTTAAATAATTGGTATGCCTCTTTCAGATTAGAGTACAAGATATTTTTGTTTCTGAACTCTTCTACTACTGTTCTTTTTTTCCAGGTGTCACTCTGCTGACTTCTTCACTTTTATAAAACAGCACAACTTTGTTGATTGTCTCTTGTGTGAATTTACATTTTCATGTATTTGGTAGAATTGATACTCCTTGTTCATTTACAAGTTTTTTGGCTTGTCTTGTTATACATGTTTTGGTGCCAAATTTCATTTGAATTTTTGGATACTTCAGGTTTTTTGGAAGTATTGTCAAAACTTGTACTTTTTGGAACCTCTTTTCACAAGCTGCAAACTTTTCTTTTAATTGTATAATAATTTTACTTTTATTAGATCTTTTGTTTTCCTCTACACTGGCATATTCCTGATGAGAAATTTCAGTAAAAATCAGTTTAATTTTCTTTGATACTTCACCTTAATTTGTTCTACTTGTTTTTCCTCAAAACTGGTTGGTTTTCAAGTTTTTGATGCTTGATTTGTGATTCAATAAGAAACCGAAATTCATTTTCAGTTTGTACAAAAATGCTTGAAAGCTGTGGCTGGTCTTAAGCTGATGTTGAGATTTTTTTTTTTCATACTTTGATAGAAATTGTTATTACTTTTATGACCAGCACATATTTTGACATATCAAAAAGTTAAAATGAAATAAAGTAATCATGATGTAGATATTAGATGGGATCATACCCATTTTAGGAACAATGAGTTTGCTTGTAACTGTTAATCATATATATATGGAAAACAAAAACTAAAAATTGATTGTTTTGTACATTAATTTAGTGTACAATGTCAAAATCAACAAAGATTTGTTAACCATTAACATCATTTATTGCATATTTTCATATTTTATCTTATCTTAACATTTATGTATGATATTTTTAAAATATATTTCCTAATGTCACTTTTTTATATAGAAATCTATTTTTTGTATAATAAAAATGTAAACAAAACCAAAAATAAGGTTATTTATTTTCCACTAAATTGAACAACATTTAACCACACATAAAAGAAATTCTGTTGATTTTTTTATGATGATAGTTCTTATCTGAATATTAATGAGCATTCAAAGAGCTTTCTAAAGATATACAACTTCACCATATTGGGAGATATGAAAATGTTAGCATAAAGTGGCAAATAGTAAAATCCACCTTTTTTAATTTGGCCCAGTTCAGTAAAATCCTTGTAACTCTGGCCAGTCAAAGGTCCACCAGAAAATTTTGTACATATCTGGCCATAAGGCAGATAAATTTGTTGTCAAAGTTAACAAAAAAATATTAAAGATATGCTTTTTGAGAAATTAAAGGTTATAAATCAAGGTCAGATTATCTTATTTGACCTTTAAACAAAAATTAGGTAGATTACATTTTAGATCTATGCAAGTACTTTAAAATAGAATATAATTTAGCTTTGTAAGTGAAAAAAAAACAACTGAGGAGATATTGATATTAAAACTTTGTGACTATTTTCAAAAATTCACCTTTTTGGCAAGGGTCAAAGGATCAATTCTTGAGAACCCTTTGACCTAGAGATCTAAAATAGGTATCATTCAATTTCTATCATGAAACTCTATAACTGTACTAAATTCTAAAAAAATATTTGTTGGTGATTGTCAGACCCTTGTTGATTTGACATATATATATATATATATATTTGACATATATATATATAAACTAAAATTATTATTGATTGGCAGTCTTATTATCAGCATAAAAACAGAGCAAGAGGTAAAATTAATAAACACAAAAACAACTTTAAAATTTCTACTAACAATTTTACCATCAGTAAATGGTAATTGTTAGACAATAAGAATTAAAGAAGTCTGTCATATAAGGCACAATGTGTTTGCACAAGCAATTTGTTGTTTTTGAGTCCCTGAAATGATTTTCAACTCGATTATTGAACTGTATTAATATTGTTTTTATGTAAGAGAAAAATTAAAACAAAACTTTCACAGTATTTACATTATTTGGACTATTGTCGTCATCTTTGTTGCCATTTGTATGACGTTTTGGTTGTTGTACAAGGTTTCAGCTGTTGTATGCACCGGCCTTCTTCAGGTGCTAGGAATTTTGAACCAAACCCTTTATTACAATCACTAGGGTATGTAAACTTCATTCCTTGTGTAGTAATGCTTCTTCTGGTAGTCATGAGTTATCTCCCTCTGACCCTGTAAGTTACTTGCTCACCACTGCTGTAGCCTGGTATTGAACTCACAAATCTTTGGGTCAAGTCACAGGAACTAACCAATGTTTATATCCACTGGGCCATGTGTCCTTAAGGATAACTCATGACTACCAGAAGAGGCACTATTACTTAAAGAATGAAGAGCCAACATAATTGAAAAGAGCTTTAATTTTGCATTTAATCCATTTAGACTTCTTTTTTAGAATTCAGCACACCCAAAAACATAGGAAAATAGATCTAGATCATGATTTTCTGATGAATATAAGGAAATTTATGTTGATAAGTGATATTTGGTGCCTGACTTATGTTGTCAAAAATGAATAATAATCCATTTAGGGCATGTAAGAAACTTAGTCCGTTTTAAAAATCTTTCTGACAACTGTTATCTAACATTTTGCAGATTTAAATTGTTTTAATATTTAAAGACTTACATTAAAAAAGAGAAAAGTTTTGTCTCAGATATTTTTTGTAAGCATTATTCAAATTTTTTTTGTTAGGAGGGGCGTTCTATATTGTAAGGCTCCAAAATTCATGTAAGATCAGGGCCTCCAAAAGAAATTTTGCAAGGTGGTACAAGGCTCCTTTGGGGCCCCTTGACAGGTTAAAAAATTTTCTCAAAATTGAGGATTTGATTGATGTCTAGCAAATCTAGCTTTTGTTATAGAGAAATGCTTTTTAAATGCTCATAATAATAATATCTTGAAATCTCTAATAATTTACAAAACAAAATGAAGGCAGATGATGACACAAAATTTCTGGTTAGTCACATCGTTATGATTATTTATGCTTTTTGCATCTATCCTGGGCTATAGGTAAATAGTTTTGGTGTTATCATATGTTTATGCAGCTAGGTCTACAATAATACTCTTTATTATAATAAAAATCATTATCTATCTATCTATCTATCTATCTATCTATCTATATATATATATATATATATATATATATATATATATATATATAGTGTATTGAGGCAGCAAATAATTTTCTAAACATATACTGTTAAATATAAGAGACAATGAATGTCTATTATGTTTAATCATGAGCCGTTCTAAACGTCGTATTTTGACTTTAATTTCAGTTGAAAATAAAGACAAAAATTCTCGAATCTCTCTGAAGATGGCTCATGTGAGCCGAAACCTTAGAACCAACTTAATAAAAAATTATCCAAATGTTAGAGAATTTTTGTCTTTATTTTTAACTGAAATTAAAGCCAAAATACAACGTTTAGAACGGCTCATGATTAAACATAATAGACATTCATTGTCTCTTACATTTAACAGTATATGTTTAGAAAATATATATATATTTCATCTGCATACAGGCCTGTTTTGCTGTATCACAGCTCATCAGTGTGGCTAGATCAACTGTTTGCTTCAAGCTGGAACCTAAATCCGACCAATTTGTCAGCAGTGATCTTACCCCTAAGTTATCAGCACACAGTAGAGAAAGGCAGACTTTACAGCATGTTGTTCATGGAATGTAAACAAACAGCCAGTAACTGAAAGCGTTCAATTCAGTAGCCGAGTTATATGTTCCCTTATGTCATGCTTAGGGGAGTAACCTGTGAGTAAACAGTTAATAATCTTCTCAAATATTTTGTCGTCATTTTGGATGGCAGGTATACATTTGTTAATAATAGATACCAATAAAAAGAAGTGGTGTGATAAGTATAGTCATGTTTGATTTTATGAATGTAAGTTTATGCCAGGCTAGGCATAGTAGAAAATGCTTGTTTTTGATGGGGGATGGGTGTTGCATGGTTGCTATAAGGCACTTCCTAGTTCTTGGGCCCCAGAACAAAGTATTATCTGGGCCTTCTTCTCAGAGGCTCTGTGTGAGATAAGTCATTTTTGAAAAAGAGTGTCAAGTGAAACCTTTCTGCCACTTAAAACTTTAATTTCATCACAACTTGAATGATTTTCCCAGTAAAAAGCAACAAAAAATCAAACTACCCAAAACTGATCATCCAAAAGTAAATGATTAAGGTTTGTATGAGGTTTGATTAACTTCAGTCATAACTTGGAGTTCAGACAAAGTTAGACCAGGTCTGTAATCTTGATACTGTCTGCTTTCAATCTATGTATAGCACACATCACCTGGGAAATGTTCCAAAATTAACAAATATCTTCTTGCGAGCACACTGTGTAAATATAACCCCCATACACACACACATCAGTTAGCCCATTCCCTAATCAGAGGGTATTTGTCATAACAGATACTTGTTTTCATGTTTGCATTTTGAAATTACCTCAGATCATTTATTTGACAATCTGCTCTGTTTGGTGAATATTCCTTTCTCCACCAATCACAAATTACATCTTTTAAAATTTCCATGCACCATTTATGATACACCCATAATAGGAGTTTAATCTGACCTTATACTTCACTCTCTCTTTCACACTCCCCATAAATACCAACACTTCTGTTGGCTTGCAACTCTTTGTTCCTCCCCACTGCCTGAAGATTGTCACCAGTAGAGAAAATATGGAAACATGCATAAAGAATTGTGTGTGTGTGTGTGTGTCAGATTAAATGAATTGTAAAAATTATGGTTACTTAACTTTAATAAAATCCGTTCATACTCATGGATAATCTTTCACGTATTAAAAGATGTAAGAAATGAGCTGTAACTTTGACAGATGATCTTATTGTTCATTTCTTGATGTTCCCAAGTACTTTTGATCTCTTTTGAAGATCATTTTCAGGGGTGTAAGATGTGGTAAGAAAAAATAACCATAAAACTGTGTTGCTAAAAATGACTGTAAATTTTCTTCTTGCTTCAAATATAACGGTTGACAATTTGCTTAGTATTCATTAGAATGTGAAAATGATCTAAAATTAAATTTTTTTTATGTTGTAATGTCATGGTCATGCACGTTTTAAAGCACAAAAAAACTGTTCTCTCTATAAACATTTTAGAACATTATGACAGTATTCATAGCTGATTCTATTATATATATTATATTTGAAGCAAGAAGAAAATTTACAGTAATTTTTACAGTTTTGCAGTTATTTTTGTTACCACAACTCACACCCCTGAAGATGATCTTGAAAAGAGATTGAAAGTACTTGGTAACATCGAGAAATGAATAATAAAATCATCTGTCAAAATTACAGCTCATTTCTTATATCTTTCAATTATAATACATGAAAGATTATCCATGAGTATGAACCGATTTTATTAAAAATAAGCAGACACAATGTTTGTAATTTATTTAATCTGACTTGATGAAAAAAACATTTACTGCCTAAAAGCACACATTTTATATATATATATATATATATATATATATATTATCCTATGTCTATGGCATGACTTGGAGTTTCATGCATTATGCAATCATTAAGTGTATATTTCAAACTGACAGTTTAATAGATTTCAATAAGTTCACTTGATGTTCATGAGAATTAAATCTTATAAAGTTAAGTTACTGCTTTTTTAATGACAAGATCAAAAATGTAAATATTCTCAGATTACATGTAGATAAAAATTAAAATTTTAAATCAAAATAAAGGATAAAAAATATTAAAATGCAGTGAGAAGAAATCAAAGAGGCATAAATCATAAAACATAAAAACTTAAATATTCTAATATTAAATATAGATAAAAAAATTAAAATTTAAAATTATAAATAAAAATAAAATTAAAAAATAAACAATGCAGGGAGCAAAAATTAAAAGAACGTAATTCATAATTTTTAAAAGTAATATTTGCTAAGGAAACAAAGAAAGAGGGAAGTAAGGAAGAAAGAGAGAAAGAAAGGGGTAAAGATATAAGGGGATCTATATCAATCTGGGTCTCAGAATTTAAGTATTTTTTCTATGACAGCATGTGGTCGTTAATTCACTTCCTTGAGCGGGATCTACACTCTGTGGTGAACTGGGGCAAGAAGTGGCTTGTCAACTTCAATTCCTCTAAGACCAAGCTGTTGTCTGTCAACCATTACAGGCAACCTCTTCTGCCTCCCATAAGCATGGACCAGATGATTCTCCCGGAGAGTAATACACTACGCCTCCTCGGACTTACCCTGTCCTCAGACCTCAAATGGAAGCACTATATTGAATCCATAGCAAAATCTACTGCTAAGAAGATTGGGTCACTATGTCGATCCAGGATGTTTTTTCCACCTGAATCCATCCTGCATATATACAAGTCAACCATCCGTCCGTGCATGGAGTACTGCTGCCATTTATGGTCAGGTGCCCCTGCCGTTCTCCTCAGTGTTCTTGACAAGCTCCAAAGGAGAGTCTGTAATGTGATAGGTACTGATCTGGCGACTCGTCTGCAGCCACTTTCCCATCGTCGAAATGTGGCCTCCCTCTGTCTCTTCTATAAATACTTTCATGGCTTCTGCTCGGATGAGCTTAAGTCACTGATGCCTCCTCAACAGGTGTTTACCCGTTCAACCAGACTGGCAACTGGGTCCCACCCATTCACAGTCAGGTTAGCCAAACGCAGATGACAATTCTACTCCTGCAGCTTCCTCTCTCGCACTTCCCGCCTGTGGAACTCACTCCCGTATTCTTGCTTTCCTGACGGCTACGACCTCCAGAAATTTAAAAGCAAAGTTAATACTCACCTACTAACCACTGGCCTCTAGCTCTCTCTCCCCTCCCCTGTATAACCTTCCCTTTCTCTCCGCCCATGTACCTGTCATTGCACCTGCTTTCTCAGTTTTCTATTGTTCCTTTCTAACTAGCTTGTACTCCTCACTCTTTTCTAATTAATCTTTCTACATTTATGTAACCCCCTGCACATCAGTGGCGTTTCTGCCTTGCTCGGGGTGAAATGATTAAAAAAAAAAAAAAAAAAAAAAAAAAAAGTAAATCAGAATTACTTATATGGTTTAAGATGTCAAAAGGCATAAGTTATAATTAGCACCTTTTCCATTGTTTGTAAGGTTTGGATTTAGCTACGATATTCCAGATAATAATTGAGTTTTTGTTATTGTTTTTTAATTTCTAATAATATATGGATAAAGCAGTACTTTTGCTGTATTTACTGTTGTTTAAAGACAACATGTGATTGTTAAATATTATCTTTGACCTGTTGAAAGTGCTTCCAAAGTAAATTTAACATCATTATCATCCGAATGAATTCAAGCTCTATAAACAATACTTTCAGATATACATTGACCATTCAATAGGCATGTTTTATTTTTTTGGCAGTTGCAATTATTTTTAGACGTGTCAGTGTTGTTAGTAGTAGGGTGATGGATGTAGTTTATGTGGGCTAAGTATTTATTTGATATCATAGTATTATGTTGAGAAATATATTCATCTATGTTCTCAACGCAACTATTACTGACTTTTACATGATTTTAGCTGAAAATTTCTGTTAGTGTGAGTAAATGGTTGAAATGTTTGTGAATTAAATTTAGGAAGAGTTTACCAATGTTAGTTTTGGCATTAAAACTGAAAGGTGGGTTAAACTAAATAGTGTTATGTTCATGTGATTTCTGCTTATTTCTGCTTACCTGGTTTTTAACGAAGTATTCTAAACTAGTATTGAGTTTACTTTTTTCTAAAGCATTAATATATTTAATTTTAGAATAGTCAAACATTTCCTTATTGCTAGAGTTGAGACTCAAATGAAATTGGACGGATTTGTGTAGGTTGTTGGTGATTCTCTGAGGGTGATTTGATTCCCTGCTGATTATCAGTTTGTCTCAGTAAAGTCCAGTGTTACATGAAACAAAAATGTACTTCTCTCATGTACAGAAATAAATACACAATAGTCTTTATTATAATAGAGAGGCTATATATATATATATATATATATCCTTCACTACTCAACAACATAAATATTGCAAAAGATAAAATAATAAGCCACTGTTAAAAAGTAAACATGTGGCAAGAGCTTTCACTAGTAACAAAGTGCTTTAATAAACCATTGTAATATATACATATGGATTTTTTATTACTTCAAATATTATTTTTAGTAGATACTTATGTTTGAAATAAATGCTGTTTTTTATGTATTATGTCTACTAGTAGTATAGCCCAGCATTGCTCGGGTGTAATTAAAGCTTTAAAACTAATTCATGGTCCTGGACCTCAGACTCTTTGGACATTGGCACGAAAGACTAAAAAGCAATAGTTGTTTCCAGTTAAAGCGAAACCGTAGACTGAAAGAAAAATGAATGGATGTAAGTCAAATTTTGATTTCCTGGTATCGATATCAAATAAGTTTTTTTTGTCGTAAAATGAATTTTGAAGGCTAAATAAGTCCTCTGAGTAAATGGTATCATGGCTGAGATTAAAGACTACAATTATACCTACTTAGAGCCAAATCCGAAACAAAAACTAAAATGAAAGGACTGAAAAAAATACAGACATACAGGCAGATAAACAGACACACACACACAAACACCTTGCCTTTTATATATATATATTATCAATTTTCTGCACTATTGTAAGAACTGCAACCTTGAAACTTCTGAATATTGTTTCTTATGTCTCTGTCTATGAGTGTATCAAATTTGATTAAAATCGGACCACTCCTTCTATAACCCGATTTTTTGATTATCAATTTTCGATATTTATCGGGGGTACCTCAACACAAAACCTAGCTAAAAACACTTGCAGACGCTGATAGTACAACTGTGTAAATTTTCAAGAAAATCGGTTCAGCCGTTTCGGAGTCTATAGGTAATGAACATACACACACACAAGGTTCCATTTATAAATAAATTTAGATTTAGATTTAGATTAGCCTGGGAACTTACATTTCAAGATGTACATTCTCTTCATTAAGTTTTCTTGAGTGTGATGTAATACCCATTGTTTAAAACAAAACACAAGGTGTCAAGTACGGATATCCACTGAAAATAAAGTTTGAAGTGGTGTGTGTCTCTCTCTGTGTGTAGATTAAATCATGCCTAATCGTGATTGAATATTGAAAAGTTCTTGTCCTGAAAATTTCACTAAATATCTAGGCATCAATTTTTGTGGAGCCAAGAACTTCTTTGAGTCTATAAATTTTCAGCACCCACTTATGTATACATTTAAGAAATAGGATCTATAAATAACTGTTCATATTTAATGTATATTTAGCAAATTGCCTTTTGATTATTTTCATTATTATTATTATTGAAATATGATAAGAGATGAAATGCATTTGTGTTGTTTCACCAGATATCTACTAGTTATCAATGGAGACTAAGTGACAGTAAGTCACCTCCAGTCACCTTTTCTAAGTATCCTTATAGTCTTCAACACAATCATGGTATTTATTGTCTGAATTTGCTCTAAAATTTATAATTGATTCAGTGTAGGGCCAGGAAGTTTTTCCGCCTGAAACAATCCTGCATATATATAAATCTACCATCCACCCGTGCATTGAATACTGCTGCCATATCTGGTTGGGTGCTCCTGTTATCCACCAAGGTGTCCTTGATAAAATCCAACGGAGAATCTGTAATGTGATAGATCCTGACTTGGCAGCTCAGATACAGTCACTTTCTCACCGGCGCAATGTGGCTTCCCTATGTCTCTTCTACAAATACTTTCACGGCTTCTGCTCCGATGAACTTAGCTCACTGGTGCCCCCTATATATAAATTTACTCAAGCCACAAGATTAGCAACTAGGTCCCACCCTTTTACTGTAAAATTAATAAATTGTAAACGCAAATTCTACTTCACCAGCTTCTTTTCTCGCACTTCCCGCCTGTGGAATTCCCTTCTTTTTAATTGCTTTCCCGACATCTATAATCTCCAAGAATTTAAATGTAAAGTCAATAGTCATCTCCTATCTCACTAACCTGCATCCTCTCTCTCATGCTTCTTTCTCCATCCACTTTGTACTCATCAGTATTCTCAGCCTTCTCTTACCCACTTCCTGACACCCCCTATAACCTGTCACTCCAAGCACCCTATCTATTCTGAAAATGAAACTAATTTTGTTTTTTTTGCAAATCTTTTATGTTTTTTAATCCTTTGACTCCAAGCAAAGCAGGAATGCCACTAGTACACAGGGGGTTACAGAGAGTGAAATCAAGAGAAAAGATTGAGTATTGGTAGGATTGAAGAAAGGACAAAGGTGAATGAAGATTCAAGAAGACAGAAGATGGTGATTGATGTTGCATTTTACATTTTTGAAGATTGTATTTATCAGGGAAGCAAGTAAATGGAAACAAGTTCCACAGGCAGGAAGTACAAGAAGAAAAAAAACTGTTGGAGTAGAAGTGGGAGTTGCATTTAACTATTTCAACAGTAAATGGTTTGGATCTACATACCAATCTAGTAGCACTCTTAAATTCATGTTGTTGGGGCACCATTGAATAAAGCTCGTCAGAGTAGTTGCCATGAAAATATTTGTAAAAAAACCAGAGTGAAGTCATGCCATGTCAGTAAGAAAGTAACTGATGCCAAATCAGGATCAATTATATTACAGATCCTTCTTTGAATTTTGTCAAGAACTTCTAGTTGAATATCAGAGGCACCAGACCAGATATGGCATCAGTTTTCAATGCACAGCTGAATGGTAGATTTGTAAATGAGCAGAATGAACTCTGAAAAGACATTTTTTTTTTGGTACAATACAGTGACCCAACTTTCCTTGCAGTAAATGCAGCAATTGATTAGATGCAGTCTCTCCACTTCAAATCAATTGCAAACTTGAGACCAAGAAGGTGCAGTGTGTTGTTCACCAGGAGTCTAGCACCAGCTATGCTGATGGCAGACCAAAAAAGTTTGTCTATGGTGGTTAAATGAAAGCAGTTTTGTTTTGGAGGCATATTTTTATTCAGCATGCTTGTAAACACCATCCATACTTGATCCAAATTCATATGACTTTGTTCATTATTGTTTTTAAAAAGATAATTTCAATTTCTAAGTGTGTTAGTTGAAAGCTATTAAAGCTTAATTAATATAGATGCTAGAATATGGTCCAATGTCTCTGCTATTTACCTTAAGCTTCTTAATAAAATTCAAAGAAAAATCAGTAATATTATTGGTCAGTCAGTATTTGTCTTCAAGGACACACGGCCCAGTGAATATAGACATTGGTTAGTTCCAGTGACTTGATCCAAAGAGTTGTGCCTGTGCCTTTTCAATAAATACTTTCATGGTAATTGTTTGAATGAGTTCTTCACTGTCGTAGCTGTCTTTTAAATTTAAGGACAGTACTAGACTGGCATCAAGATCTAATCAATTTACAGTCAAGCTGACTAAATATAATAATTTCTATGCTAACAGTTTTTTTTCTTACACTTCTCCCTTGTGGAACTCCCTTCCAGCTCCATGCTTTCTTGCCAAATTTAATCTGCAAAAATTTAAGTGCAATGTCAATCGCTACCTACTGTCTTCCTGATTACACTTTTCTCTTGCCACTCATTAATGTTTCTGATTCTAATTCTTTCACACCCTCTAACTCCTTGTGACTTAGTGGCTTTATTACCTTGCATGGGGTGATACCAGTTAGAAATAGAAGAATCTGACTTTGCAACCTGATAAGCTTATAGAATTTACATATAAAGATAAATTTTACACATCACTTAAAACGTATAAACTGATTAAATTTTACTTTAAGTTGGTTTCTTCTTCATTGGAATATTGTGTTTCATTAACAATATTTAATAAAAACGAGTTTTATTTTGTTTAAAGTTGGTCAACTTAAGTTTTATTGATATGTGTATTATAAATTAAAACTTTAAAATTTATTTGTTTTATCAAATTTTCATTTGGAGAAATTTTTGTAATTATTACACCTGTAATAATCAGTAGAACTTCATGTTGTAACAGGTGTGTACCATTTTATTCATAGATTCATCTATATTCTAAACTAGCAGTATAGCCCGGCATTGCTTGGGTGTAATGAAAGCTTTAAAACTAATCCATGGTCCTGGAGCTCAGACTCTTTGGACGTTGACACGAAAGACTAAAAAGCAATAGTTGTTTCCAGTTAAAGCGAAACCGCAGACTGAAAGAAAAATGAATGGATGTAAGTCAAATTTTGATTTCCTGGTATCGATATCAAATAAGTTTTTTCGTCATAAACTCAATTTTGAAGGCTAAATAAGTTCTCTGAGTAAATGGTACCATGGCTGAGACTAAGAACTACAATTTTACCTACTTAGAGCCAAACCTGAAGCAAAAACTAAAATAACAAGGCTGAAAAGAATACAGACATACAGGCAGATAAACAGACACACACACAAACATCTTGCCTTTTATATATATATATATATTATCAATTTTCTACACTATTGTAAGAACTGCAACCTTGAAACTTCTGAATATCGTTTTCTTATGTCTTTGTCTATGTTTCTTATGTCTTTGTCTTTGATTAAAATCGGACCACTCCTTCTATAACCCAATTTTTTGATTATCAATTTTCAGTATTTATCAAGGGTACCTCGACACAAAACTTAGCTAAGAACATTCACAGATGCTTATAGTACAACTGTGTAAATTTTCAAGAAAATCAGTTCAGCTGTTTCGGAGTCTATAGATAACGGACACGCACAGATACACACACACACAGACAAAGTTCCATTTATAAATAAATTCAGATTCGGATATCATATGTAATAAAAGCTTTATTCTGAACTTAGTTTAACTTCCTATCAAAAGAAAAAGAAAAGTTGAAGTTTTGTAATTTCTTGTGGCAGTAAACATTTATTTGCAGGAACTTTTTGTCTTGGGTCTGTTTGTGAGCATCAATTATTCCTGGTAAACGAAAAGAAATGGATATCTGGCTAGAGTCTAATCTTGGCCAGATTTGCTGGGAATAAAAATAGATTGAATATTTTAATGGTGGGGAGAAGAGTTGAAAATGAATGAACAGCAAAGACAGTCCACTATTGGATGTACTGTGACCAGTAATTGATCCTTTCTCTGACTTCCCCACTTAACCTTGTCCACTGTTAACAAATGATGTGTCAGGTTTTATTTATTTTGAACTATTCTTTGCTGTGTTCAAAATGTTTTCAGGACCAAAATAGAATTAAGCTGGGCAAGTAGCAATAAAACATGTAACATTAATTACTTACTATCTTTTTGTTATTTAAGCAAAGTTTCTGAAAATAAATGACTAAATTATATAAATTACATTATGGTAGTTAGGACGTTATCAGTTATGGATGAGTTCTTTATCTTATGACAACTTCTATTCCCACCATATATCTTATATAACTGATTTAAGTGTATATTGGACTTATGTAATGATTAAAAGAAAATGCACTGTGTGTTGATAAATACAAAATTAATCTTAATATATCATAATATAATAATACAAAAGAAAAAGGTGAAAGTTGATGCTTCAAGAGTTCAAGTGCAACAGTCCTGGTGCATAAGAGAGGAGGAGTTCAGAAGAAAGCAAACATATATATGTATATGTATCCAAATGTAGTAAATACCACTTGACAATGTGGCGAAAGAAGGTATGTTTGTGTTCAATGTAGTAAGAATGGTTTAAATGTCTAATGTCATTAGCTAGTTGTGCAAATGTTATATTTCATCTTTGGTTATTTTATGATTATCACAGCATTACATAATGAACAAAATTAATTTATCAGCTCTGATTTTAGTTAATTTTCCATCTGCTTATCTAATCTAAACTTATTTATAAATGGAACTTTGTGTGTGTGTGTGTCTGTTACCTATAGACTCCAAAACAGATGAACCGATTTTCTTGAAAATTTATACAGTTTTACTATAAGTGTCTGCAAGTGTTCTTAGCTAGGTTTTATGTCGAGGTATCCCCGATAAATATCGAAAATCGATAATTGAAAAAATCGGGTTATAGAAGGAGTGGTCCGATTTTAATCAAATTTGATACACTCATAGACAAAGACATAAGAAATGATATTCAGAAGTTTCAAGGTTGCAGTTCTTACAATAGTGCAGAAAATCAATAATATATATATATATATATATATATATATATATATAAAAGGCAAGATGTTTGTGCGTGTGTCTGTTTATTTGTCTGTATGTCCTTTATACAAATCCACAATTTTTATCTGATTCTCACCAAACTTCACACAAATATTCTTTAGGCTGAGTCTGAGCTCCAGGACCATGGATTAGTTTTAAAGCTTTCATTACACCCGAGCAATGCCGGGCTATACTGCTAGTATATACATAGATCCATTTTGGAAAGGGTACTCTGCTTCTAATGGTTCATAACCTTATCTCCTGGTTGTGAAAGCTTTTTGAATAGCTGGTCAAACTGTCTATTTTATAGAGATGATCTTCTTGTTATTTATTTGTATTTATTCCTTAGCATAATATTTACATAAATAAAGGTAAATTAATTAAACTGAATAATATAAAACTAATCAATCAGAATACATTTTAAGATAACTGTCTAAATTAGATATTTACATGAATAGAAATTACAATCAATAAAATAAAATGAGCAAACTAATTAAGTCATTTTATGATATATATTTAAACATATTGTTAAATATAACAGACAATGATTGTTTATTATGTTTAATCATGAGCCATTCTAAGCAATGTATTTTAGCTTTAATTTCTGGTGAAAATAAAGACAAAAATTGTTCAACATTTGGATATTCTTTTATTAAACTGGTCCTTGGTCTAAGCTTTTGGCCCACATGAGCTATCTTCAGAGTGGTTATGCCATCGTTGTGATTGACTTGTGACACGGTGCATGGTCTTTGTAAAAGATCACTTTTTCTTCTTTATTTGTGGCCATTTTTTGGCAATATCTTCCTTCAAATGCACCAGTAATGTTATATATGATTTGCTATTGATGGGTCTTCCTTTCTCAAGGTTATTGATGAACAAAATATGTTGCACATAACAAAATACGGAAGCCAAAACCTTGCTTGCTTATGTTAGTGTCTTTGGTTGCTTTGGGCAGATTTCACCTGCTGCTGTCCACTCAGCTGACTGCTGATTTGATTCTGGAGTGAAGTGTTGGATCCATGTTTCCTCCATTGTCCCATATTTACACAAAAACTTTTTTTTGTTGCCTTGAAACAGTTACAAACAATGCCCTGAATCATCGATGCATTGTTGTTTTTGATCAACTTTGAGCAAATGTGGCACCCACCTTAAACACAGATTTCTCATTGTCAAATGTCCATGCAAAATAGTGAATACACTGCCTTCTGATATGTGCAACTCCTCTGCTATTGCACGCTACTTCAATTTACAATCGGCCAAAATAAGTTTGTGGATATTTTTTATGTTTTCTGGGACAACTACCTGGGTAGAAAATTTGTTTGCAAAATGGATCTCTTCTTGTTTTCTTGGTTTTCTTTTGTTCTCATCTTGTCTAGGAGTTGGGACATGTTGGATTTTTACCTTTTTTTTCTTTCTGTCTTTTTTTTTTCCTTCTCTAGGGGCTAATAATTTTGGTTGAAGTTTTGTCTTTTTTGTTACATTCTAGTTTCTTCTGTGTACAGGGATTTGATTTCTTTGAATCAACCTCTTAGCTCCAAAACTTTATTCAGTTCCTACGGGTTTTATACAATCGAATTTATAGCAGACTATCCCAGACCTTTGCAGTCGTTCATTCAAGTTAAACCTGAATACAGAACTGACTAAAAATGGCCTTTATTTTTACACCAAGGTTTTGGCATGTGACTCATGATTCCAAAATATAGATCCTTTTGCAGATATTAGGTAGAAAAAGGCCACTGTCCACTCTGGTGATCTTTAAGGGTTCAGAGTCATGTTACTGTCCGCACAGTATCTGGCTAGATAATCAGGTTTTCATGTGATCAGATAGAAAGAAGCATGCTTTCTATAAGTCATACAATCTTTACCCCGCATGCATGCAAGCTGAAAATCAAACCGTTAATTTTCAATTACCCTCATTTTTAATGTACTAACTCTGTATTTAGGATACTTTTAAAATGTAATGCTTGTTTCTTTTCTTTTTCAATAAATTCAGGTGAGGATTCATAACAAAATATATATATATATATGTACATTGTGTGATGGATAAATTGCTGTCTAACTTACACAAAAATGAACTGACATCTCATTTTAACAGATATATTCACCAAAATTATACAAAAATATTTTGAAATACTAAAGAGTACATTGTATATATAATGAAGAATTCAGTTATGTATGTGTATACAAAATATGTAGTTTATATAAGTTATTATTAGAGTTGCTAAATATTTCTAAGGACTATACACATTAAGGTTCATACAATTTCTCATAATCAAATTCCCCGATGTTTTGGCTAACACTTTATGCACTGAATAAATCTACACAAACTGCTTGTAAGTTAGTTACTTCATCTATAATATACTGTACACATTTTTATCATACAAAATGACTTCTATTCTAAGGTCAACATTCTGAAGGATTTCTTTTCTTAGCCTTAATCATCATGTCTACAATGAGAACACAAGATATGCACATGCATGCATATCAATACAAGTATTTTCCTCACCTTGCTGATTATATCACCCGGACATAACACAACAGACAAGGACAAACAATGAATTCAGAATAAGATGAGTAAAAAGATATCCATGTTACCCCAGGGGCTTATGAAAGAAGAGTGATTCAGATGAAGTTCGGGAACCAAAAGGGAGTCTGGATTTTCCTGGTATCTGAGAAAATTTTTGTCATATATTGCAGACTAGCATTCGCATTTTTCATGAGCCTTAGATTTCTTATTTTGCTGTGTGTCATGTTCCTTCAGAAGGTGGGCAATCAACTTTCTATCCTTTGTTGCTCTTGACAATAATTTTTTTTTACCTGTCCCCTGCAATCTCTCTTCTACCATCTATTTACACAAGCTTGTTAAGTAGATTACTCACTATTTACTTCTGTCCCTCTTGCTTTTTGGATTTGTACAAAAATGTGTAAACATTTCACAAGCTATGATAATACCAAAGTACAAAGGACATGCTAACATTAATACCTTCTATTTATTTCCATAAAAATTAAGATAGATACAAGGAGAACAATCCACTGTTGGATAGAGTAAATTTTCAATCACAAAGTACTTTTTTCCCCACATAGTCATCACCATTAGCTACGCATTAGCAACTACTGAGCTGTGCTCAAATCCTCTGTTTGGTCTCTGTAAATGTTCAACAAGCATTGATGAATGCCAATGGGTGCAATTTATCTCTATGAAAGAATTTAATGAAACACTTCATCTTTGGAGTGATGTAATGGATAGTGGTTCAGAATGAGAAAATATGGAGCTAATTTTGATTTCCAGTTGAGTTTGTTATAATTACTTACACCCTGAGTGTCAAATTTTCCAAGTTTTCTTTCTTCTTCATGTGTCTTAGTAATTTCAACATACTCTTTTTGATTTTAAGTATAAGCATCTTTTTTGTATCCATTTTCCTTAAAACATCATTACTCGCATGTTAAGCCTATGGCCTTTTTATCATCCTTTGATAGAAACTCATCTCTGTTGCCTCAAGTATCCTTTTCATCAGTGAGGAGATTTTCAAGCATTCCCTGCAATATAACAGCTGAGTCATCTTTTCTTTGTTTCTAATGAAATTTTTCTGTTTCTTGATACTTAACTTTTGAAAGGCATTTTTCATTATTCTAATGCCCCTTTGGATTTCTGTATCATATTTTCTGTTTGTTGTAACATTTCTCAGATATTTAAATTTTTGTATTTGCTTAATTTTTGTGTCTCCACTTTGTAGCTTGCATTTTGGATTGTTCCTCTTGCTGACATTTAAATCCCCTCAAAACATATAAAATAACATAAAGTAAGCCAATCATGAATATTGCCACCAAAGAAAGAAGACATGAAGATTAGAGCTTATGGCCTATCACGTTGAATACACTGGTTCTCACTTGATCACCGAAGTTAAGCAACGTTGAGCCTGGTCAGTACTTAGATGGGTGACCACTTGGGAATACCAGGTGCTGTAAGCATATAGTGACGGATGTGCATTGTGGTGCAGTGGATATCTGCTCAGAAAGAGAAATTGGTGAGCCGAGTTCGAATTCCAGTTGAATACCTTATATTCACTTAAGCACTGGTACCCTTGGGAAAGGTATTAATCCATCCCTTCCCTACAGTTATGGGTTAAATAACAAGGGTAGGACTTGGGGACCCTGCCCTTAAAAACAAATCCTAATGAATCTTGATATTTGAAAAGAAAAAAGTATTACTAGACACAAAACTTATATAAAAAACAACAATAAATTGTTGAAAAGAAAAAAGGTATTACCAGCAATAAAATAAATAAAAAAATTAGTTGGCAATAAATGAACCGCCGAGGTTAATATGCCATAAAAACAAAACAAACACCCAACATGCTAGCCAGATATGGATATCGAGAATGCAAAACCAAAAATAAAAAAATTTCTCCTCTACACAATGGCTTCAAGCATCACAACAGACCTACAAAACAAATCCCCTCAAAACATATAAAGTAACATAAAGTAAGCCAATCACGAATATTGCCACCAAAGAAAGAAGACATGAAGATTAGCCCAGGTTTCAAGAGATTTTCTTTTAAGAATGCCATTCATAAATGACAGGGACATCAATAACAGCAAATGTTATGAAATTTCAAAGCAAAATATCTTTACAATAAGCATACAGATTGTTTTGCTTTTTGTGACATTACTGTCATGATGGATTTTACAGGACTCTCTTAAGCTGTTCACTACCAAGTACATGTTTTAAAATTATAACTCTTGTGTTGGATTTTTCCTGTAGAAATTGATGATAACAGAAACTTGCCATTATGTGTTTAACATGGTTTTATTTTTATACAAATCAACAAAAGTTTAGTAAACAATTCATATACACACAAAACTAAACTATCAAAAATATTTGAATCATTTAAACAAGTATGAAATATCATAAAATATGGATTTGCACAAAAATGTGCGAACATTTCACAAGCTATGATAATACCAAAGTCCAAGGGACATGCCAAAATTAACACCTATTTATTTCCATGAAAATTAAGATAGATACAAGAAGAACAATAACACTGTTTGATAGAGTAAATTTTTAATTGCAAAGTACTTTTTCCTCACATACTCATCACCATTAGCTACGCATTAGCAACTACTAAACTGTGCTCAAATCCTCTGTTTGGTCTCTGTAAATGTTCAACATGCATTGAGTGCCAATGAGTGCAATTTATCCCTATGAAAGAATTTAATGAAACACTTCATCTTTGGAGTAGTGTAATGGATAGTGGCTCAAAATGAGAAAATATGGAGCTAATTTTGATTTCCAGTTGTGTTTATTATAATTACTTACACACAAATAACCTTAAGAAAGATAAGAATTCATCTCTTCCCTCACTGCTACAACTTAAATAGTAGGACTTCAATTTGGAAAGATCATGGTTATTCTCAAAAAGATTTTTAATACAATATTTACTCACAAAAAAAAGTGTTTTTCTTGCAGTATATAATGTTTCAGCTTTAACCCACAAAGGTTTGATTAATCACTGTTACTTTGGAGATACTTTTATGTCAAATGTCATTTTGTCAGACTACTTCTCAGCTGTTATATCTAAGCCAAAAAAGTGATGGGTTATTGATAGGCCAATAAGAAAAATTGATGGATTATTCATCAGCCAAATATAAAAGTATTACTTTCAGAAAGATCCTCATAAATGTGCAAATTTCTTTTAGCAGTTTGCAAAAGAATAACACTATTGTAAAATGTTATCTTCTCTTGGCACTGAATTGATCTCATTCGTGGCAGTGAATGGGCTAAATATCTATATTTTGTTGAGGTATATATTTGTTAAGAGAACAAAAATAATTTTTATTTTATTTTTTGGGGTTTTTGTATTGTTTTGACTGTTATGAGTTAGTCTGATAGTTTAATTTTTTTTTCTTTTTCAGGCAAAGAAAAAAAACAAAAACGATACAGATATGTTTGAAGATCCACGGAAATCATTAATGGCATCAGTGCAGTTTTTCTTCAATGAACCATAAACAAAAACAACTAAATATTTGAACATCATAAATGGTAAGTGTGTGCAAAAGTTTTCAGCACCCTCATTATTTTAAATTAGAGACAGAACAAACAGCTGACAACTGTTTTTTTTTTTAATAAATTACATCAACAACAAAAAACATGCTGGAAACTTTCGCACATGCCTAATTCTTGGGTGAAAAGATGGGAAACTGTTGATTATATCATATTATCTCATGTTCTTAATTAATTCCTATTTAATTTTTTTTTTTATCTATTCTTCATTGTATTTGATAAAATAGGATTTTTTACTCTTTGTAGACAGTTCTGTTTTTGAAGTAAGTGTAATGCATAAAATTATTAAAAAACAGAAACTTAAAATACAAAACAAATTTACAATCCCATACTGAATTATTTATAACTGTGCTTTTCATATTGTTGTTAATTCCCAAAGTAAGGTTGCCAAATTGAGCTATTTTGAATTCCTGGTGATACAAAGTTAGTATCCCAAATTACCTTCACTTATTTCAAACGTGATCCCCTCTCACAAAAAAAAAAAAATGTCCCAAATAGCAACATTTAAAATTTAGTAAGTTTTCGAAAATAGCTGAATCTGACAACCTTCTTTGAAACAAGAATCTTTAAAGATCTGAGCAAATTCATCTTTGAACTGTTTCCTCTGGATTTTAGAGTTCATTAACTATGTCTTTCACATGAGATTAAGACAACATTTATAGAAAGAGTCACCATAAATTACACAGCAGTTGAATTATGTGAAGCTTTCTTTGATAAATTCTAAATAATTTGCTTGTCAAGATTTTAATAATTGATTTATCTTAAATAAGCAGAACTATTCTAAACACACACACACACACACACACACACTGAAATGTTCTTTGTCTAACCAAGAAAGAACTGATTTTGAGTCATGAAACATGTTTATTCCACAAGTTCACTCCACAATTCCGTTGGCACATTGTTCATCAAATTTATTTGACTTTTCAAAAAACAAATTTTGATGTTTGGTTATTGAAGTAGTGCTCTGCTTCTGCTATCACATCTGAATTCTTGGAAAATACACTCTGTTTTTAATGTTTGGAAATTGGAAAAAGGAAATAGAGCATGGTCTGGTTAGTAGGGTCGATGGTCTCTACACTCAAACCCAAAATTAATATATATATATATATATCAGTTATCTTTCCAGCCATGTAATCAGTTGTACTAACCTGCAAAAAGAGAATGCCTTTCTCTCATCATTTCCCTATCAACACAAGTTAGAGAATTCTATATTAATTGAAGAATTTCATCAAAGTTCCTCTTTTATGCTTCGCAACAAATGTGTCTAAGAATTTTCCTGCTGATTTTTGGGTCTTGAATTTCTTTGACTGTGGAGAACTCATGTGCTGCCAATACGTGGTCTGTTGTCTTGTCGTCAGATCATAATTGTCTGTGTTTCATCAACAGTGAAAATTAATTCCAAAAAAGATCACAAGTTTGCAGAAAATGCTGCAAAATTCACAAGGGAGTGTCCGCTCAATATAATTTTTGGTTGGCTTTCAAACATTTTGTCATCCACTTGACCTACAGCTTCTGTATACCCAAATGCCCATGAAATGTAAACCCAATGAATTCCCTGGTTATGTTTTAGTGTTTCAGCTATTCTTATTGCCAAGATTTGTCAATCACCCAAAGTTAGGTCATGAATGTGATCAGCAATTTCAGAAGCTGTTATTATTGAAGGCTCCCAGATAATCCTTAATCTTGAGTCTCAAAATCTCTACATTGTAAGTCGGCAAACCATTTCTTCAAACAGAGTTAATTATGATAGTTGCTTACCATCCAGTTTTTGCATGGTATGTGCATGGGTTTCTTTTGAAGTTTTTTTTTGCTAGAACAGAAATCTATGGCCTGGAGTTCAATATTTTAAAATTTCAGAGTTTTTGCTAACATTGACCAGTCAGTGGTCAGAAACACGAGGTGTATACCAGAAATTTTGAGATATTTTCAATAGAGATTTTCAGGAGAGAGTTTCAAAGAAATACAAAATTCTAATCTCCTTCAAAGTAGGATTCTCTGACTTCAATTCACTTGCTGTCATACTCCAGCCACTTTGCGAAGGACCCATGGAAATCATCCAAAGTGAAGATTTCCAGGAACCTTGTCACAGCCTCCTTCATTTTCTCAATGTCTTCAGGATGACTGCCCCTAAGGTTCCTTTTCAGGTTGGGGAACAACCAAAAGTCACAGGGAGCAAGGTCTAGACTGTAGGGAGGATCAGGGGCAGTTTTGATGCTCATCTCTGTCAACACAAAACTTTATTGCATAGCAAGCTTCAAAATTGACTTCACATCCCTAATGCATCCCTACAAAGTCTGTTGTAACAAGTAATGTTTAGTAGAGAATTTTTAAAGAGCTGTTACAGTCATTTCTTTCCACTTGGAATAAGAAAAGTTGGCAAGTTGGCTTATTAAATCTGTATCAATGATAAACTATAATTACAGTAATCTAGGATAATTATAAATGCCTCTCCTTAAAAAAGTCTCAAAACATTCTGAATGCATTTTGTAAATTTAAAAAAAAATAAGTCTAAAGATTCTTAAAATTGCCAGTTTCCGATATAAAAAACAGCCTTTCCAACTACATTGACAGAACATTGTTCAGATTTTAAGAAATCAATCAGTTCAAGAACCTTTCAGCACCTCATTGTGTGTGTGTAATGTTAAAAGTTTCATTTGAATTAATCACATGTAACTTTGAATTGTGAGCATGATTTCCTTAAAGGAAACTTTATTGGATAATGGTATAAATATAATTCCTATTCAGTTTTTAATACTGTTAGTTATATCTTGTTATACGGTTATTAAGGCAGCTGTTTATTTGACGATCATGTTTCTTGTTTATTCTTTGTGAGGTTTAGTGTTACATTCACACCAAGTAATGCTGTACTGCACGTTCAGTAACAAGTGAATTTTTATGGGGTTGGGGTTGGATTGCTTGTCCACTACCCAAGATGGACTGCCTTACAAGAGAAAAAAGCTTTAATTACCCTACTATTTTTTTTTATAGCTGGTGGATGGAGAAATGAGTTCATGTCTGTTCAAAGGGCCATAGTTCAGAGTGGAGTTTGAATTTGCTCTGCAAGTTCCATTCTCCATGCCATTAACCACTGAGCCACCTGCACTCCATTTATTGGTCATGAATGCCAGCTGCCTAGTGTTTTATGTTACATAAAGCCTCTGGTGAGGTTTCTGTAATTGGGTCGGGGGAGAGATCCCATGCCCAACTTCTGTACTTTGAGAGAGAGTTAGTTTTCTGTCAGTATTTTTCTTCCCTTACATAGCCTACACTAACAAATTCCATCTGCCAGAGGTTTGGGTAATTCCTATTTTTCTCTTAGACTAGTTGTCAACCAAGGCTGAAGAGTCCAGTCATTTGTTAGTCATACACAGTATTTAATTGTTAAGCTTCTGCATCCCAAAAAGAACAGATTTTATGGCATAAAATTGTTGATTTTTTGTTTACTTTTGTTGTAAAAGACCATATTTAAAAGGCTTCCACAAATTTTCTTTTTACAAAAGGGCGTTTACTTGTATGTATGTATGTATGTATGTGTGCTTATATGTGTCTGAAGCTAAATGTAAAGAAAAGAGAATTTAAATAGAGTATTCTTGAGTAAATAATACTTCATAAAGAACTACACAGTACAGTGTTAATCATGTTTCTGTTTTTTGAAATTGGAAACATTTGAAAAAAAACAAAAAAAAAACATCCAATGTACAATAATTCTAAGATCATTACAGGTACTGTAACCATCTCAACCAACAGATTTTGATGCCAAAGAGACTGGATTAAATTCTGTCATTTGTTTTGAATCTTTTATTTTTTGTGAATAAAAATTTTTATCAATTTATTTTGTTTGTTTATTTTTCTTTTCCTTGGTTACCATGCAAAAAGTGAAGTTTGTCAAATTGGATCTGATGGTTTAGAAAGTAAATGCATCATTTTCAAACATTTTGTTGATCTAAAGAAGCTTGAAAATATTTGGAAATTAGGATGCATAATTCATTAAATTTGCTATAATTTAGAAAAGACTTTTAGTATTTGGTCCACAGGAAAAAAACTTTTATCTTTAACAAAAATTCACTGACCATTTTGTTTTTGTTGGAGATAATTTGTTTGAAGTCACCAACATATGATATTCAGTGAAATTATGGTAGATTCATTAGAAGTGGCGATATTTTTTTTCAGCATGTGCTTGGGGATGGGGAAAGAAAAGCTATATAGTCGCATCTTTGCATGTGTTCAACTTGGAGATAGTCACATCTCTGCTTTATGAAAAATGAAATCTGTGGGGTTTTATAAGAAATTTTTCTTAGGAAAAATAGTGTTTAGTTTTCTTCAGATGGCTAAATATTTACCATGGTGATGTTAATTTCTAATCATTGGACACTTTGATTTAAACAGTCTGTGTTGTATTGTGGAATCTTTTCACCAAGTTTGTAATTTTGTTTGTTATTGAGTAGAAAATAAAGTTTGGGCATGTTTTACTATGGTATCTATGTGGGTTTTTTTTTTTATAATCCTTTCACTCCAAGCAAGGCAGTACCACCACTGATGTGCAGGGGCTACATAAGAGAGTAAAACTTTAGGCAGGAGGAGAGTGTAGACAAACTATTTACAGGGGGTGTCAGAGAAAGGGCAAGAGAAGGATGTAAACACAGGAGTAAAGACAGTTGCAAAGGTAGAGAGAAAAGAAAAGAACAGGATACATGTGGTGATGTAGAAAGGACTGGAGTCAAGTAGATAAGAGATGGGAATTGACATAGTATTTAAATTCCTGGAAGTTGTAGCCATCAGGAAAGCAAGCATATGGAAGGAAGTTCCACAGGCGGGAAATGTGAGAAAAGAAGCTGATGAAGTAGAAGCGTCGGTTGCAATTGGTTGATCTAATTGTAAATGGGTGGGACCTTGTTGCCAGTCTGGTTGCACGAGTAAATTCTTGTGGAGGGGACACCAGTGACTTAAGTTTATTGGAGCAGAAGCCATGAAAATATTTGTAGAAGAGACAGAGGGAAGCTACATCCCACTGGTGAGAAAGTGGCTGGAGTTGAGCTGCTAGGTCAGGAACAGTTACATTACAGATTCTCTTTTGGAGCCTGTTGAGAACACTGAGATGAACAGCAGGGGCACCTGACCAGATATGACAAGAGTATGCATAGTAATTTCCTATAATTCCACCATTAAGCATGTTAGAATCTTAGTGTAAATCTAATAAAAACAACATTGGGTGTTTGGAGAAACTTGCTTTTCTAGATGAGACAGTAAATGATAATTTTTCAAACATTTTAGTGAAATGAAAAACTGACCTAAGAAAAAAAAACAAAAAACTACCGTGTATAGTTTAAAATAAAACTGTTGGTTTCCGATTTTTGAACAATGATCTTAAAAAGCACCCACGTTCTGCCCGTTGATGTCTGAGGATGTGAATAAATTACAGTCATTTCTTGCTATGATGGCTGCACAGGCAAATCTGAGAAATTGTATGAGATACATTTGTAGTGATACTTGAGTTTTATTCTTTTCCTGACATGTAATCAAACGTACTTAATGCAAACGTTACATATTATAAAGTTAAATTATTTGAAAGTTGCAAAATGTAAACTTTTCTTGATAATCTTATAATTTCTACAGCCTCTCAACTTCCTACATTTCCTTCTCTCAGCACTAAAGAAAAATTCATTGCTGAAAATTAGCATTAAAATTATGATTCAGTCAGTTAAGTGCCATATAGGATACATGCTTTGGCGATCATGCCTTTTTTGATCCATGACTGACTAGGCAGAAGATTTCCCTGCAGTAGGTTGCCAGCCAAGGATAAAAAACTCCATCTGTCCTGCTATTTAATCTATATCTGGAGGGAGTAAAGATGGATTAATACCTTTTCCAAGGGTATTTGCATGTATGTGAATGCAACATGCAAATGTCTTTGTGTAAGACATTAACTAGATGAAAACATTATTGCCACTAATGTCTTAACATTATGTGTGACATATTTTTGTCACATATTGTATTTTCACTGACCTTGAATATAAATTTTATTGCTGCATTTTCTTGTGCATAATACAAGAAATTCTGAAAGAAAATTAAAGGCTAAAAAAATTGTTTTCATATTATACACAATTGAACTTTTTCAAAAATCTTTACTTGGCTTAAAAAAAACCTCTCGTTTCAAACAGCAAAATTGCAAATATACTAATCAGAGAGCTGAGTTCGAATTCATTGCATTCATTTCCAGGCAATTACCTTTGAGAAAGGTATTAATCTGTCTCTTTCCTCCAGTTATAGGTTAGATAGCAGGACAAATTAGGTTTTATAGCCATGGTTGTTAACCAGTCTACCACAGAAAGTAGTGTCAACCTACTGCAGGAAAATTTTCTGCCAATCAGTCATGTCCCTTCAAGACATGATCACCCAAGTGTGTATCATGTATGGCACTTAACTGACTGATATATATGCATATATGTATTGAATGGACATAAAAAATATTGCACAAAATAACCTAGACAATATATGCAGTATATGTTCTATACAAATATTTATATTCAAAATTTTCAAAATATATTTCGCTAATACAATTTTTCTGCATCAAAAACCTTTATTAACCAAATATTTATCTCGATATTTATTTTATTCTTTTAACACAAAGTATCAGTATCAGTGGATGTGCGTTGTGGTCCAGTGGATATCAGCTCAGAACGAGAAGCCAGGGAGCTGAGTTTGAATTCCAGTTGAATCCATTGTATTCACTTACGCGCAAATACCCTTGGGAAAGGTATTAATCCGTCTCTTCCTTCCAGTTATGGGTTAAATAGCAGGACAAATTGGGTTCTATAGCCTTGGTCGGCAACCAGTCTACCGCAGAAAGCAATGGCAACCTACTGTGGGATAATCTTCTGCCCAGTCAGAGACATGATCGTCCAAGCGTGTATCACGTATAGCACTTAACTGACTGACTGATCAGTATCGGTAAAAAAAAAAAAAATTAAATTGAATAAACAGACAATGATCTACATAATTTTCATATGAAATATTTAATTTATACAAATTCTATGTTCAAAGTTTCAAAATAAACAGTTTATAAAATAACTTAAATTGCAAAAATCTTTTTACTCCCTAACAAAACTGAATATTTTTACCTACTTGTTTATTTTATTCTTTTAAGAAAAAAATAGTTTAGGCATTAAAAACATTGATCTAAATCTAAATCTAAACTTATTTATAAATGGAACTTTGTGTGTGTGTGTGTGTCTGTGTGTGTCCCTTACCTATAGACTCCGAAACGGCTGAACCGATTTTCTTGAAAATTTACACAGTTGTATTATAAGCGTCTGCGAGTGTTCTTAGCTAGGTTTTGTGTCGAGGTACCCCTGATAAATATCGATAATCGAAAAAGTCGGGTTATAGAAGGAATGGTCCGATTTTAATCAAATTTGATGCACTCATAGACAAAGACATAAGAAACGATATTCAGAAGTTTCAAGGTTGCAGTTCTTACAATAGTGCAGAAAATCAATAATATATATATATATATATACAAAAGGCAAGATGTTTGTGTGTGTGGGTGTGTGTGTGTGTGTTTATCTGTCTGTATTTTTTCAACCCTTTTATTGTAGTTTTTGCTTCGGATTTGGCTCTAAGTAGGTATAATTGTAGTTCTTAGTCTCAGCCATGATACCATTTACTCAGAGGACTTATTTAGCCTTCAAAATTCAGTTTACAATGAAAAAACTTATTTGATATCAGTACTAGGAAATCAAAATTTGACTTACATCCATTCATTTTTTTTTCAGTCTACGGTTTCACTTTAACTGGAAACAACTATTGCTTTTTAGTCTTTCGTGCCAACGTCCAAAGAGTCTGAGCTCCAGGACCATGGATTAATTTTAAAGCTTTCATTACATCCGAGCAACGCTGGGCTATACTGCTAGTATGTTATAAAACCAATCAAAAGTTCCATGCTAACAGTTTCTTCTCTTGTACTTCTCACTTTTAGAACTCTCTTCCGAACTTTTTCTTTCACACTCAGTAACCCCTTGTGCTTTACTGCCTTGCTTCAGGTAAAATGATTAAAAAAGATCCATTTTATTTATCTTATATTATCTGTAATGCGAAAAAGAATTTGGCCAATATATTTGCACAGGTGGCATGTTGTCAAAGACCAACATCTGGCCACTCTTGATGTGGACAATGGCCCTGTGCTTTGCAAACTACAGCACAGCATCATACTAGACATGTAAGCATTAGTCTGTTATATTAACTTTCATCACAGTGTTATTTTTTTTTTTATGGTCATCATATTTGGTGCTATCTAAGCATTATAATTAATATTAGCAACTGACGGGATAATACAAAAGACATTAGATAAAATATCAGGCAAATAATAAGAAGCTATTCTGTATGCCATTCTGTTAGAGTCACCTTTACATTAGAAGTCATACCTTGAATGCTGCTAAGAATGTTCAACAATAAGGTGATATCTAACACCTTTATGCTCTGTTCATTGCATACTCAATGAGAGAGCATTTGTTTTTTTCACTCTGGCTGATTATTAAGGCATATCAAAAGTATTTCCACTTATCCAAATGAACAGGTGTTCTCTTGGGGAGGCTCCATGCTTTATGCACCTATTAGGGCTTACACTCAACCCTGATCTTGAGCATTATTGACAGAATAGGGCTATTATATAGACAATGCACATGCATTACTAATGGTTGGTTGTTTTGTTTTTATGGCAAATCAATCTCGGCAAGTCATTTATTGCCAACTAAATTTTATTTATTTATTGCTGGTAATACCTTTTTCTTTCAACAATTTATTGTTGTTTTTGTCTAGTAATACTTTTTTCTTTTTGAGTATCAAGATTCATTGGGATTTGTTTTTTTTAAGGGCAGGGTCCCCAAGTTCTACCCTTGTTATTTAACCCATAACTGTAGGGAAAGGATGGATTAATACCTTTCCCAAGGGTACCAGTGCTCAAGTGAATGCAGGATATTCAACTGGAATTCGAACTCGACTCACCAATTTCTCTTTCCGAGTCGATATCCACTGCACCACAATGCACATCCGTCACTAAATGCTTACAGCACCTGGTATTCCCAAGCGGTCACCCATCTAAGTACTGACCAGGTTCAACGTTGCTTAACTTTGGTGATTGTGCGAGAACTGGTGTATTCAACGTGATATGGCTGTAAGCTCATTACTAATGGAGTTATTGTAGAAATACATTGAAAATCATGGAGAAAGAGATTGCTATTGGTTAGTTTTATTATGTTTTTTGTAACGTTATGCTGAAGGGAACTTTTGGTAGCTTGCTGTTAAGGAGTAATGAAATTTTGGTATCTTTGCATAAAGTCAACGTACTAAATGAATCCTTCGAATACTAAACAGTAATGCTCTCAGAATAATTCTTTTGAGTAATTTCACTCAGAAACAATCTCGTCAATGTGGCACAACACCGGAATGATGCACAACACAGAACACACTCAGACTTCTGTCTGAAGGCTTTACATACTAAATATTTATGGTCACATGATCCCAGTAGCATAATTCATTCTATGGTTATTTTTGTTGCTTGTAGATTCGTGTTCAGTTTGTCGATATTGACAGTATTTATTCACCTCCCCACTTAAGGCAAAATGTGACACAAAGTCTTTTTAATGTGGGTCTTCCGGGCCCTATAGCTTGACCAAAAATATTTGTCTATCTTTCCCCAGTCGTGAATCTACCATTTGGTGGAGCCACGACTGGGTTAGTGCTTTCTGCCTGAAGGCAGAGAGCGCTCTCTACCCGATGGCAGAGGATGCTCTCCGCCCAAAGGCAGAGAGCTGACAGTGTCAATAGTAGAGGCAAGTCTGCGACTGCTACTATGGTATTGACATTTTTTTCCTACACAACAGTTAGGAATTAGGGCTAGCATTACTGACAGAATACAAACAAATGTGCTACTAAGGATTTTACTATATAAATATTAAAATTTACTTAGAAATACATTGTCAATAGTCAGGAATTGATGTAATCATTTCTAACAAAATAGGACTTATATAGACAAAAAATACATTGTTAATGACTTTATCATAAAAAATCATGAAGAAAGGGATTATCAGTCAGTAGTCAGAAAATGCGACAAAAAGTACTGATCAAATATGGCTGCTATATGTAAAATGTAAATGTTAAAATTTTCTACAGAACTAGCAAAAAAGATTGTCAGGAAATACAGTGAGTTTGTTTAATTATTGATTTGAAAGCTTATCAGCTGATTTTCTTAAATATTTTAAGTTATGATGAATGTATTTTGTCTACAATTTGAAAAAAAGTTTTATTCTTCTATTCCAAAAGTCTCCAAAAATCAGATGTTCTTTTGACTTTATTGCCATGTTTGCAATATTTTAGCCGTTGTACATTCTGGCCTTTTTCAGGTGCTATGAATTTCAAATCAAATCCTTTATTTTGATTTCTGAGGTATATTGTTCTTATTCCATGTGTGATGCTACTTCTGGTATCCATTTAGTTATCTCCCTTTACCTCAACTCTATAAATTATTTGTTCACCATTGCTGTAGCCTGGTATTGAACTCAACTTTTTGAATTAAGTCACTGGAACTAACCAACACCTAAACCCTATGGGCCATGTGTCCTTGAGTTCCTTTCGCTTTAGAAATTTTACATTCAGTGATTTTATAACAAGTAATGCACTTTAAAATGCTCTTTAATCTTTACTTCAGTGGAATTTGCCTAAAAGGTTTATTTTTTACGTAATTTATGCTGTTTTCTGTTAGCAGTAATTATATGACAAAAGATCGCCCATAATAAAAGCCAAAAATCCTGTACTGACCTTGAAGCTAGCTCTAGTGGATATGCTAATTGAGCCTCCAGCCCAAAACTAAAGAGACCTCTGATTCAACTTAGAAAACAGCAATGATAATTTTGAATAGATAACTTTGAATTTCTCAATTCACTTCATGGAACTTCAAAACCTCACTTTAACTCTAATTTAGGCTATAAGTCCAGTTTCGACCAAAAGACCGATTTGGGCTGAAATTCTAATTTGGGCTAAAAATTGAATTCTTCAAAGCACAAATTCTACAGAACTTCAAACCACACATCACGAAACCTCTAACTTTAACTTTGATTTCTTGGCCTTTTGAAGAAATGAAATTGATTCCTTCAATTCACAAAGTATTGAAGATATTTTAAACTGAATTTAAAACAACATTTTTTTAAATTCATAAAGTTTTTGTGTTCAATATGAATTCAGTATAAATAAAACTTGAATTTTTAACTGTTCCCTCCTCATCCTGATGCTAGTTGCTCAAGGACCAGATGAATGGCAGATTTGAAGTTCCAGGATCATTGTTATTCCAAAAAAGTATAATATGTTTTTGTAGAGCAACACTCTGGGTAAATAATTTTTTTATTATTTTATTATTAATTAAATTCCATGATATTGTTGTTTTTTATCCCAACATTTAGTATCAATAGTTCATAATTATTATTTACTAGTTTTATTCCATTTTATTGTTGCTTTTTATTCCAACACTCTGGGTCAATGCACTCTTCATTTTTTTTATAATCATATTGCCCTAAGCAAGGCATTTTACTGCCACTGTTTTGCAGAAGGTTACATAGGAGGAAAGTTATGAGAAAGAGTGGCAGGTTATAGGAGGTGTCAGGAAGTGGGTAAGAGAAGGATGAGAATACTGATGAGAGTGGAGTGGATGGAGAAGGGAGCATGAAAGAGAGGATGCAGGTTATTGAGATAGGAGATGACTATTTAAATGTTTTGAGATTGTATTGCTGTTATTTTATTACTAGTTTTATTTCATCTAATTATTGTTGCTTTTTATTCCAACACTGTGTGTAAATACATTTTTGTTATTTATATCATTTCATTATTAATTTCACTCCATCTGGAGGCAGTTAATAAATACTGTTTGAACTGACTGTATATAATCTGTATTCTGGAGTTTCTTAATTAATATACTTAAGTCAATTGTTACATTACTGTATTATTGAATTTAGTCAAATTGGTAATAGATGTTGCTTTTAGTAACATTAACAATGTTGCATTGTCAGGGGTTAAATGCTTTGTAAAATGGACTTGTTAGTCTGTGTCAAAAATTCTCAAGTTTTTTATAAAGTCTCTTTTGGGGATTTTCCTATATATGTCTTATTTTGTGTCCTTATTTCAAAAATTTAAACAATATTGGAATGAAACATGCTGTGAGTGAGAAAAGATAGTCTTTTCTCACATGCATGTTTCCATGCACACCAATAGACCATTGCTTTGCTTATTCTTAGTATTTTTGTCTCTGTGAAAATCAGTCTCTTTTTCTCTTTTTTTCTTGACTGATTTGCTAAAACCTGGCTATATGCCTGCTTTCATGTAGATGTTGATTAGGCTCATATTGACCAGATGCCACAAGAAGATGACAGTCACAGATTTTATCTCCGAACATTCTAGACAGTTCCTGCATTTTATCTTGTAGTGTGATGATAGATTGTTTTTCAAAGATAACTTATCAAATTGTTTAGTTACCAGACAAAAAATGTCAGCCATTTTGGAAAAATTAGTGCTGTTTTTATTTTCTAGAGGGTCAAAAGTTTCTGTCAGGAAAAACACAGAGATCAATAAAAAAGTTACCAATTTGTGGAGAGGAAGAGAAAGAGATAAAAAGTGAGAGTAAAGTAAAAAAGTAAACCAGTTCTAATTTAATTTTAAAATGATTGCTTAGAATTTCTGAGTGTCTTTTATTGATACTATGATATTAATATATCTATGCCTTGATAAATACGGCAATATTAAGATATTGATATTAATATATGAATGTGCTAAAGAATTATTGAATTTATTTTTAATTTGCTGTTTTTATAACATTTCAAGAAAGACATTTATTAATTCTTTGAAATTACTTTGTTTATGTTTTTAATGTAAGACTAAAAAAATCTAATCAAGGCTAAAGAACCCAATCTGTCTTGTTATTATTGGAGGGAGAAGAAAGGAATTAATACCTTTCCCAAGGGTATTTGCATGTAAATGAATGCAACGAATTCATCAGGAATTCAAACTTGGACTTCTGATTTCTCGTTTTGGGCTGATATCCACTGCACCACAGCATACATCTTGTACATTCCTTAAAAGTGTACAGAAGTGTATATTCCTTAAAAGCTAAAAAACAATTTGCTGGATTGCGATACCCCCTGTGGTCAAGTGATCTAAAGAATATCAGATCAAACAGTGGCTTCTGCTATAAATGAGGACAAAGGTTTGAATGATGCTACAGAGTGCATTTTGTTTATTAAGTTTTTTGGAGTGCCTGCAGGTCAATCGATGTAACACTGTTTGAAATAACAGGGCGTCTATTTCAAACATGAGTATCTACTAAAAATAATGTTTGAAGTAATACATTATTGTATTGAATATACTATATTAACATATATATTGATGTCTACTATGATATTAATAGATTTGTTTGAATCTTTGAAAGTTTTGTAAACTGAAAGTTCAGTTTGTGATTAGTTTGTAAAGGATCAGTATATATATATATATATATATATATATATATAAATCTAACATCCACCCATGCATTGAATACTGCTGCCATATCTGGTCGGATGCTCCTGCTATCCACCTAGAGGTTCTTGACAAAATCCAGCAGAGAATCTGTGATGGGATCGATCCCGACTTGGCAGCTCAGATGCAGTCACTTTCTCACCGGCGCAATGTGGCTTCCCTGTGTCTCTTATACAAATACTTTCATGGCTTCTGCTCTGATGAACTTAGCTCACTGGTGCCCCCTATATATGAATTTACTCGAGCCACAAGATTAGCAACTAGGTACCACCGTTTTACTGTGAAACCAATAAAATATAAACGCAAATTCTACTCCAGCAGCTTCTTTTCTCACACTTCCCGCCTGTAGAATTCCCTTCTGTTTACTTGCTTCTCCAACAGCTACAATCTCCAAAAATTTAGATGTAAAGTCAAAAGTCATCTCCTTTCTCTCATGCTCTTTTCTCTGTCGACTCTACTCTCATCCTTCTCTTACCCACTTCCTGACACCCCCTATAACCGGTCACTCTTTCTCATAACTTTCCTCCTATGTAACCCCCTGCACAACAGTTGCCTTACTTGAGGTGATATGATTATAAAAAAAAAAGTAGATAGATAATTAATTTGCAGAGAATATGCAGATTTTCAGGTTTCTGAGGGAATGAGGTTGAGATTGAGAACATTCAAAGAAATTGAAACAACTTTTTAAGGAGCAACAAATTTCAAAACATGGGAATATTTTCATGTATTTTTATATAACAAATTATATGATTGACAAAATATAGAAAATGTATCAGTGTGTATGAAGTATTTATGTATAATGATGAGGAAACACACATGTTATTTAATAAAACAAAATAAATTTATTTACAAATTTACACATTTGAAGTTTCAGCAGCTTGTTTCAAGGCAAAAACTCAAACATTAAAGGTTCATAGTTTCGATGAATTGTCAAGAAGAGAAAATGTTCATATTAAATTATCAGACAAGAAGTAATATTTCAAAATGTTTAAAACAAATTGAGAGAGTTTGTTTCTCACATAAAAGTTATACGTTTGTATTCAACATGAATAAAAAGATATATTTTAAGGTACTTAGCTTAGGAGTTGAATGGAATTCTTTGAAGTTCACCTACTGTCATTAGAGGTGATAATGTATCAGTGTGTAATTTGACACTGGCGTTATTCAGACATGTTGGATTCTGCCTTTCTCTTCTCTGCTCTTTCTGCTTGATTCAGCTTTCTCTGCCTGTTTATATCATAAAGTGATTTGACATCAGCTTGTGATTTTTTCTCAGTTTGTAAGTCACTCCCCTTTTCATAAGTCAAAGTAAATTTTCACTTAGGCTCGCTAAACTTTGCCTTTGTCTTTTCTTCAGCCCGGAGCTAGTCCCTTTTTCTATTGGTTAAAAATAAATTTTTGCATAGGCTCAGGAATTTGAAAACAGTGAAGAAAAGAGAGTCATTTTTATTTTGTATTGACCACATGTATGAAATATATTAAATATATTTTTAATTTATTTGTTTAAACAGTATTTTTTAATGGATGCCCATATTTAAGTAGATGCTCTGTTTTTTTATTATTAGACAGTATATTTATTTACATCTAATGGCTTGAATAATTGTTGTGTATTCTTGTTGAGAAACCACACAAAATAATAAATAACAAAAGCAGATATGGAGATAGAAAATGTATGTTATATTGAACAAAAATATACAAACTGGAACACAGGTTAGTCAATTCAGGAATACTATTAGTAGAAATCAATATATACAGTCTTGTAGTGAAGAAGTATGTTCAGGTAATGAGTCTATATCCTTACTGACCAACTAAGCGGCTGTACAACTAATCAACTCTACCACTACCTTCGACAATCACCCCCATTCTTTGTATAGGCAGGATTATTTGTACACATAAGGCGAGTCCATTCTTATGTGCAAAAAGGGGTGCTCTCCAACAATAATCAAAAAATCTTGTTTGGAAAATGTATGTCCTCTGGCAGGATTCAAACCTGCTTCCTCTAGTGGAAACCATTATTAGATCTGACATGTCTTAGATCGTTTGACAATGTAGAACTTCCAATCAAACAAAGCCTGAATTGTGCTTTTGAACACACATTTTCTCAATTTGTTTTAAATATTCATGTCTGCTCTGTTTTGTATCTTAATGTAAACAAAGACCATTTATTTATAAAATTTTATGAAATGAATTAAATCCAGCATATTTTTAATCTATTTGTTTAAACATTATTCTTTTAATGGATACCCATATTTGAGTAGATGCTCTGCTTTTTATAATTAAACTGTATATTTATTTACATCTACTGGCCTGAATAATCAAGAAATCTTGTTAGAAAAATATGCACCCTCCAGCAGGATTTGAACCTGCATCCTCAAGGAGAAATCATCATTAGATCTGACACATTATAACACTGTTATACTAGATTTATTTAATCTAAACAGTGAGACAATATTGATTGATACATTCTGAATAACATAGAATATACAAATGACACTTTACTGTTGTCAGTCACAGAAAGAAAACTGCAGGTATTTCTAGAAAGCAGGGTGGGGGATTCTAGGACAAGTTGGAAAAACTAGCACGAGAATCTTTCTTTCTCTGTCTGTCTGACACTTCTATTGTTTATATGTCAAGGACATTAGTGGGATCAAAGTAACATCCTGAAAAATATTATATCATTAGTTCATCCACATGGTGCAGGTAGATTAGACAACTTTCGTCACTATTTTTTTTCTTAGACACTGAGGTATATATATACATATAATAAGAATGGCTGGTCACTGGTATTCGGAGGGCAGATAGCTAATTCCCATTGCAGACGCCTGCTCAGGCACACTTGTATTTGTTCAACACCCACAGAGCTCACCTGTGGTTTATACTGCAACTATCCTGAGTGGACCTTAATTACAGTTTATGGGAGAGAGCGCATTATCTAACGTGAACAACAATTTGAACAAGGCCAGGACACTCAAACTCTCGGTCATGAGGACTTGTGACTTTGAGCTAACACAACTATCGACAACTCCTCAAAGGGAGCTGTCTACCCAATTTCACCCACAAGACTTGGGTATGGTTTTCAGGCACTTTCAGGCATGCTGGGGTCGCTTCCTCCAGACCAATAATATCAAGTAGTCACCTTCTCGACAAATCGACTGTGGTGAGATTCGAACTCAGTCTTCATGGTCAAAAAGCAAATTTTCTAACCCCTCACCTACGCACTCATATAATGGCTGGCTACTCATATCCAAGGATGCCTATTTACTAAGGTTACTAGCTAATTCTTGTTGGAATTTACTTGGGTCTGCTCAGGTACATTTGTGTTTGTTCAACACCCACAGAGCCCATCTGTGGTTTATACTGCAGCTATGCTGAGCAGACTTTCATTACAGTTTATGGTAGAGGTCACATCATCTATCATGATCAGCAGTCTGAACAAGTCCAGCATGTTAAAATTCTTGGTCACGATGATTAGTGACTTTGTGTTACCATAACTATCAATAGATTCTAAAGGTCAGAGGGTTTCGGATGAAGTAGAAGTTGATTAATATTTACCAATTGGAAGATAAGGAGAACCGTGTTTGTTAAGCTGATTGACAAAGTCTAGTAAAAATAATTAAAACAATGTAAAATATGGCATGTTTGAACCTTTAAGAGACAAAGTAGAATTGAGATCCTCAAAGAAAGTGGTTTGCAGCTTTTTTGCTAGAGTAAGCAAAGCAGAGGAAAGCTCCTGTTTGAATAAATAGTGTAGCTTTCGTTTCTCTAGGTCTACTGCCAATGTGTTAACAATTATGACTGAATTTGCCCCTCAGGCTTAAGATAATATATATATGTGTGGTGGGGATGCTTGAGTGCGTGCATGCAGGAGATGCATTACATGTCTGTCCTCCGTAATTTAGAACGAAAAGTGTGTGTGTGTGTGTGTGTGTGTGTGTGTGTGAGGGAGAGAGAGATAGTAATGTCCGTTCTTTTATATTTCTGAAACAGCGCCACCTAGAGGGCGTCTTGACAAACGAGATGTGGCTTTGTAGTGAACAAAACAAGATTTACATTTAAAATTCAAATGCTAAGCACTTACTAATTGATTTTATTAGAAAAAAAAAGAATTTACCCGAATTTACAAAACCTTGCTTAGCACACATGCAAAAGTGAATCCAAAACAAAACTCGTGAAATTTTACACCTTGATGCGAAATGTTTTTCGGCCAATAGAAAACTAGGAAACATCTAAAAACAAAATTCAAATAATCTTCAGTTATCAGGAACAAATTTTACGGACCCTTTTAGCGAACCGACGCGAAGTTTGTTTGTTGTCCAATGGAAAGGCCAGAATCACATCCGGGAGTGAATTCCCAAATGACCTTTTCGAGCCCCACAAACGAAATAAAAGACGGAGCAAGCTCGACCGTCGCCAGGGTGAAGATGACGAGCGTAATTAACACGTAGCCTTGAAAAACGTCAAGCGATCGTCATTATTATTATCTTTATCTTTCTCTCTTACCTCCTTTCTTTTCACCATTCACTCTGAGTGATAACTTCAAAGACAATCCTACCCAACAATAAACGCTCATACATACATATATATATACATGCATACATACATACGTATATTCCTGCCTACATCCACACAAGTCACTACTATGAATTCTTGATACCCTGAACTACTTATTACTGTTTCTTAATGAACATTTAACTCTACCAATTCATGTTATTTTTCTATTAATAAATTTATATTTAAACATATAAAAGGTATACTTTTATTCTTCCACAAATCCATCTACTGATAGCCTTCTGGTGATTATGATAAAACCTGTAAGTTGTCGGAAGTTTGGTAATGTTTCACACAAGGCCAATTCGAAAAACATTAACCATCTTCCTACTTCTACAGCTTCATTCCTTCAAGTTCGTTTCAATAAACAAACTTCCGACAAATATTTATGATGATGTGTTTATATAGTGCAGTCTGATCTGACTTGAATGACTTTGGTTTACATAAGCGTTACTACGTAACCGTTTGTGTGTAACTGGTGATTATGATTGAGACGATCTACTGCAAGCCGGCTATTGGCTAACAATGTTAAAGATAGGTTGGGTGAATTCGCGCCAATGAGAATGCAGGCGATGATGAACGGTTATCAGGTGAACATCAAAACAGAACAAAAAGAACAAGCAATTAGAGATCCGAGTATGACAATTTGCCAACCACGCATTCCTCACCCAGCCTATGATCTGTTAAAGTGTGGAGGTCATCAGTGTTGATATGCTTTTATCAAGGCCAAAATTGGTCACACTTACCTGCCTGCTGGCTCGAGGGAGAAAATGTTGACACATATTTTGTTTCTTTGTTTTTGTTATGTGAGGTCTCGCACACTTTTGCGTGGTATTCAGAGACAGCTCAGTTCTATCGGATTAGCCGGATAGCCACTTTTAGTAAAATGGGCTGACGGCTTTGTAATCATCTACGACTAATGTTGGTATATTTGGAAATAGAAGTTGAATAATGAAAGATACGCTCATTGCACAGTCTACCTCAGACTGGGCTGTGATAACAAGAACTTAACAGGAGTTCCTGGTTGAATTCAGATGTAGATCAGAGGATTTCGGAAGAAGTAGGAGTTCGTAAAAGATTAATATTTACCATTTAGAAGATAAAGGAAACCGTGTGTGTTAAGCTGATTATGAAAACCGACAATGAGCGAAATTTAAGTGTTTGGAGAAAAAGTTTAGCAGATATTTAAAAAGAAAAATACGGCCTGTTTGTGCCTTTCACAGATCAAACGTAAATGGGATCCTCAAAGAAAGCAGTTTGCAGCATTTTGCTTGAGTAAACAAAACAGAGTAAACCTCCTGTTCGAATAAACAGTGTAGCTTTCGTTTCTCTAAGTCTACAGCCAATGTGTTTGAATGACTGTTAGTGTTAAGTCATTACTGAATTTGTCCATCAGACTTTAGATAAGAACGGTGAGGCTCGTGTTGTGGCTTTAGTTGTCTCGAAGGCGTTCGACAGGGATTGGCTTTCTCCACAAGTTCAAGGGAGATGGTGTCTCTTGACGAATATTTGGCCTAATCCAATCATTCTTCTTAACAAATCGTGTAATGAAGATCACGTTTCTAGGTTATTTCATAACTCAAAGCTTTATCCTTGAATCTATGTCGTTTCTTATCTTACTTAATGACCTTCCAGGCGTCATCAGTTCCCAACTATGTATTTATACTGATGACTCATCTACTGTCTGAGCAGTCGGTCTAATAGGCCCGACAAAGTAAAACTGGTAGCTTCTCTCGTAAATGACATCCAATTAGTAGTTAACTTGGGCAAGGAATGACTTGTAAATTTTAATGCCTCAGAAACAAAACTGCTATCATTTAATCAACATAGAGAACCTTTTCTGACTTTCATGAGTATGGCCGATGCTAACTTCCAAGAAAGCTACTCTTTTTGCTATCTTGGGCTCACATTTTCCACTGACATGAAGTCGAGTGATTATATTGAATAAATTGCTAGGTCTATCGCTAGAAAGGTTGGTTCACTGTGTCGTGGCAGACACTTTTCCTTACCAGATTCCATCTTACACTTGTATAAATCTACCATTCGTCGATGCATTCAATATTACTGCCATATCTGATTTGATTCTACTGCTATATATCACTTCCGGTTTCTTGCTTCCTTGCCACCTTCTTCTTCTTCATGTGTCGTGTCCCTTCAGGACGTAGGCGATCATGGACTTCCATTTGGCCCTGTCACTCGTCGCTCCCAATATTTTTTCTCGTGGTATCTTTCCTAAACCCCGCTCTGCCATTCATTTGCTCAAGCCTATCAAATATGTCTCGCGCTGCTTTTCCCTGTCTCACTTTCCTTCTATCCGTCCTATGAGTGTTAAATTCTCCAGGCCCTCCTTCCTCGTTACGTGTTCCAGGAACCTCATCTGTCTCTTCCTGAGTTTTCTTTTCGTTTGCATCCTCTCCAACACCCCTTCGTTACTCACGTGCTCAGTCCATGGTATCCTCAGTATCCTTCTGTAGAACCACATTTCTGCTGCCTCAAGCCTCTCCTTCATCCTTGAGGAGATCGTCCAACATTCACTGCTATACAGAAGGACCCACCTACAGTCTTGAAAAAATTAAATGCATCGCCATCTATGATTTTTCTGAACCAGTTCTTTATTGTCCTATTCTCCTCACTAACGGATTCGCATTCTCTTTCACTCCCAGTAACCATTATAGCTATACAGGAGAGTTTGATTTTTTAAAAGCATATCAACCTCTGTGGGTTATTAATGCCAAAAAGGTTGGGTTTTAAGGTATTTTTTAACGTTTGGTTATATAGTAAGAAGGTTGATTTGTCAGATTTTGATGATTTATTTTTATTTTAGAAAACTGAAGATGTCTTCTAATTTTGTATTCAAAAATATATTGCTGGTAATATTTTTTCCTTCAAAAATATATTGTTGGTAATATATTCCTTCAAAAATGTATATTTTTCTATAAAAGTCTATTTTTATACTTTCATAATGTTTTGACTCTAGTTTAGGGTTAACTATTTACCCATAGCTGGCACCCTAACAGGTGCGACCACTTCGGATCAGGGTGGACTTGGGAACAACAGCAATTAAGAGGTGGTTCCATGCTCCTCACAACCTCCCAATCTTAGGCTTTTCTGTCGGATACAGTTTACCCTCATACCCAGGACCCTAGTCGGGTGAGTTCACCATACATAAAATAGGGAGTTACTTTTCAATCACCATATATATATATATATATATATATATATATATATATAATAAATTATATTTTAGAACATGTACATAATTTTTTTATATATCCACTACAAATAGTACATTTGTTTCGACATTGTTCAATGTCGAAACAAATGTACTGTTTGTAGTGGATATATAAACAAATGTACTATTTGTAGTGGATATATAAAAAAATTATGTACATGTTCTAAAATATAATTTATAATAAATATTCACACCTATATATATTATATATCGAGCACTGTTTTAAATTAATGTTTTGGATGTTGTAAAAAGATTTTCTTCGTTCTGTATTCACTCGGATATATATATATATATATATATATATATATATATATATATATATGTATGTGTGTGTGTGCGTGTGTGTGTGTGTGTGAACACCAGTAATAAAAGCAGTTTGTGAATTTATTGAATAAGTACATGAAGCCAGACAAGGGCTTAAGACAAGGACGCACCTTCTTACTAGATTGATTTAATTTAGACAGAGAAGCAATCTTAAGAGAGCAGAAGATTCTGCCGAGGATGGACACATATGGAATAAAAAAGAAGAATCATACAAAAACTAAGGTTTCTACAGATTTTATTCGTTTTATGGTGTCTCAAAGATAAGGAAAACATCGAAAAGCCTAATTAAAGGCAATAAAACTAGAAAAATCTCTATGATGAGCCCGAGGAGGCCACCAGATTCTGTAAAAAAGCATTCACTTGATATATTGAAAAGATTAATGGAAGAGGCTAAAAACATCACGGCCAAGCTGGATATAGGTGACAAAGTTCAGAAACAAGGAAAACAAGGCATTTTAATTGTAAAGAACCACAAAAATAATTTTACTAATAGTCCTTCATTCCAACTAAAACTGAACTGGGTAAAATAACTCAAAGGATTTTACAAGAAGCGTACGACTTACTACGAATTGTAACACAGGCTAACTAATGTAAAGATATAGGAGAGTATATTTCTTTATTTTGTGGAATAAAAAAGCATTAAATACTGCATAGAGGATTTATATCCCTCCATATCTGAACAGGGGCTGCTTGAAGTATTGAACTTTGCTAAGGATTTAACTCGAGCATGTAGAAATAATTCTTCATTTTAGAAAATCTGTTCTGTTCCACAATGGCGAAACATGGCTGAAAAACAAAAACAAAGATGCCTTTTATTTCTCCCAACGTTCGTTCGATGGTGCTGAGGTTTCCGAATTGATGGGCCTTTAAATATTAATTAAGATGAACGAAATAGTCCATACAAATGACCATGGCCTGTGTTGGGACGACGGATTGATGGTCTAGTCAAATGATAGAAACGTAAAATTCTTCTAAAGTCTCGATTTTGAAATTAAGATTGATATTAATTGAAAAGCAGTTCAATACTTGGATGTAGAATAAAATCGACAAACAGGCAGCATCTCCCCATACATGAAACCAAAGAGTAATTTGTAATCTGTGAATGCTGGATCCAACCCTGCCTGAAACTGTAATTAAGCATAACTCCCAAGGAATAGAATGCAGGCTATCAAGGAATTCTTCCAGCAAAAATAGTTTTTAAGAAAAAAAGAAAGCATATGACAGGGCGTTAATATAGGAAGAGTACAAAACTAAATGTGATGTGCGGATGTGCGTCCAGTGGATATCGGCTCGGAACGAGAAGCCGGGGAGCCGAGTTCGAATTCCAGCTGAATTCATTGCAGTCACTTACGCGCAAATACCCTTGGGAAAGGTATTAATCCGTCTCTTCCTTCCAGTTATGGGTTGAATAGCAGGACAAATTGGGTTCTACAGCCTTGGTCGGCAACCAGTCTACCGTAGAAAGCAATGTCAACCTACTGTGGGATAATCTTCTGCCCAGTCAGTCATGTCTCTTTCGAGACATGATCGCCCAAGCGTGTATCGCGTATGGCACTTAACTGAGTGACAAGACTAAACTTATTTTCAAGCTCCAAAATAGCCAACCGGTGGGGCACATCAAAAGTAAAAGAAATATTAAAAAATAATATAAATAATGAAATGTATAACTGTACAGATAAAAGCAAGTGTCCGCTGGACGGAGCTTGTAAAACAGAAGGGATAGTCTACAAGGCAGAGGTGGAGGGCGAAAATGTTCAAAGTAAAGTTTATGTAGGGTGCAGCAAAAAGAAAAAAAAATGATTGTACAATGATGGTTATCATTGAGACTGGAAAACTACTGCAATTGTACAAAATTGTCCAGCCATGTCTGAGAAATTTTTTTTTAATCATGTCACCCCAAGCAAGGCATTCCACTGCCACTATAGCACAGGGGGTTACACAGGGAGAAATACGAGTTAGGATGTACATAGGAGGAGAGTTGGAGAGAATGGGAGGGTTAGTGTGTTAGGAGGTGACTATTGACCTTACATTTAAACTCCTGGAGGTTATAACCGCCGGGGAAGCAAGCATGCGGAAGGGAATTCCATAGGCAGGAAGTGCGAGAAAAGAAGCTGTTGGAGTAGAAATTGCGGTTACATTTCATCGGTTTCACTGTAAAAGGGTGGGACCTAGTTGCCAATTTAGTATCTCGTGCAAACTCACACCTAGGGGGCACCAGTGATTTAAGTTCATCAGAGCAGAAGCCATGAAAGTATTTATAGAAGAGGGACAGGGAAGCCACAGCACGCCGGTGAGAGAGTGACTGCAGGTGGTCAGCTAAGTCGGTATCAATCACATTACAGATTCTTCGCTGTATTTTGTCAAGAAGCCCGAGGAGAATAGCAGGGGCACCCGACCAGATGTGGCAACAATATTCAAAACACGGGCGAATGGTAGATTTGTATAAGTGAAGGATAGATTTAGGTGGAAAGAATTTCCGGGCCCTGCACAGAGAGCCGGCTTTCATAGCAGCGGATTTAGCAATGGATTCGACGTAGTCATTCCACTTGAGGTCCGCTGAAAGTGTCAGGTCAAGCAGGCGTAGTGTTTTACTCTCTGGGAGGCATGCCTGTTCCATGCTAATGGGAGGGAGGTGCGGTTTTCTGTGGTTGACAGCAGCTTCGTTTTGGAAGAATTGAATTTTACGAGCCATTTCCTACCCCAATCCACCACGGATTGGAGTAAATAAATAAAAATATGTAAAAAGCCCTAGTGCACGTTGGAGCATTTTAAAGAAGGCCAAGGCTTACAACATTAGTAATGTTATGTGCAGATTATGCCAGAAGAAATTATCGTCTCGTATCCAAACCCAAATAAGCTGCTGAATGAGAGTGATGTCAAGCTGTAAGCACACAAGAAAGTACATTTGGGGTTTGTCTAAAACCAGATGAGAGTATATATATAATTGTCCCCTTACTTTGCCCTCCTCTTCCACCTTACCCTCAGTTGATGATGTATAAATAAATGAATGAGGCGTTTGTAAATAGAATAAAACTTGTACTGCCTGACGAAAACTTATTGGTCGAAACCATGGTAGCATAAGGGGTTATTATTCCTTCATCCTTTATATATATATATATATATATATATATATATATATATATATATATATATATATACGAGTGAGCTCGTACCGTCAAAAATGAAGGCAAAATATTTATATCTATACGACAGCAACATATATATTGATATACTTACTATTGAGTATCTTACATCAAGACATAAGAAAAAATAATAAAAATCCTTGAGCGTCACAGAAGGGATATATATATAATAAAGACACACACACACACACACACACACACACACACACACACACACACACACACACATATATATATATATATATATATATATATCGTTAACAAACGACTAAAGATTTTTTAAAATTTTCTATTTAATTTTTCCAGAATATTGCATGTTTCCTTTTTGCTGGAGATACGGAATCTAAAAGTGATGGAACATTTTTACATCCCTAATCTCTAGAATATTTTGAGAACCCTAGAATTTATGCCTGGATTCGTAATCGGGGGCCGCAATTTAAACAACCTAAGATACGCAGATGATACAGTACTGATAGCAGACACAGAAAGGAAACCACAAGACCTCCTACAGAAGGTAGCTGAAGAAAGTAACAAGAAAGGATTAGAAATAAACTGCAAGAAAACCGAATGCATAGTCATCATTAAAAAGGGCAACCCAATATGCCAAATACAGGTCGAGGATACTAGAATCAAGCAGGTACAAAAATTTAAACACCTGGGAGTGTTATAACAGAAGATGGAAAGTGCGACACAGAGATCCGAAGGCGAATTGGCATGGGAAGGAAGCATTCCAGAAGTTGAGTAAGGTATTAAGAAACAGGACAATTTCGCTAGAAACAAGGAAGAGAGTACTGGATTGCTACGTGCTGTCCGTCTTTCAATATGGCAGTGAATACTGGACAATATCATCAAAGATGAAGGAAATACTTGAAGCAACTGAAATGTGGTTCTACAGAAAGATGCAGCGAATATCATGGATCGAGCATGTGAGTAATGATGAGGTGTTAGAAATGATGGAAACAAAAAGGAAATTAATACTGAACATCAGGAAGAGACAGCTGAAGTTCCTGGGATATGCAATGAGGAAGGAGGGCTTGGAGAACCTGATACTAACAGGCCAGATAGAGAGAAAAAAGAGACTGGGGGAAGCAACGGATAACATATTTGAAGGACCTAATCAGGTGGATGATGGAGCGAGGGTTGCATCGTGTAACAGGAGAAGACGTGCTCAGAGTCACCAGGGATAGGGAAACGTGGAAAGCCATGATCGCCTACGTCCTGAAGGGACAGGGCACATAGAAGAAGAAGAATCTCTAGCAAAAAAGGAAAAATGTAAGAATACTGGAAAAATTAAATAAAAAATTAATAAAATCTTTTTTGCCGGTCGTTTTTAAAGACTCCTTTCTCGAGAAGCTATTCCATGCGACAACAACACTCAGTCAGTCAGTTAAGTGCCATACGTAAAACACGCTTGAGCGATCATGTCTCGAAAGAGACATGACTGACTCGGCAGAAGATTATCCCGCAGTAGGTTGCCATTAGCTTTCTGCGGTAGACTGGTTGCCAGCCAAGGCTATAGAACCCAATCTGTTCTGTTATTTAACCCATAACTGGAAGGAAGAGACGGATTAATACCTTTCTCAAGGGTATTTGCGCATAAGATAATGCAAGGAATTCAGCTGGAATTTGAAATTGGCTCCCCGATTTCTCGTTCCGAGACGATATCCACTGCACCACAACAACACTACAAAACACTAAATACCTCTCCAATCAACAACTGAAAATCCCGCTCCAAGTGTGGCACAATCTTCCGAGGAGTTCTATTTTCTCCCCTTTGTTTTTTTGTGCTTCTTAGTGAGTATCAAGAATGCAAAGTACGACAATCAAGGCGTGTGTCATGCAGAAATGTTGGATTCCTTTGTTTTATTCACCATCATAAATACGATTGTCTTACATACTGGGTCAGAGGGTTGCGTGTTTTCGCATCAATACGCTAGATAAAACCTGGGATTTCTAATGCTGACTTTTCTAGGTGTGTACGCACTGCATTCTTAGAGAATTGACGCAACACGATATCCCCCTCCCCACCTCGTTGAAAAGGTAAATGAAAACTACTCTCACTTCTTCTGCTATATCTGTTAGTCTGAGGGCTGAGGGACAAGGATCATAAATTATCAACAGTTGAGTGACGTCAATATTTAGTAAGTCAATACTTTATTGATTGATTTTTTTGTTTTTGTTATTGCTTATTTGTCAGTTTATCTACCCGTTGTGGCTTATTTAAACCCCAAACATATTTTTGATCGCAAGAATATAATTTTTTCCTTTTTTTTTTTTTTTTTTTTTTTGGCGAGTATATCTTGCATTATCATTTTTTAAGAATAACAATGATTTTCCTACATACGACTTCTAATATTTAACTCATTTCTGGTGGGTGGGGGCATGGACTCATACTTTACGCAAGAATATTTGTACAAGAATATTTGTACAGAAATGAATGTGACGAACCTGACTGAGATTTGAACTCGACTCTCCCATTTCTCATTCCGAGCTGCTCTCTATTACACCATTCGCATATTCTTTGGGAAGTTAAATCAAAGTAGAAGACTGGTGTTACGGTTCAATTAAGTAGATTTTGTTTGTTATAGTCTAAATCCGATACAAATACGTTCACAGGTACCAAGTGGTGTTCAGTCCCGTTTGGAACAGTTCATTACAATCTTCTTCATATTACAACCCCCCGATGCCTACATATACTAACGATCACACACACACACACACACACACACACACACACACACACACACACACACACCTCTTCATAATATATATAGTCATCCGCAGACAGATCTGTTTCGTTGTATCACAGCTCATCAGTACGGTTAGACTCCAATTGCTTTTAACCCAAGATATGTTACGGAAATTAACGAAGATTAATGAAACTTGGTTATAAACAACCGATAATTTGAAATGATTTGTTTGAACATTATTTTTGATCGATACTCATATTTAAGTAGATATTCTGTTTTTAATTAAACAGTATTATATATTTATATCTACTGTCCTGATTATTTACGATAAAGTTTTTATTACGAAAATGTCTGTCATTCGGCAGGATTCGAATCTGTGACCCCTATCCACATAGAGGAAGCTCTTAGACCTCTCGACCACGAATGACCTCCAGTCTAAACGAGGTTTTAATCAAGACTATAACACAATTTTCGATTCATCGCAACAACCATCAGTCAGTCAGTCAAGTGCCATACGTGATACACGCTTGGCCGATCATGTCTCGAAAGAGACATGCCTGACTGGGCAGAAGATTATCCCGCAGTAGGTTGCCATTGCTTTCTGCGGTAGACTGGTTGCCGACCAAGACTATAGAACCCAATCTATCCTATTATTTAACCCATAACTGGAAGGAATAGACGGATTAATACCTTTCCCACGGGTATTTGCGCGTAAGTGAATGCAATGAATTCGGCTGGAATTCTAACTCGGCTCCCCGATTTCTCGTTCCGAGCCAATATCCAATTCACCACAACGCAACAAGCATATCTGCTTTTAAACGTATCGTAATATGAGTATCGATCAAAAATTATGTTCAAACAAATCATATCATTTCATATCGTAAAGAGGTGATGAAATGTTTTCTGCGCCTCTTAATTAGAGAAACTGATATAATAATTGGATACATCGTTATTTTATGTTCGTCGTGGTGCAGTGGATATCGCTTGGAACAAGAAATCGGAGATCCGAGTTCGAATTCCAGTTGAATTACTTGCATTCACGCAAATACCTTAGGAAAGGTATTAACCCATCTTTTCTCCCTCCAGCCGAATAGCAGGACAGATTGGTTGGCAACCAGTCTATCACACAAAGTAATGGCAACCTACTACCCAGTCAGTCATGTTTCGAAAGAGACATGATCACCGTGTATCACGTATTGCACTTGAATTCTGACTGACTGAAATTATCATGTAGGGACTTCGATTCTTCTTTTTCTATGTGCCCTATCCCTTCAGGACGTAGGCGATCATGGTTCTCCACGTCTCTCTATCCCTTGTGGCTCTTAGTATGTTTGCTCCTGTTACTCCTGGCAACCCCCCGTTCCGTCATCCACCTGATCAAGCCTGCAAATATGTTATCCGCTGCCTTCCTCTATCTCTCTTTCCTTCTATCTGGCCAGTCAGTATCATGTTCTCCAAGCTCTCCTTCCTTATTGCATATCCCAGGAACTTCAGTTGTCTCTTCCTGATGCTCAGTATTAATTTCCTTTTTGTTGCCATTCTTTCCAACACCTCATCGTTACTTGCATGCTCAGTCCACGATATCCGCAGCATCCTTCTGTAGAACCACATTTCGGCTGCTTCAAGTTTTGTCCTCATTTTCGATGATATTGTCCAGCATTCACTGCCGTATTGAAAAACTGACATCACATAGCAATCCACTCTTTTCTTTTTTTCTAGTGAAATTTTAGTGAAGGGCAGATACGATGCCCTTCAATCAGGGTATCAAAAGATGCAAACAGATACGATGCCCTTCAATCAGGGTATCAAAAGATGCAAACAGATACGATGCCCTTCAATCAGGGTATCAAAAGATGCAAACAGATACGATGCCCTTCAATCAGGGTATCAAAAGATGCAAACAGATACGATGCCCTTCAATCAGGGCATCGTATCTGTTTGCATCTTTTGATACAAAAAGCTTATGGTCCCTTGAAGTCTCAGGTTAAGACTCGGAACAAACTTGTACTAAACAAAGCAAAGACAGAAGGCAGTGGCAATAATCATCATCATCATAATAAAGGACACCCTCCCCCGCCATCAATACTTGGAAGAGAAATAACAGTGAACTTGAGATACCTATTTTACTAAAAACTGTTTTAAGAGAAAGATTTCATAAATTTCTGTTCGGTTACAATCAGGGACAAATTATTATTATCAAAATTATTCAACTGTAACTTTTATTACAGAAGTTATGTAATCCTATTTCTAGATGGCTGGCATTAATTTATATTGATTTTAAAGATAAGAAGAGATTTCTCTTTATTGGAAAATACAATTACTTTCGTTGGTAAAAGTAACCGAATTGATTGAATCTGTGTAAAATAATCATAGACATAACATGTCGTCCTGTTTTGACGATTGCGTGACCCTAAGTCAAGCTGGACTGTACAAATTCCTGTCTTGGTCTACCTGAGCTTTTGGTACTGACAGGCAAGCAATAAGAGAGGTTAAGTTCTCTCCCCTTGAGCGGTAAAAGGCCGGAGACTCAATCGAAATGGATGACTGATATTGTTTTCATTTCGGGCTGGTAAAAATTATACAGTGAAGGAAAATCGAACTACCATAGCTACCTTTACTGTCCCGGTTTTGTGCCTTTTCAATAAAACCGAAGCGGAAAACGAAATTAGCGGAATTGGGCCATGATTTAAAGAAGACAGTCGATCTGAAATCGGCTTGCTGCTAGAGTCGACTGAGCAAACCACCGTCTCCGAGAACATTGTTACTGTCATGTATTATCGAAATGCCAGCCGATGTCGGTTCACCTAGCTTTGACTTGCTTATTATTGTGTATATAATCGATATGTAAATATATATATAAAACTACACCGTGGCGTTGCAGTGTTGTACTGATTATATTCCGTTTGTCAACTATCAGCTACCACGGATCACTTATACCTGTTCTTAACTATATACCGACCTCTTGCGTGTCTGGACTAACCTAGCCAGGTAATAGGTAATCCTACTTTAGCTGGTCCGAGATCAAACAAAGTGTGGGCGGATTGGTAGAAGTTCAGGAAGGGTTGGCTCAGGTATGCCTGGGGATCGTGTTATAGTTATAATAGCAGATATAGCAGCATTGCATCATAACTGTTTTCTTACGCGCACGAATGCGTTTACGACGCACCCAACCCAATGCTATAATACATGCGCTTCCACATTGGCCAGAAACAGCAAACACACATCTATATCCACTGTAAAACTGTTTATAAATCAGTCCGTTAAGTGCCGTACGTGATACACGCTTAGGCAATCATGTCTGCTCAGATATACCCGCAGTAGGTTGCCATTTCTTTCTGCAGTAGATGGTTGCCAACCAAGGCTATAGAACGTAATCTGTCCTATTATTTAACCCATAGGTAGAGGGAAGATTAATATCTTTTCTAAAGACATTTGCGCATTAGTGAATGCAACGAATTCGACTGGAATTCGAACTCGGATCTCCAATTCCTCGTTCCAAGCCGATATCTATTGCACTACAACGCACTATGAATAATTATTACAAAACCTATAACTTTATCATCAGACAATCACCATAGATACAAGTATTGAGATTCTGGCAACTTTAAGAAATCATTTTCAATTGGGCTTCAAAGGAACTGAAGCTATTCGTAGAATATGGAAAGCGGAAGAAAATGTCTGATCGTACTGCCCCAAACTGGTTTAAGCTTTTTTAAAGAGTGGTAACTTATCCTTTGAAATAGTTCAAGAAGTGGATGACAACCAGTTATCGATTTAAAAGGCCTTCCAACGCAACGTAGAGGAAAGCACTCAAATTTTTCCAGGAGAGCAAGTATCCTCGAAAGAAACCAATAAGCAAGCTTTCAAAAAATTATACATCTGAGGATTGAGCAGTTCCAGTTCAGAAATGGCAGCAATATTTCATTTTTGTTCGAAACTGTCTCTTGTAAAGATGAAGAATAGCAGAAGTAAGACTACAGTAAGTAACTCGTTAAAATAACTTCGAGAGATTTTTTCTCATTTGTATCATTTTTACATCACAGCCAAATAGCAAATCAAGGTATAAAATAAAAATCTTATAAAAAATGTTACATAAAATATCGAAGATATAAACCTACCCGATCTTAATAGACTTAAAATATACGAAATGTATTTATTAAATAACGAGATTGGGCTTGATACTATTTTTGGAATCATCAAGTATTATGACGGATTAACCCACCAGTATAAAAAAAAAAATTAAAAAATTAAAATTTAAAAAATTTACAAGTACTAGAATTTTTGCAACACGTTGACGTGCGTTGAAATCCTCACAATATTTAGTATCGTTGAAGGTATCACTAACATTTTTTTGAGATTTAAAAACTCTATGTTCCGTTCAATTTAGCAAACCAATGATAGAAATATAAAAAATATGCAAAAAACAATATTACAATTTTATTAAATAAGTCATTCTAATCATTAAATTGTTTTTAGAATAGTGTGATTATTTTGTATATTAAATAATAAATTTTAAATTAAAAAGAAATAACGAAAATTTATTGTACCAAACTATGCACTCTAGTAAAAACAAATGTAATTTGTAATTCATTAACTGTTTGCATTTCTCCTCAAAATTTTGTTTTGATCGATCAATGTATAGTCATTTAAAAGAACGGTCTAAATCACTGAATTTTATAGATGTCACTTATTTGCTGTTTGTTTGTTTGTTTGTTTTTTTTGTTTTTTATCCCCCATTTTTTAATTTTTTTCTTTTTAATTTCTTTTTGATATATGAGAAATTAAGTTATATAAATGATTTTAAATGTTTTTTTCGATAATACAGATGTATACTATTTTTGGTACCGAAAAGGAAAGGGAGAAGACAAAGGAAGTAGAGAAGGAAGAGAGGTAATAATTGATTCTTTCTTTCTTTCTTTCTTTCTTTCTTTCTTTCTTTCTTCTCTAGAGCTTGACGAGAGATATGTTTAGACCACACAAGTGATATATATATATATATATAATGACTCTTAAATATTGTCAAAGTTTTTATCGCAAAAAATCAGAAATCTATTTTCACTAAAAATGAGTTTCCTCATTAATGAAAAAATTGACGAACATTGACAGAAACAACTGCCATCTAAGCAACAGGGTATGGTAGATTTGATGGCCCTCATGACAGCCGCTTCCCGCTGAGACGGAGAAAATTCCCGAAAATAAAATCCGCTGGTCTTTTGTGTAATTTTGCGACGCTAAGTATTAAAGGAGAAACGTGCGATTTTTTTTCGTTCAAAGCTAGATAATTAAAAAATGAAAAAGCACCCTGGCGGATTTGGGGGAAAGGAACGTTCCATGCACCTCGAACAATAATGGGAAGCACTCACACAGGAAAGAGGGAGACGAGGTTGATCAGTTGACCAAAAGGAGGATCCCTTATTGGTCGTTTGGTGATGCTAAATATACCCAGTGGTGCGTCACAACCACCCCGAGAATAAATATAAGCAGATGAGAACAGTAGAGTACAGTTGAGTATCGTAGAGTTGGACTGGTACGGAGCGAGTTAACACGAGACACATATTGTCACGTGACTGCCTTAGAAGAAACTCCGTTTTCAGCCTTGTGCCAGACCAACCAATTTAGATAGTGCTACATCCTGTAGAAGACGTGAGTTGGAATTTTAGTTGTCCGCATGCGAGAGTGATAAACTCTAACCAAATACTGCACTGAACAGAACGTATGTATATAAATTACTTGTTAATTTTACAAAGATTTCCTTGTTTCTTGTAGATTCTAACTCTCTCTGGATCATCGATGCAGCGGATTTTTGGTGACCTTTAATCCAGACCGGCTTTGTGATCAATCGAGCACAACGTGGGCAGAACACGGTTTGGAACAAAGTGATCGACTATCGATCAGCCGCGAGATTTTAGGCGTCGACGCAAAGGACCGATGATGTGGGGGTTTACACGGGCATAATTGCAAATTTTTCTGGTTTCTCAAGGTATTGGCGGCATTAGTTGCTACATCAGCTATTATTGTTAATCAGAAACCTGTGAGCGCAGCAAAGGCAAGCCGTTCGTATTAATTCCCTGCATTTTTATTTAGTCATCTGCTCACATTCAGCATCGTCGCATGTTGAAGACAAGAGGGTCAGAGGAAAACATCCGATAATGTTATGTTGTTATTAGGTTGTCCAAAATGTTCATACCGAGTTTTAGTCGTTCATGCTCTAACACATTAGAACACATCAAATTTTTCGACGGATATAAGATACTTACATTTCTGATTAGAACACACTTTAAACTATCTCTTGAGAAAGAAAGTTTAAAAATACTTAATTCGTGTCAAGTTTGCATTCCTATGGAAATAGAAGATTATAAGGTACATTTTAGACACCTGAGCTTGGCCGAGAGGACTAGGCGACAATCATTAGATTGTAAATATAGCACATATGGTTTCGAACCCCATTCACGACCCTGTAAATTACCGGACACTTGTGACCTAGGGGTAGAATCGCCGACTGACGCCGATTCGGTCGGGTTTCAATCCTGGGTTAGGAAGCGAACGGACTCTAAGCTGTACTGATGAGCTGTAATACAGCGAAACAGATCTGTCTGCGGATGACTACAGTATATATATTAAGCAAAGGATGTGCGATGTGGTGCATTGGATATCAGCTCGGAACGAGAAATCAGGGAGCCGAGTTCGAATTTCAGCTGAATTCATTGCATTCACTTACGCGCAAATACTCTTGGGAAAGGTATTAATCAGTCTATTCCTTCCAGTTATGGGTTAAATAACAGGACAGATTGGGTTCTATAGCCTTGGTCGGCAACCAGTCTACCGCAGAAAGCAATGGCAACCTACTGCGGGATAATCTTCTGCCCAGTCAGTCATGTCTCTTTCGAGACATGATCGCCCAAGCGTGTATCACGTATGGCACTTAACTGACTGACTGATTATTTTTTATTACCGTAAAGGCAAAAATGTCTGGGAAGCAACAAAAAGATATGAGCTGTGTACAGTGAAGGTGCCTTTAGAACTGTATGGAAGTGGTTTACAAAGTTTAGAGTTGTGATAGTAGACCTATTGGTAAAAAAAAGCACAGGAAGACCCCCCCCCCATCCACTACAGGTGACGACCAAATAAAGGAATTGATTGAGAATAACCCGCATTACACAACGCAGGCAACATTTAATTTATAAAAATCTATGAGCACTTAGTGAAGCTTGGGGACTGAAATCTGAGCGAAAAGAATCTTTTTGGATAGCATTTTTCTCTGTGATTTGCTATATAAACACAATGAAAATGCACCTTTTTTTAGCAAATCGTATTGGGTGATGAGAAATGGATTGTTTACAACAATGTTCAGCGAAAAAACTTCTGGTGAAAGTGACATGAGACAACTTTCAGTTAAGTGCCATACGTGATACACGCTTGGGCGATCATATTTCGAAAGAGACATGACTGACTGAGCAGAAGATTATCTCACAGTAGATTGCCATTGCTTTCTGCGGCAGACTGGTTGCCGACCAAGGCTATAAAACCCAATCTGTACTATTATTTAACCCATAACTGGATGGAAGAGATGGATTAATACCTTTCTCAATGGTATTTATGCGTAAGTGAATGCAACTGGAATTCGAACTCGGCACCCCGATTTGTCGTTCCGAGTCGATATCCACTGTACCACAACGCACATCCACAACTTTGGCCATCCCAAAAGTAGGTCTTCATCCTAATAATGTTATACTGTGTATCTGGTGGGATTGGAAAGAAATCCTGTGCTATGCGCTTCGACCAAGTAATCAGTCAGTTGATTCTAAAAAGTACTGCTTGTAAATGAACGAGTTAAAGGCAGTAATAAAAAAAAACGCCCAGAATTGGTGAAAAGGGGGTTTGTTTTCCATCAGGATAATGCCAAATCACACGTTTCTTTGGTTACGTGGCAAAAATTGTTGCAGGTTTGCTGAGATGTGTTACTCTATCCTCTATATTCACTAAACATTGTTACTTCGAATTTTCATGTCTTCAGATACTTGCAAAATAATCTCAACGGTAAAAATTTTAATTCTTTCACCCACCTTAATGATTTCTTTGCTGAGAAACCACCAAAGTTCTGCGAAGACGGAATTTTTAGATTGAAGGAAAAATCAAGAAAGTTGGTGCAATAAAATAGTTGATGTTTAAGTGATTAAATATTTCATACCATAAATTTGTTGTGTGTTTTAATTTCCCTTAAAAATTGGTATGAACATTCCGGAAAACCCAATATTTTATGGCGGTTTTCTATCTCAAGTAACTCCCAAACAAGAAGGCTGACAAAATACGTTTACCATTTTTATTAAATGCAACTAACACAATATAACATGACATAAACATGGTACTTACAGTCAATGAGGTTTACTCTCGACACGATTGCTATCTTTTGGGCTATGGTGAAGTGAGGTAGTCAACTATCATCTATGAATATCTTTGTTCCGCATGATGTGACTCTAGACGCTGGTTGTAGCACGTGTTGCTCTAACCTCTTCTGTATCAAAAATATTTTTACAGATTTTGGATGTAGGTTTCTCACAATAAACAAGGGCAAAAGTTCCTATAAATGTCCACAAAGGTTACTCTAACCTCTTATCTGGACTGGGCTGGTGTCTAACTGTGGCAAGGACCTAAATCCATTTCGGTTGTCTTTACTATGCCAACTCAGCTCACTTTTGCGATCGCTAGTTGGAGAGTTCTATCTAAAACCCTACCCCAACTAACGAGGTTGTGTAAATGCTTGGCAGAACATGGATTATGAGAGATCGCAAAAAGACAAACGCTGCTAAGAACTCCAAGGGACAAAAAGAACAGTGATTGCCCACGTTCTAAAGGGACACAGCACATAGGAAAAGTAAACAAATTAATTTCAAAATTCATAAGAAATAACTGTCCTTCTGTACAAAAGTGGACCCGCATGCGCATGTTAAATTTAATATTAATATTTGTCATTTTTAAACTTTACAATTTTTGTGATTAATTCTTATATATACGGGGTGTATCCAAAATACTTTTACATATTTTGGAGGCGGGTTTCTCACACTAAGCAAGGGCAAAAGTTCATATAAATGTTCACAAATCCTTCGTTTTTGAGTTATTAAGCCTGAAGAAAGTTTACGGAAGATGGTGCTGTGTTGACCTGTAGACTAGATTACAATTGTCATTCATGTACATTACTGGCTAGTCTGTCTTCAACGTTTAACATGTATAGTAATAAGTTAACTGAGAAGTGTTCCGTTTAACAATGGCAGGAATTCATATCGTGAGTAGCAGATATAATTTTTACATACAACCGTGTAAATGGTATTGGACATGAGGCTGCAGGGCTGTGTCAAAATGCGTTTTCAAACCGAAGGCAACCCAATCATCTAACCTTTGCTGCTGTTTATCGTCACATTGCTGAGACAGGATCTGTGGTACCACAAACTATGGCAATATGTATTTTGGGATTGTATCTTGGATTGTCTATTTAACAGCGTCTATCGTAAACTTTAAATGTAATAACTTAAAAAAGAATGATTTGCGGACACATGTTTAGATGAATCTTTGTCCTTGCGTTGGTGCGAGGAACCCAGCCCCAAAGTTTGTAAAAGTATTTTATACACCGTGTATATATACTCAGAGTTTCTTGTATCAATAATCATCAAGTAAAACTAAGGAACCAAGCTATCGATTAACTTATATACTCCAGTGGTGCCAGTTAACCCTGGATGTGTATTTTAATCAAATGTTTATTCTTATGCTGGCATGCAGTAATATGTTTTCTTCTCTCATTCAACACTTACGGCCTATCACGTTGAATATACCGGTTCTCGCTCGATCCCCGAAGTTAAGCAACATTGAGCCTGGTCAGTACTTAGATGGGTGACCGCTTGGGAATACCAGGTGCTGTAAGCATATAGTGGCGGATGTGCGTCGTGGTGCAATGGATATCGGCTCGGAAAGAGAAATCGGTGAGTCAGAGGGCCTTGAAGTTCAAGAGTGAAAATTCTTCTGCCATTGAACAACAAAGAGCGAAAAAATTCTAAGAAATTTTCCCAAGCACAAACAGTATGAATTTAAAAGGGACTTTTCTAAAATTCTATATATCCCAGAGATTCAGTAAAAGTATGTGTTTTCGTTTTCGTTTTTTTTTTTTTTTGGAAAGGTGGCTGCAACTTTGTTTTTCTGCCTTCTTGAATTGTTTTCTATTTTTGTCATTAAATTCTTGTGTTTTCTTCCAAAACTGTAACCTTTTTCTCATTTTTCGATGGTAAACCTGTTTTGAAACATCAGAAATTTGTTATCTTGCCTTCATCGGTGCACAAAATGAATTTTTGTACCAATTATGTGTTTGTACCTGTTTGTCTTTCAGTTAGTTGACATACGTGATACACGCTTTCGAGACATGACTGACTAGGCAGAAGATTTTCCTGCGGTAGGTTAAAAAACCTGCTCCTCAACAGGATGCATATAATCCAAGGAAGGAACAAACATATTAGAGAAACAGGAAATACTCCAGCGATGGGAAGAATATATAAAGGATCATTTTTGCGATAAGAGAGAACAACCGAGAATACACAAGGAGATGGATGGACCGGAAATACTAAAATCCGAAGTGGAAGCTGCAATGGCCAAAATGAACAGAAACAAAGCACCTGGTCCAAACGGCATAGTGATAGAGCTGCTGACAGCCTTAGAAGAATATGGCATAGAAAAGATTACCGACATAATAAACGAAATTTATAGCAGCGGAATAATACCAGACGACCTATGCAAGTCGATATTTATAGCACTGCCGAAGAAACCTGGTGCAAACGAGTGCGAACTACACAGAACTATCAGCTTAATGAGTCACATTACAAAACTGATTGTCAGAATCCTGATGAATAGAGCGAGAAGCAGAATCAGGCCAAAGATAGGGCAGGAATAGTGCGGGTTCGTCAAAGACACTGGAACAAGGAACGCCATATTCATGATTAGGATGCTCTCTGAAAGGGCATTACAAATGAAGAAAGACTTGTACCTATGCTTCATTGACTATGCGAAAGCATTCGACAAGATACGACACAAAGAATTGATGGAGATGCTAGGCAGCCTCGACATTTTCAGGAAAGACATAAGAATAATCAAGAATCTCTACTGGCAGCAAACGGCCTGTATACGGACAGGTAACGATCTCAGTAGATACACAAAGATAGAAAAAGGCGTAAGACAAGGATGTGTCTTTTTACCGAATTTGTTCAACCTATACAGCGAGAATATTTTGAGGACCCTAGATGACATGCCAGGATTTGTTATTGGAGGCCACAACTTGAACAACATAAGGTATGAGGATGACACAGTGCTGATTGCGGACACGGAAAGGAAACTACAAGACCTCATACAGAAAGTAGCAGTGGAGAGTGACAAGAAGAGACTACAAATAAACTTTAAGAAAACTGAGTGCATGATCATCAGCAAAAGGTACAACCCAAAATGCCAAATACAGGTGGGAGATAACAGAATCAAGCAAGTACAAAAATTTAAGTACCTAGGAAGTGTTCTAACAGGAGATGGAAAGTGCGACACGGAGATCCGAAGGCGAATTGGCATGGCAAAGGACGCGTTCCAGAAGCTGAGCAAAATACTAACACACAGGAAAATCTCAATAGAAACAAAGAAAAGAGTGCTGGACTGCTACGCGATGTCAGTTCTTCAATACGGCAGTGAATGCTGGACAATATCATCAAAAATGAGGACAAAACTGGAAGCGGCCGAAATGTGGTTCTACAGAAGGATGCTACGGATATCGTGGAGTGAGCATGCAAGCAACGATGAGGTGTTGGAAAGAATGGCAACAAAAAGGAAGAGACCACTGAAGTTCCTGGGACACGCATTGAGGAAGGAGAGCCTGGAGAACCTGATACTGACTGGTCAGATAGAAGGAAGGCAGCGGATAATATATTTGCAGGGTCTGATCAGGTGGATGATGAAACGGGGGTTGCCAGGATCAATAGGAGCAAACATACTAAGAGCCACAAGGGATAGGGAGACATGGAGAACCATGATCGCCTACGTCCTGAAGGGACAGGGCACATAGAAGAAGAAGGTTATCACTACTTTCTGCAGAAGACTGGTTGCCATCCAAGGCTATAGAACTCAATCTTTCCTTCTATTCAACCCATAGCTGAATGGAGAAGAGACGTATTCTTACCTTTTCCAAAGGTATTTGTGCGTAAGTGAATGAAACAAATTTGACTTGAATTCAAACTCGTCTCTCCAATTTTTCATTACTTGCTGATATCCATTATACCACAACGCACATTCTTTTTTACTTGTGTTATAAATGTTTTCCTCTCAGATTTTAAGCAGTGATTGATTTTTTTTTGTTATTTACACCTATTTTGACTTCAAAGAAAAAACAATCACGTGTTCTCTTTTCCCTTTCTATTCCTACTAACAGTTTTTTTTTTTTTTTTTTTTTTGTTGGAACATGGATTTAGATTTGGTAGGGAGTTTATTTATATCTTCGCTTCAGGAATATCAATGTTTCCGCCAGGCACAAATTACAGCTTTTACCGTCTCTGTTGTATGATCGTTTATGGTCTTGATTCAGTGTTTTCCATGTGATAGTAGGCGCCTCTTTTCTGCTGTCAATGTTGTTCCAATAGTAATTAGAAAGCGCAGTACTGCCTTTGTGTTTACGGTTAATCATATTCATTTTGTGATTGTAGTATCGTCTTTTCCACTACCCTTGATTGCTCCTACGTAGTGCTTAGTCTCTCCAACACTGACTGCCTTAGATGAGAGACTATTAAGTTTACGGCATTTTTTTTATCATGGTATGCCTTTTTTAGCGAATCTGTGGAAAGGTACCTAATTTAAAATTGATGCAAATCTGATAGTCTTGTGGTATACTGTAATTTGGAGACTCTTTGGTTAGAAATCTAATGGGTGTTCTTCACTTTCACCGTACTAAAACTTACGAAATATCAATATGAGCATCTCGTTATGGAGCAATGTTTAACAATACAATCTAAACTATTAGTTTTAGAATGAGTTTGATCATCACAGAGTGCCCTAAATTTTGTTTCCCTTTCCAGTGTTTGAGCTAAGATTAAATACCAGATTCCAAATGCTTCTTAAGCAGACATGCAAGTTCTCCTCTCTAAGAAGACTGGCGTAACACAATCTTCCTACTTACATTTTCTCTCATCTGAATTTTATGACGTAATAAACTCAGATGATAGCAAGTAACTATACTTAGAACTATTTAAACGCGAGAAGCCTTGGTTGTTTGAAAAGCACAGGCGAACGTACCCATAAAGCTAGTCAACTCTAGTCTTACTGTCGACCTTCCGAAAATGTTTTATACTTTACACTTGCTAAATCACGTGACGTTTTTCTTTTTCTTTCTTTTTTCTTAAACGAATATGCTATTAGTTGGGTGCAAAGAAAACACAAGACATTGCACATTTACTGCATGAATAATTATACATATTCTTAATGATGATGATAATAGCGTTTTCTCTGTCAAAAGAGATGGCGGATCTTTTCTATATATGTAGTTAGTAACTATCCAGACGTCCTAGAAATTCATCACAAGCAAAAATAATTTCTAGTAGCCTCTGAAGCATGCTGTAAAAGTCGGTAAAAACGATTTGGACTTACATCAATTAGCCAGTTAAGTGCCGTACGTGACACACGCTTAGGCGATCATGTCTCGAAAGAGACATGACTGACTGGGCTGAAGATTGTCCCGCAGTAAGTTGCCATTGCTTTCTGCGGTAGATTGGTTACCAGCCATAGCTATAGAACCCAATCTGCCCTGTTATTTAACCCATGACTAGAGGGAAGAGACAAATTAATGCCTTTCTCAAGTGCATTTCCGCGTAAGTGAATGGAAGGAATGCAACTGGAAATCGAAATTGGCTCCCCAATTTCTCGTTCCGAGCCGATGTCCATTGCACCACAACGTACATCCTACATACATAGTTCAAATCCAGTTGGTATTATTTTCTGTTCTGTGTCTCTTCAGGACGTGGACATTCATGGATCCTCTCAACTTCCTATCCTTTGTAGTTTTAAGCAATGTTTGTTGCCTTGCTATTCCTCCTAATCCCTGTTCTGCCATTCATTTACACAAGCTCGTTAGGTAGATTATTCGCTGTTTTCCTCTGTTTCGCTTGCCTTCAAAATGTACTGAGTGTCAAATTCTGCAAATTCTCTTTATTCATGTGTACTAGAAATGTCAGCTGACTCCTCTGATTCTAAGTGTCGAGTCAAGCTTTATACGTGATACACACTTGGACGAACATCTATCTTTCGATTCATGACTAAGTAGGCAGATTCTCCCGCAGTAGGTAACCGTTTCTTTCTGCGATATACTGGATGCTAACCAAAGCTATAGGACCAAGCCTGTTCTGCTATTCAGTCCGTAGTTGGGCGGAGAAAAGATGTATTCATCCCTTTCCCAAGGGTATTTGTGAATAAGTGAATCTAACGAAACCAACTGGAATTTAAACTTGGCTCTCTGTTTTCCAATTCGGAGCCATTATCCATTACACTACACTTCTGATTCTAATTATAAGTGACCTTTTGTTTTATTTTCCTTAAAACTGTATAAGTGACCTTTTTAAACAAACATTTTCCTTAAAACTGCCTCGTTGCTCTATCCATGATATTCTCATCATTCTTCTGTATAACCATATCTCTGTTGCTTAAGTCTCTTCTTCATCTGTGTGGAATCCGTGTGGAAATCATCTAGCATTTACTGGCATATAGAAAGATTGATATTACATAGCAATTCAGTACTCTTTTTTTTTCCTAATGAAAATTTTCTGTTTTCTAGTACTTTGTTTAGCTTTTGGAAGGCATCTTTCGCTATCTAATGCATCTTCGGATCTCTTGTGTCACATTTTACAGCGTCTATTATAAATCGTCACCATCACTTGTATTTCTCTATTTGCTTGATTTTGACACCCCCAATTAGTAACTCATTCTTCGGTTGTCTCTATTGCTAAAAATATTTTTGTTAGAATCTATGAGATTTAATGCCGTGTGTTTGTGTAATGTAGATGTGTGCGTGCTCACATAAGAATGAATATAGAATTAACAAAACTTCGGTTTACACTACGGACCATTCTTTTTATAGAAACTGTAAAGAAACAAAGTTTTTAATGTCTTTTGGATATGTCTGTTTTCTTTTGCTGAACTAGAAGTCAGTTAGGGTAAGTAACGATAAGAATGGCTAAAACGGTCGAGCTCAAGTCAGTCTTGTGTTGAGTTGGAACGACCAAAGTACTTCATGAGTGAAGCTGCAAAATACGTCCGAACTCTATGCGTTGGAAAGTGAAAAGAGACTTTCTTTTTCTGGTCCAGAAGTAAGTTAAGGTAAGTTATGATAAAAATTGTTATATTCGTCGAGCTGAGTTGCTTTGCGCTGAGTTGCTTTGCGCTGAGTTGGAACGACTGTGGAAAGAAGACGTTTTCTAGCGAGGACGTCTTCAGCTGCGTCGAGCCACAACTTGGGATAAGATGAAGAGGAATTAAATGTTTGCTTTTTTATAGAACTTAAACAGCATCACTTAATGGACATTTGATGAAACCAAGTGGGATAATAAATTTCCGTTTCCTTTATTGCTAACATGATGAGAAAATGTTTGTTTTTTTTACTTTCTTTTTTATCCATTATTATTACTTAATTTAACGATTTTATTTGATTTTCCCAGAAAAAAATTTGTTCACAATTACTTTTTGCTGATTTTTTTATTTTGAGATTGTATGGCGAGTACAGGCGCAAAAGAGGCCCGGAGTCGTGTAAGCGAAAACTTGTTACGTCCGAGTTTTCTTCGTCGACAGTAAGGCAGCTTGGTATGTCTAGATACGGGCATCTCTTCAACTTATCCAGATCAGAGTCTTTGTACGCTGTCTCATGCCAATAAACGCGACGGAAAAGGCAGCAGTGGGCAGTTAGCGAGACAGTGAAGTCGGTCCCGTAAGAATTTTTTAATAAAGTTGCGTGCCGCTCGCCGTGCTGTGGTTTCTGAGGCGTCTCTTTCCTTTCTCTGCCTGTTATACCGAAGTTCTTGGGAGAGTAATCGGTTATGTGTTCTCCCAACATCAACACACCCATTGTCGTATTTTACAACAGAATGTTTATTCTTTAGAAATTTATCAAAGTGTTTATAAAAAAGTGAAAGTCTGTAGGCGGAAAGTTCTAGAACCGAACAAACGAGTACAAATCCTTGGTTTTATGCTTTGCTGTTAAGTTATTTCAACAGATTTTCTTTAACTTTGAACTTGCAAATAAAAATCTTATGAAAATTCCTTTTTTTCTTATTTTGTTTATGGTTAATAAATTCAACTTGTAAAGAGTAGAAAATTTCAACTCTTAATTGAAGAACTACTCGAGCAAAGGATATGTAGCACTTTCTCCTCAATCGGAGTAGATAGGTTCGCCTATCGTCCAGTTCACACACTTCCCCATTCTTTTGAACAGGAGTAGAGGTTTATCTCTTGTTTCAACTTTAGGACTGGTTTTCTGGTTCTTTTTAAAGTCTACGTCAACTCCATACTTCTAACATTTCCGCATGAACTCTGAAATGTTATTCACTATTTTTCTTTCTTCTGAAGGAGTCGATAGATTCGCCTATAGTCCGGTTCACATTACTTCCTAGTCTTTTGAACGGGAGTAAGGATTTATTCCTTGTTCCCTGTTTAGGTTTGGGTTTCCTGTTTCTTCTAAAAAATTTTTCCTCTATTTCACTACCAGTACCCCCTTGAATCTTAGTGGCATTATCACCTTGCTTTGGTTGAATTGACGAAAAAAACTGCCCACTAACTAGTCATAAACTGTTTTGAGAATAATTGAGAATTTAAGAAGGAAAAATGTCATTAATTCTTGGACGATTTCTAATGCACACACTTTTTTTCTTTCATTCTTTAGTTATTTCCTTATCTTTTCTTTTTCTGTTCCCTTTTCACTTTTTCCTGTTTTCGTTCTTCCTTCTTTTTAATTCTTCCTTCTTTTTAATTCTTCTTTTCCTTCGTTAATTTCTTCAACTTTCTTTTTTCTTTAAATCTATTTTATTCCTTTTTCCTTTTACTGTCTTCTTTCTGTTGTTTTTTTGTTTGTTTTTTTTTACTGTTTTCTCTTTCTTTTCTCTTTTAGGCTTTTCTCTTTCATTTTACTTTTATTGTTCTTATTTCTTTTTTTTTTACTGTCGTTTATTTCTTTTTTCTTTTATTTCTCGTCCTTTTAATTTTTCTATTTCTTACTGTTCCTTTCTTTTTTTCTTCACTTCTCTTTCTTTCTTTTCCTTCTTGTCTCACTTCGACATTAGTGTAAACAGCTCGAGAACTAAGATGAGTGACGAACGATTCAGGAGGCTTGCTGATACTTAATGTTCGGTACATGTCATCGGGTATTATAATGGTTAGCTGCTCGCTTCCGAGCACACCCGTCTGCTAGTCTAGCTAGCTAATTTCTGTTGAAGCCGGGAAGAGAAATTTGTTTTATTTTTGTCTCTGGCCCAAAATCCTGAAGTAATAGCAGTGATACACAACTGATTGTGCAAGTGACTTGAATTCGATTATGTGAAACAAATGGTGTTAACAAACCAGAAGCTGTCGGAGAAGACAAAAATGATAAGAGGATGCTGGTATAGTATGCAATCTACATGCATGTTTTTTTTTAATAATCATATCACCCCAAGTAAGACAGTTTACTGCCACTGGTGCGCAGGGGGTTACATAGGAGGAAAGTTATGAAAAAGAGCGACAGGTTATAGGGGGTGTCAGGAAGTGGGTAACAGAAGGATGAGAATACTGATGAGAGTGGAGTGGACGGAGAAGGAAGCATGAGAGTGAGAGAGAGAGAGAAAGGATGCAGGTTAGTGACATAGGAGATGACTAATTGACTATACATTCAAATTCTTGAAGATTATAGCTGTCGAGAAAGCAAGTAAATGGAAGGGAATTCCACAGGCGGGAAGTGCGAGAAAAGAAGCTACTAGAGTAAAAGTTGGTTTCACAGTAAAAGGGTGGTACCTAGTTGCTAATCTTGTGGCTCGAGTAAATTCATATATAGGAGGTATCAGTGAGCTAAGTTCATCGGAGCAGAAGCCGTGAAATTATTTGTAGAAGAGACACAGAGAAGCTACATTGCGCCGGTGAGAAAGTGACTGTATCTGAACTGCCAAGTCGGGATCCATCACATTACAGATTCTCCGTTGAATTTTGTCAAGGACCCCTAGGTGGATAGGAGCACCCGACCAGATATGGCAGCAGTATTCAGTGAACGGGCGGATCTGGTTGTTGGCTTGTGATCTACAAAAAACAACTAAAATTTCCAAAAAGCAAGCTTAGTACTAAGGTGCAGTCCTCCCAACTCTCTTTCTGACAAGTTCAATTTTTAATTAAAACCGCCGTCTTTGAAGATTATCGCCTGTCCACCATTATTACTAAAAATAGGTTGCATCTACATTTCAGAAACATTCAAAGGGACATGCAGAGGTCAGATTACTTAGAGGGCATATGGCAAATTCAAATTTCAATTAAAGCCGCCTTCTTTGAAGGCCTCCCTTTGTGCAAAACTACACATTTTTACTCGACTTCCGGTTGGTTTGGTATATATAAACCAAGGCAGCTTTTATAGTTTATACATTATAATTCTGAATGTAGATCACAAGCCTGTCTAAATTGAAATTGTAGATCACAATGGCGTGTAGATCACATACTACACCAGCATCATAAGAGCCATTTCAAACCGAACATCCCATCCAAGCAAGAAAATTGGATCTAAATAAGATAAAAAAAACGCAGCCAGGTTGTGGAGAGGGTCATGCTGGTGAACCACCTGGTGAAGACGAAAGACAGCGGAAAATCGGAAAAATTACTGGACTTCTGTAGGGATAAAAAAACAAACAAACTATGAAACGCCAAAGTTACGGTCGTGCCCATAATAAGTAGCGCACTTGGAACTGTTAAAATAAAACAGCACTAGAATCAAGACAGGACGAATTAAAAATTTTAAGAAGGATTTAGACCATTGGATCTCAATATTTTTTTTCTTTTTCTTTTTTTTTTACTTATGGACCCTATTTCTTAATTTTCTTTTGGTGTGGCCCCATAACCATTAGACCAGTGGTTCTCAACCGGGTCCAAATGGACCCTTCTGTTTGTCCTTGTTATTAACCGATGGGTGAGTAGCTAGGTCAAAAGAAAATATATAGGAAATAAAGCCTAGGTGCGAAGCAGATAGTCAATGATAGTCAAAAGAAAGAAAAGAAATCCTAATTATTAAAAAAATCATCCAACCAGATGTGAGGCTTTATTGTAGGGAAGACATTGTTGATAACCTTAAATGTACGACACTGTAAATTGTCAAGTTTTTTCTTTTACTTGATTGTGATAAAATTGATACCGACTTGGCTGACCGCCTGCAGTATCTCTCTCACCGGCGTGACGTGGCCTCCCTGTGCCTCTTCTATAAATACTTTCATGGCTTCTGCTCTGATGAACTTAAATCACTGGTGCCCCCTAGATGGGAATTTGAACGAGATACTAGATTGGCAACTAGGTCCCACCCTTTTACAGTGAAACCGATGAAATGTAACCGCAATTTCTACTCCAACAGCTTCTTTCCTCGCACTTCCCGCCTGTGGAATTCCCTACCGCATGCTTGCTTCCCCGACGGCTACAACCTCCAGGAGTTTAAATGTAAGGTCAATAGACACCTCCTAACACACTAACTCACACCCACTCTCTCCAACTCTCTCCCTGTGTACATCCTAAGTCGTCTATCACCCTCCTTCTGACATTTCCTATACCCAATCCCTCTACGTAACCCCCTGCGCTATAGTGGCAGTGGAATGCCTTGCTTGACACGATTAAAAAAAACAAGAAAAAAAAACAAATGCGACGTGAATATTTCTACTTTTATTATTTCAATATGGCGTAAATTATATTAGAAATTCTATTCTCAGTAATTCCTGCCATTCAGAAGTAGAATTGCTCTATGGACAACTAAAATATCACTGTGGAGCTCCAATTCATTACTTTTTGTGTGTGACCCTCCAGCAATGTTACATGGACCCCCAAGTTGCATGTGGACCCCAGTTGAGAACCACTAGTTTAGATTGAACCATGCCGTTGTAAGTCTGTGATAATACAAAGGAAAGTGCTGGAGATTTGAGAAAACTTGCTGTCTCTCAGTCTTCAGTGATAACCAACAAATATTTAGCGTTAACTTACAAATATATCATCAACAACAACAGCAATAATATTAGTAATAGTAATAATAATCATTATCAGCAGTAGAAGCCAGAATGATGCAACCAGAAATTATTCTTTGTTAAGAACTGTGACTTCTCTGCCCGGATTCTTCTATTTAAGTAGGTGGTAGCTCTCGAGGAATAGGAATTTATTACATCAGCCAAAGATGTGTTGTGATAATTTCTGGTAACTTCTGAAATTTTCTGTACGCTAAGACCCACATAGACATTGGTGAGAATAAAATTGGGGAATAAAATATAGTTATGTCAGAGATTAAGAGTTTGAATTCATATCTGAGGAAGGTTAAGTATGTTTTTAATTCACTGTTATCCGACATGATACCTAACTTTTTATTTATTTATTACCTCTTTTCTTTGAAAAACTGGATTTTTTGTAAACTTCCAAACTCTTACGTATATTCAATTTTTCCTCAAATTTCGTTTTAGAAGTATTAGTATTTTAGAAGTATCGCGCGACTAACTTTGAGACCAACGGGGAATTTTTCTCTCAAGGGCATTGTGAAACAAAGCAAAAATGATAAACTAATAATAAAAGAATAAAATGAAAATAAAAACCATAATAAAACAAAAGCAATAATGTACAGTCAATCCGTTAATTGCCATACGTGATATACGCTTGGGAGATCATGTCTCTTTCGATCCATGACTGATATGGCAGAATATTTTCCCGCAGTAGTTTGCCATTTTTTTCTGCGGTAGACTGATTACCAACTAAGGCTATAGAACCCAATCCGTGCCACTATTGAACCTTTAGCTGGAGGGAGAAGAGATGGATTAATACTTTTCCCAAGGGTATTTGAACGTAAGTGAATTCGAACTCGGCTCTCCGATTTCTCATTCCGAGGTTATATCCATTACACTTCAGCGCGCATCCATTCGCGCCATATCAAGAATATTCTTTGTCTGTTAATTCGTCCCAAATAATGAAAAGTCACTTATCGAAAATGTTAATTCGCCCCCCCCCCCCCCAATTATAAATTTTAAATCAAAGTTTGTTTTCCTCGCAACAACTCCAATTATCAGAATGAAAAAAAAAAAACCACCAAAAGTCAATGAGTTATTCACATTTCGTAAGTGTGGATAATATTCAAGGTACTTACAAGTAATTTTTTGTACAATCTAAAAAAAATCTGTTTTTGGCTTGATAATCGTAGTGAGCACACTTAAAAATATGATACTCAAGTCGCCCACATTTGTCCTCAGGTGCGCTCCTTTGGGACTATGTCGGCGAGTTGACGGCTCGTATCACTCCTGATCAGCTTGTGTCCCGCGTGTGATAATGTGTCACCCCCGTATTCTGGTGTGAAACGGATGGTGTTTTTCACGTTGCTGGCCTTAAATCAAATGGTGATTTGGACGACGCGACAGGAGGGAATCTTGCGATATGAGCGTTATTCTTATCAGCATCTGATTAGATTCTTTGAGCATCGGCTCAAGATGAAGATCAGATCTGATAGAAAGCGCTTAATATCGATAGATTCAAGTCAATCTGCGTGAATGGGGCTAGTAGTGATTTTTTGTTAAGTCCTTTATGACACAACGGGGCGGTGTGAACCTTTCCCTGGTTAAGTTAGACTTCTTTTGTGTACCTAGTTAATGTGAATGAATGTGTTCCTAGCCTATTCCCGGTTTTTTCTTTTGTTATGATCCATGTTGAGATTCCCAACCTCCCCAGCTTGTTTTTGGCTCCACTTTTTCATCTTGACTGTGTTGGTCTTTGATTTTTCCATTCCATTATTTATTTTATCCTGTCCCTTTCCCTTAGCGAGTGTGCTTCTTGATTTCGCCGTTTGGCGGGAGACAGCAGCCACTCTTGTTTTTTTAAATGGACGAGTCTTACTAACATCTGTTTATTTTGTTTAGATATTTTGTTAAATTTTTAGTTAGTTTTGGGTTATTCGTCCCACCCACCGCTCATTTTCATAACATTATATTTTTGCATATATTTTATAGAAAATTTTTGTATATAAATTTTTATCTCATGGGTTTGTTACCCCGTTTTTAGGTTCCCCTGTGAATTTGTGGTATTATGGTATATATAGGATTGTAAGGTGACGGATGAGTTTTTGTGGTAAATGGAGAAATTGTTGAGAGTGATTGGGTCGTGAATGTGATTAGCTAGATATAGGATAGTTACTGAAAGACCACCCTCTACCCACCCCTCTTTTCAGTCCTGTGCGACATTTTTTAAATAATAAATATACTCCCCTCTCATTTTCATATCATTATATCTTTTTATATATTTTATAAAATTATTATTTGTAAATAAATTTTTATATCATGAGTGTTACTCAGTTTTTAGGCTCCCCTGTGAATTTGTGGTATTATAGTGTTTGTTGGATTGTATGACGATGAACGAGTTTTTGTAGTAAAAGGAGAAATTGTCAGGAATGATTGGGTCGTGATTGCGATTAGCTAGGTATAGGATAGCCATTGAAAATCACCGAATTAAGCTAGTAAACTTTCCATTTTTAAGTGGTGTCTTCGAAAATCAATTGTGGACACAAACATTTAGTGTATATTGAAAGGTGCACGCTTTCTGTAATAAATAGGCTCGAGTTTGAATACACATGCGCAGAAAAGTTACCCATGCCAAAGAAAGCCAAACTTTAATCAAAAAAATTTTTGGCATGAGTACAAAAAAAGAAAGAAAACTCCTTCAACCACTTCCTCACAGACGGAACGTTGACCTATCACTATTTTTATAGAAGATGCTCGGACGATCTAGTTCCACCAGTACAGATATGCACAGCTAGGTTCACTAGGCCATGTATATCGAGTCGACATCCTCATTTACTTCATATTCTATTATTCCCGAAATGATGCTTCCTTAACTACTAAAATAGTAATCTTTGCAAGTCTGGTGTCAACCGTCATCTATCCTGTACAATATACATGCACCTCTTGGACTTTTCATATAAATACTTAAACAAACCATATTTAGTAACCTGCTAACTTGAGTGGCTCTATGGACAATAGTAAACATTATTTAACAATAGGAAAAATACAAATAATTGCAATTTTTGTGCTATGAGTGCTAAATGTCGGTATAAAAAAATTGAATCACCCGGATAAAACCTGAGAATCTACCCGAAGGTTTCATCTGTTTATTGGTGACAAAGGAACTCGTTGGTCCGGCTCAGAACAGATGTAAATGGCCTTGAACAAATTTGTTGAATCAGCGATTTGGCTATCAACCCAAAAGTTTACTTGGACTGAGAGAAATTAAAGCCGCATTTTCTACACGGAAACGGGTAATTCTGAATGCACCAAATCACACTTTGGCTGCACAGCTAATTAAACTGAATAATTTTTTTAAGACAGTGGGTGGTGGATATTCTGCAAAATGTGTTTATCCGTTCCATAAAAGTGCAAGAAAACTTATTTTGATTATATATATATCTAAACTTATTTATAAATGGAATTTTGTCTGTGTGTGTGTATATCCGTTACCTATAGACTCCGAAACGACTGAAGCGATTTTCTTGAAAATTTACACAGTTGTACTATAAACGTCTGCAAGTGTTCTTAGCGAGGTTTTGTGTCGAGGTACCTCCGATAAATATCGAAAATCGATAATCGAAAAAATCGGGTTATAGAAGGAGTGGTCCGATTTTAATCAAATTTGATACACTCAAAGACATAAGAAACGATATGCAGAAGTTTCAAGGTTGCAGTTCTTACAATAGTGCAGAAAATCGACAATATATATAGATATATAAATCGATACCAGGAAATCAAAATTTGACTTGCATCCATTCATTTTTCTTTCAGTCTACGGTTTCGCTTTAACTGGAAACAACTATTGCTTTTTAGTCTTTCGTGCCAACGTCCAAAGAGTCTGAGGTCCAGGACCATGGATTAGTTTTAAAGCTTTCATTACGCCCGAGCAACGCCGGGCTATACTGCTAGTATATATTATGAGAGAGAGATTTGTGCACTATTCAACTTGGTCATCGACACACTCTGTTGCCGAGAGGTCGAAGCACGTCAATTCTAATGACGGTTTCTCTTAGTGGAAAGCAGGTTCGAATCCTGCCTCAGAGCGCATACTTTTGTCTAATAAGATTTCTTGAATATTCATTCTGGTAGACGAAAATGAATAAATTTACTGTTTAATGAATAAACAAAGCGTCTGCTCAAATACGAGTATTCATTTAAAAATAACGTTTAATAATATTTTTTTATAAATAATAAATCCATTCCTTTCCTTTTTCTTCACACACACATCTATATATATATATATATATATATATATATATGTGTGTGTGTGTGTGTGTGTGTTTAATTGTGGTATTGTTTAGCGCCAATGTTGTTATTTTTTCGGTGGTTTTACTGATAAAATGTATTTTGGCAAGCAGGTAATCGTAAAGTGCTCGATATTGGGATGGATATATATATATATATATATATATATATATATATATATATATATTAATGCTCATTAAGACTGAAAAGTGACAAAAAGGTCATTGCTACATTTAGAATATTCTCAGGTGCGGAATAGAAGTGTGTTTTGAACTTTTTTCCAATCACTGCTGATTAATTTCGCACTTTTGGGCACTTTAAATAATTTTCCAGCCACCCTCTTATTAATCGCCTTCTATGAAACAAATAAAAGTGGGTTTTTCTTTACATCAGAGTGAGTAATAATTTTTGTTTATCAACTTTATTATAAAAACACACACACAAAAACGTAGCGCATTTATGCAATGTGTTGCCACTCATCTGGCAGTTATTCATTACCTTTTGAGTAAATTTTCACAGGTTTTGGTGTGGAAAAAGTTTCCTCCAAACTCTTTCATATAGATTTCATTAGAGAAAGTTTTCCCCATCAAATATTTTTACACCGACTGAAAAAAGAAAATAATCGTGAAGATAGAACAGACCAACTGAGTTCCATGATTGTTTTCTATTCTGTTCTTGTTGAATTTGGCCTTGCGTTGTCAATATTTATTTTGTAAAAATTACAAAATTGTGGCACAAGGCCTAAAAGGGGAGGGATAGAGGTTGGTACTCACTTAACTATCCTATACCTCGCTAAACACTATCATGACCCAATCGCTCATTACAATTTACACATTCACCACAAGAACCCATCCATCATCTCCCAATCCTTCAGAAACCACAATACCACATATTTACCAGGGGCACCTAAAAAGGGGAAAACCCATGACAATAAAAATGTATTTATATACAATATAAAATATAAATTAAAACATTTAATGAAAGATGAAATGATGGGAAGGGGATGAAACCAAAAACAAACTAAAAATACAACAAATCTTTTCCAACTAAAATAATAAACAATTGGCCTTTCGTTGCCATGGAGAACATCATTCTTTAATCCACTATGTACACTGCAACGCAAAAATTAACATATGTTAATATAGTCCACATTTAAATTTGGCAATTACTCATGACACGAGCTAATATTTTTTAAATCATTTCAGTCCCAAAGAAGAGGATGTCACTAGAACGCAAATAGGAGTGGAAGAGAATGAGAGAGACCTTTACTGAGGAGCAAAGGTCAAGAAAAGAACAAGGTCCAGGAAGACAGAAGATGGTGATTGACGTTGCATTTAAATCTTTGAAGATTGTAGGTGACGTGACAATGAAAACAAGAAAGAGTTCCACAGATGAAAAGTGCGAGAAAAGAAACTATTAAAATACAACATACGATTGCAACTAACGAGCTCAACACTTAGGCGTTGAAACCTAATTGCCAATCTAGTGGCACTTTTCAATTCATGCAACCGGGACGCCAAGTAGGAAAGCTCATCAGAACACTTGCTAAGAAAATATTTGTAGAAAAGACAGAAACCACGTATATTTTTCTTGGTCCTTACGTATTATCGGGAGGACCTCGTGGAGATCGACGAATCGATGTTCACAAAACGAAAGAGCAACGCAGGCCGAGTTTTGCCTCAGCAGTGGATTTTTGGTGGATTGTGTCGAGACACGGGTGAATGCTTCCTTGTGCAGGTTCCAGATCGAAGCTCGAAGACATTGATGGCCGAGATAAAGAAGCACATCAAACGTGGTACTACGATCTACTCGGACAGTTGGCCCGCTTATAACACCAAGGAACTGGAAAAATCAGGCTTTCATCACCTCAACGTCAACCACAAGTACAACTTTGTGGATTCGAACACCGGGGCTCATACGCAGACAGTGGAACGCCTATGGGGATCGACAAAGTGGCGAAACAAGAAGCACTGTGGCACTGCACGTCACCATTTGGAGTCGTATTTGGCCGAATTCATGTGGCGGAAGCATGTTGCCGGTACTGATGTCTTTGAGTCACTTTTGGAAGCAATTGCGACGTTCTGGCCTCCGGAATTACAAATGTAATGTTATTTTATTGTTTTAACCGTTTCAATAAATAATTTACTTTAATTTTTGAGTCGTTTTTTTAAAGGTCCTCCCGATAATACGTAAGTACCTTTTTCTTTTTGCAGCGTAACGTTCAAATAGTTTTATTTTTTTAATTGGCAAGCAAACCCTTGCACAGAAGTACTACTCTCCTGAGAGCGGTTATGACTTGAAAACACTGCAAATCAGCTGGATTTCTCATCTTCAGCATAGTTGATCATAACTCTCAGATTTATTTGTATTTCTTCAACACCTACAGGGCCAGTCTGTGGTTTCTCCTGCAACTACCCGTTCAACCAGACTGGCAACTGGGTCCCACCCATTTACAGTCAGGTTAGCCAAACGCAGACGACAATTCTACTCCTGCAGCTTCCTCTCTCGCACTTCCCGCCTGTGGAACTCACTCCCGTACTCTTGCTTTCCTGACGGCTACGACCTCCAGAAATTTAAAAGCAAAGTTAATACTCACCTACTAACCACTGGCCTCTAGCTCTCTCCCCTCCCCTGTATAACCTTCCCTTTCTCTCCGCCCATGTATCTGTCATTGCACCTGCTTTCTCAGCTTTCTATTGTTCCTTTCTAACTAGCTTGTACTCCTCACTCTTTTCTAATTAATCTTTTTACATTTATGTAACCCCCTGCACATCGGTGGCGTTTCTGCCTTGCTCGGGGTGAAATGATTTAAAAAAAAAAAAAAAAAAAATCTTCGGCTTGTTATCCCCCCCCCCACCACTCCCTCTCTCTTGTGTGTGTACATTTATTGGATATAATATCTTATGGTCAATGAAGCTACTCGCCGACTGAATTATTAACTGATTAAAAGTGAAATGGAATTCACCATGATGAATTTTAAGTTTCACTCAACTCGGTCAATATCCTGATGGCAGATTTCGTTTCTGGTAAGCTTGATTGACTATTTTCTGAACGTTTAATATTCAAAAATTTAATTCTTTTTTTTTTCTTGCATAAAGCGTTGAATAATTTTAAAATACACTAGTGTCAGTTAATATTTCAGTTATCTCTCAATAATTGTAGTCTCCCTAGCAGCAATGGCTGATTTTTATTCCCCCCTTTGAATTTATAAGGAAAGGCGTATTAAAATTCTCTTGTAGTGACTAGTTAGGCATCTCTTAACTTTAACTAAATTGAAACTTAGTAATTGTTTTTTCTAAGAAAAACAAGAGTGAATGTACTAAAATTGACAGCAATGTGGAGTTATTGTATCGAGTTCACATGAATCTTGCAAAGCGCATTAAACTTTACATCACAAATGATGAAAATCATATTGAAGATGTTACTTGTTGATATTCCAGTTAAAAAATGTAGGCAATTTTAATTTCTTAAAATATGCATCACTAAAGTCTTCTTTTTCATTCATTGTAACCCCTTTTGCCGCCTAGCGGTAATATCGCCTTGCTTATGGTGAGTCAGTTAAGTGCCATACGTGAAACACGCTTGGGCGACCATGTCTCGAAAGAGACATGACTGACTGGGCAGAAGATTATCCCGCAGTAGGTTGCCATTTCTTTCTGCGGTAGACTGGTTGCTAGCCAAGGCTATAGAACCCAATATGTCCTATTATTTAACCCATAACTAGAGGGAAGTGACGGATTAATACCTTTCCCAAGGGTATTTGTGCGTAAGTAAATGCACTGGATTCAATTGGAATTCGAACTCAGCTCCCCGATTTCTCGTTCCGAGCCGATATCCACTGCACCACAACGGGCATCATGCTTAGGGTATAACGATTAAAAGAAATTGGGGAAAAAGAAAAAGAGGATGTAGACATGTGTAGCACATGCATTGGTTGCTTATCCTTGTTTAAATTCACGTTTTGTCTTCATGATTCTAAATGCAGCAAATGACGCTGTTGCGTGACGGCTGCGTGACTGCTAGATTTTTTTTTTTGTGGCAAGAAGCTGCGATTTAATCATGTCGTTTTATGTTTATATATAGAACATTATTTAGCTACAGAAATGGTCCATATTTATGTCGGGCTTTCATATTCTGAGTGTTTTCAGCTGCTGAAATCTTCGCCTTCTATACTGGCAAGCCTTTTCATGAGAGCTGCCAGACACTCGCTTGAGGCTTCGTTCCAGCGATGACGTAGAAGAATGTATCTGACTTCTGCTTTGTCGTCTTTGATGCTGGCAGCCTCGCAGGAAGCTAGAAGTGACAGAACGAATAATTAGGGAAAGACGCTATTAAATGTCATTCTCAAGTGTTTATAATGAAGGTTACTTTTCGCCTCATCCCGTACTTGCCCTCATTCTGAGCATAATACAGGTTTGAACCCTGATAAGCATGGGACGAGTACGAGTGCTCTGTTGCTGATTAAATAGGTACCTCCACTAAATCGCTGAAAAAACGATTAGGGAAAGACGCTATTAAATGTCATGCCATAGTATGAATAAAAAAAGGCCCCAAACTTAATAAAAACAAACTTTTTCTGTCAAAATGTTTGTTATTAAGAGGAAAGGTCAAAGTATTTGTTAATAATTTAAAAGAAAAAAATAATCCTTTTTAACACATTCGAAATTTTGGTTAAAAAAAAAAATTATTTTCATTAGCGGGGAGCCAAATCGTTACGAGAATTTACAATGGAAAACGTAATACATGAGTGACTCACCAGTCACTTTTTTTTTTTTTTCTTTTTTTTTTTTTTTCGGTGACACACATTAATTTGGAAAAATCAAATAATTGTCAGATTTTAATGAAATTTTCAGAACTTATGCACAAATAAATTATTTTTGAAATCATTATTTTTAAAAAATATTCGTAAAAATGTTTTTTACATCTGTTACCCCCCCCCTCTACGTAAATTCATGAAATTTCAAGAAATTAAATTCTGGAGGCAAAATTGGTTTTATCAGTTAGACGCAAGACTCATTGGGGAATGTAAATCGTGTATTATTTTTTAAAACCATTTAACTCTTTCTACTGAAAATCTACTCCGCAAATAGTGAAATAAAAAAAAATGCAATAAAACTATCTAATTATTTAATTAGATAAGCTTTTAACTGCTTTAATAAATAACATAAATTTCAGACATTATAACGTGAAGAAAAAAAATTCATCGATTAATAATGAAATTATAAAGAATTGTTTTCATTTTTTTTTTAATTATAATAAATTTATAAAGTATTTTGTTTGCTTACTGGAAATAGTAAATTTAATAATTTAGCCTTCAATTACAACTAAAATAAAAGTTAAAATCTTTTTAAAAATTCAATTTAAAAGTTAGTAATCGAAACTGAGTGGAAGTACCTATGACAAAGTAACAAGGGCGGTTGATTCTTGAACTCAATCGCGATCATAAATCTCTTTATCCATTCGCTGAAGGGCACCGTGTGTACTGCAGCGGTGGGCATGATGGCCTAATGGAGCCCGTCCCTCTTCAGGCTAGCCGTGTTTCTCCTAGACTGGTCGCCATCCAACCAGTCTACTCCGCCATTTAACCCATATAAAAAGATAAATTTGCTGATTCCAATAACGGCCACATCACGTTGAAACATCGGTTCTCGCCCGATCACCTAAGTTAAGCAACGTCGAACTAGGTCAATACCTAGATGGGTGACCACTTGAAAATACCAGGTGCTGTAAGCTTGGATGTGCAGTCGGTGTGATGGATAACGACACGGAATTGAAAATTGGTGAATAACCTGTAAAGGGTTGATAAGTCGTAAAAAACACACATTCAGTCTAATTTCTCCGCCGATAGCCCTTCAGTTAAGTGCCATACGTGATACACGCCTTGGGCGACCATGTTTCGAAAAAGACATGACTGACTGGACAGAAGATTGTCCCGCAGTAGGTTGCCATTACTTTCTGCGGTAGACTGGTTGCCATCCAAGGCTGTAGAACCCAGTCTATCCTATTATTTAATCCATAACTGGAGAGAAGATTAATACCTTTCCCAAGGGTATTTGTACATAAGTGAATGCAAGAATTCAACTGGAATTCGAACTCGGCTTCCCAATTAACCCTTACGCTACCTTTATTGGTAAACCCCAAGAAATAAGTTTTTCACGCTTAATTGTGTGTTATAGCTACTTTCACCATATGCTAATTTCCTTGAAATTAAAGTTAAAATACGTTAAAGTTGTAAATATCGAAAAAATAGGAAATACAGGCCAGTAATGATTTAGCAAAAATATTTTGATTCGGCACTTTCCGAGAGTAATTGGAAATATGTCGAATTAAAAACTTTCATAAAATAAATAAATACATTGATTGGTATTACAAGAAAAAAAAACTAAATTGTTCGCTTTGCTAATTCTTAATTTTACCATAAAAGTTAAGAATTGACAAAGCGAACAGTTCAGCAAATATTTTATGCCAACGGTTAGTGCCGGATTTTTAGCTATATAGGCATAGTAAACTGAAGCCTAGGGCCTCAAAATCTCGTGGGCCTCGAGTCAGTGTAGATATTTTTGACACTGTCATGGGCCTTTCTTAAACATGCTGTCATAACGCATTGTACACTCTAAATAACTATTCAGTAATTTTAAGCACCCATCATCCCCGGCTTTACTCAAATCGTTAATTTAACACGTTTCCATTTTCCCCTACTTATGAGAATGGGGGATTTGAAGGAGCCTCACAAGGGGAATAGTTTGGGCTTCTCTTCATCTAAATCCGGCCCTGCCAATGGCAAATGATAATTAAGGTAATTACATGTCCAAACCGCAGTTTTAATCACGCCAGGTCAAACCACCTTCTAGAATGCACTGGAAGAGGTTATCTATTTACTTCTGGATTGTCTACTGTGGAAAAGAATTTATACATTTTAAGTTAATAACAGTTGTAGGTTGTATTGCATTCATTTTTATTTTCTAAGTTATGAACCTGTTCATTTTTATTTTGTCTAATTTCGATTAGAATTGCATTCTCTGTAGTCGTAAGAGTCATTGAGATTATCTTGATAACCTTAACACTTGACACTACGCCAGTGTCTCTGTTGTCCCCAAATTACCTTTTATAGTAGTTTAATTATATGTGTCAACCACAATTTTAACCTCGTTAAGAAAGACGTCCTTAACCAAGAATTCCCTGGAGGACGTTGTCCATTCAGTTTTTTATTGCCCACTATGAAAAAGAATTGATGCATTTTAAAGTTAATAACAGTTGTACGATGTGTTCCATTCATCCACTTTATTTCCTTAGACGTGAACTTGTTCATTTTTATTTTGCTTGTATCAGATCAGAATGAATATCTTAATTAGTTTCTCCCTTCTTGTTTACTTTGTTCGTTCCTGTGTTGCAGTGACATTGTTTGTTTTGTTTTTTTTTTATTTGTTTTTTTTTTTGTTTTTTTTTTGTTTTAATGCTTCGTCATTTCACAAACTGGTTGCTTTTTTTATCTCTTATATAATTTCTCTGTGTGGGGTAAATTGCGAAACATGTACTCACATATAATATTGAGAGAAAAACTCAACACTTAGTAAAACGGTTAATTTCAACAATGTAAATTTACTTACATTGTTGAAATAAATCTTGATTTCTAACCTTTTTACTGCGTTGAGTTTTCCTCTCAATATTTTATAATACTCTGAATAATATCCACCGAGCTCTCTATTTTTACCTAATCATTTATATTAATTGGATAACATCTTTTGGATTATCATCTTTGTATTTACGGGTCTACCGTTCTCTCTAGGATTGATGTGGAGAAGTTTGTCACTTAACTGAGCAGAGTCATGCTGACTTTGAAGTTTCGTCAAGGCATCATTATGACGTCCTCACTCCTAAGGACTTTATTTCATTCTGCATCATAGTGGTGCTTTCACAAAACTTTGAAGTCCGCATGACTCTGCTCAGTTAAGTGACAGACTCCTCCACATCAATCCTATTCACGCTCTATCTCGATATCGAACACTTTAGGACAAAATCCTGGTTGCCAAAATATCCTTTTATCAGTAAACCACTGAAAAAAAAATCTTTGCACGAAGTAACTCAACAATATATATATATATATATATATATATATATATATATAAGTATACATATGTGTATAAACGCAGGTACACATCGATATATAAACATTTATCAGGTGTTAATACAACAATGCTCAAATGTAATATAACAGAGCTAAGTATATATCTATTTATACATGGAACTGTCTGTATGTGTGTCCGTTACCTATAGACTCCGAAACGGCTGAACCGATTTTCTTGAAAATTTACACAGTTGTACTATAAACGTCTGCGAGTGTTCTTGGCTAGGTTTTGTGTCGAGGTACTCTCGATAAATATCGATAATCGAAAAAATCGGGTTATAGAAGGAGTGGTCGGATTTTAATCAAATTTGATATACTGATAGACAAAGACATCAGAAACGATATTCAGACGTTTCAAGGTTGCAGTTCTTACAATAGTGCAGAAAATCAATTATATTAATATATATATATATATATATATATATATATATATAAGGCAAGATGTTTGTGTGTGCCTGTTTATCTGTCTGTATGTCCTTTATACAAATCCACAATTTTATCCGATTCTCACCAAACTTCACACAAATATTTTTTTAGGCTGAGTCTGAGCTCCAGTACCATGGATTAGTTTGAAAGCTTTCATTACACCCGAGCAACGCCGGGCTATACTGCTAGTTAATATACATATTATCGTACGTCTAACACACACATATATATATATATATATATGTGTGTGTGTGTGTGTGTGTGTGTGCGTATGCGCTTTTTGTATGATATTCTATATGTTAGTGTGTATATAAAATATATAAAATGTTTTCTATGTAAAATATATTTTTTGATTATATTTTTGGTGGGTATTTAGTCCTTCCTTTCTATCCTGTTGAGGTGTGAATATATCATGGGTATATTCCTTTTAGATTATTCCTTTTTAGGTTATTCTGTCCTTCCTTCTATCCTGTTGAGGTGTGAATATATCATGGGTATATTCCTTTTAGATTATTCCTTTTTAGGTTATTCTAGTCCTTCCTTCTATCCTGTTGAGGTGTGAATATATCATGGGTATATTCCTTTTAGATTATTCCTTTTTAGGTTATTCTAGTCCTTCCTTCTATCCTGTTGAGGTGTGAATATATCATGGGTATATTCCTTTAGATTATTCCTTTTTAGGTTATTCTAGTCCTTCCTTCTTATCCTGTTGAGGTGTGAATATATCATGGTATATTCCTTTTAGATTATTCCTCTTTAGGTTATTCTAGTCCTTCCTTCTATCCTGTTGAGGTGTGAATATATCATGTGGTATATTCTTTAGATTATTCCTTTTAGGTTATTCTAGTCCTTCCTTCTATCCTGTTGAGGTGTGAATATATCATGGGTATATTCCTTTTAGATTATTCCTTTTTAGGTTATTCTAGTCCTTCCTTCTATCCTGTTGAGGTGTGAATATATCATGGGTATATTCCTTTTGATTATTCCTTTTTAGGTTATTCTAGTCCTTCCTTCTATCCTGTTGAGGTGTGAATATATCATGGGTATATTCCTTTTAGATTATTCCTTTTTAGGTTATTCTAGTCCTTCCTTCTATCCTGTTGAGGTGTGAATATATCATGGGTATATTCCTTTTAGATTATTCCTTTTTAGGTTATTCTTAGTCCTTCCTTCTATCCTGTTGAGGTGTGAATATATCATGGGTATATTCCTTTTAGATTATTCCTAGGTTATTCTAGTCCTTCCTTCATCCTGTTGAGGTGTGAATATATCATGGGTATATTCCTTTAGATTATTCCTTTTTGGTTATTCTAGTCCTTCCTTCTATCCTGTTGAGGGGAATATATCATGGGTATATTCCTTTTAGATTATTCCTTTTTAGGTTATTCTAGTCCTTCCTTCTTATCCTGTTGAGGTGTGAATATATCATGGGTATATTCCTTTTAGATTATTCCTTTTTAGGTTATTCCCAGTCCTTCCTTCTATCCTGTTGAGGTGTGAATATATCATGGGTATATTCCTTTTAGATTATTCCTTTAGGTTATTCTAGTCTTCCTTCTATCCTGTTGAGGTGTGAATATATCATGGGTATATTCCTTTTAGATTATTCCTTTTTAGGTTATTCTAGTCCTTCCTTCTATCCTGTTGAGGTGTGAATATATCACATGGGTATATTCCTTTTAGATTATTCCTTTAGGTTATTCTAGTCCTTCCTTCTATCCTGTTGGGAGGTGTGAATATATCATGGGTATATTCCTTTAGATTATTCCCTTTTAGGTTATTCTAGTCCTTCCTTCTATCCTGTTGAGGTGTGAATATATCATGGGTATATTCCTTTTAGATTATTCCTTTTTAGGTTATTCTAGTCCTTCCTTCTATCCTGTTGAGGTGTGAATATATCATGGGTATATTCCTTTTAGATTATTCCTTTTTAGGTTATTCTAGTCCTTCCTTCTATCCTGTTGAGGTGTGAAAGACATTTTCATGGGTATATTCCTTTTAGATTATTCCTTTTTAGGTTATTATTCCCAGTCCTTCTATCCTGTTGAGGTGAATATATCATGGGTATATTCCTTTTAGATTATTCCCTTTTAGGTTATTCTAGTCCTTCCTTCTATCCTTATTGAGGTGTGAATATGTCATGGGTATATTCCTTTTAGATTATTCCTTTTTAGGTTATTCTAGTCCTTCCTTCTATCCTGTTGAGGTGTGAATATATCATGGGTATATTCCTTTTAGATTATTCCTTTTTAGGTTATTCTAGTCCTTCCTTCTATCCTGTTGAGGTGTGAATATATCATGGGTATATTCCTTTTAGATTATTCCTTTTTAGGTTATTCTAGTCCTTCCTTCTATCCTGTTGAGGTGTGAATATATCATGGGTATATTCCTTTTAGATTATTCCTTTAGGTTATTCTAGTCCTTCCTTCTATCCTGTTGAGGTGTACATATCATGGGTATATTCCTTTTAGATTATTCCTTTTTAGGTTATTCTAGTCCTTCCTTCTATCCTTGTTGAGGTGTGAATATATCATGGGTATATTCCCTTTAGATTATTCCTTTTTAGGTTATTCTAGTCCTTCCTCTATCCTGTTGAGGTGTGAATATATCATGGGTATATTCCTTTTAGATTATTCCTTTTTAGGTTATTCTAGTCCTTCCTTCTACCCTGTTAAGGTGTGAATATATCATTGCTATACTAATGTCTATAGTGAATCTTGGTGGGGACTAAAATATTTCTTCTCCTTTTCCAAGCATCCCATTAGAGACATGTTTTGAGAAGGCAGAACGTGATTTGTTCATTTACTATGATGTAAAAAAAAGCTGGATAAATATTTTCATGGCGATTATTCTAATGAACTTTTTTCTTTCGTGCCTCTTTACGAATTTAAGCGCAAAACTAGATTGACAGGTCTTATTTTATTGTGGAAATTGTAGGATTTAACCGTAACTTATATTCAAATAGTTTCTTCTCTCACCTGTGGGACTCTCGTCCTGCTTTCCGCTCATCTACTCTCTTCAAATATTTCAACGCAATGTCAGTTGTAATCTTTTTTTTTTTTTAACTCTGTTTTTTTTATTGTCTTTCCTTCTCAATAAAGTTTTCTTGGTTTCTTTCACTTTCAGTAACCTCTTGGACCTTAATGACTTTATCACCTTACTTGGAGTGAAATGATTCTTAAAAATCCTAGTGACCTAAATTCTTTAAGATAATGACTCGCACATATCCGTTCATCTTATTCAGGAGAAACGGGGGTTCATCGGATCAGTCAGTAGTTTTTCATGGATATAAGATTCAGTTCTGAAGCTTGCTTTCTCATTAATGACGCTTTCGGCGATTGGCGTTGGATGCCCTGAACGATTTTAGACAATGGTACCTTATACGCGACAAGGATCCATGTATGTCGTGACTCATTTTTCTTAAATTTAATTAAATCTATCTAATATGTACCACAGTAAGCCATATGTTGGCTTATATTTGGGTAGAAAGTCTCCATTCACTTGACGCATCGATAAGTCTTGGCTCTTCAATCTCTTGTCGGAGATGGTGATGTTATTTCATAAATCACTGCCGATTAGTATTCACCATTACTAAACACTAAAATATGCACAGTATTTACATAACAAATATTTATTTTTCAATATAATCCTCATATTTCAAGGCACTTAAGTTCGTGCTTTTCCATTTATCCATAATTGTACGATATTTATATTTAATAATGAATATGTTAAGATATTTTATTTAAAAATAAAATCATAAGCTGTTTTTAGCTTTTGTCTTATAAAAAAAAATGTATTTTCAGATTAAACAGGAAAATTCATAATTTTTTAAAAAATTAGTTCACCCCAAACAAGGCAGTAAAGTCACTAAGACGCGGAAGAAGGGTAGTGATTGTAGAATGAGAAAAAGAAAAACATTATTAAAGAGCGAGAACCATGAAAGAACAAGAATTAAGTCAAAAGATAACTATTAACATTGCATTTAAATTTTTGAAGATCAAATTTGACTGGAAAGCAAGAGAATAGAAGAGTTCCTCAAGCGAGAAGTGCAATAGGAAAATTGTTAGCATAGAAATTATGGTTGCATCTAGCAATTTCAACTGTGAAATGATGAGACCTAACTTCCAATCTAGTACTGCGCCTAAATTCGTAAAATCGAGGGACCAAAGAGGCAATCTGATCAGAACAATTACCATGAAAATATTTATATGAAAGGCCAAGGGAGGCTATGTTACGGCGGTGAGAAAGTGGCTGAAACCGAGAAGCCAGGTCGGGATAACATTGTAGATTGTTTTATTGATTTTAGCAATTTATCAAGTAAATATTTTCACTATGATAATACTTTATTAAAAAGGGTATAAACACATTAAACGATGTTTCATGTAATCAAAACAGTAAGGCCAAACTTCTGAGTTTTCATTGTGCTATCTACTGATAGTCCACGAGGAAGTATCTTTATAATCGTAGCATCGATGATTTTAATATTTTTGCTTTGGGCTGTAATGATTGTTAATTATAATAGTGGACCATTGTTTTTGTTGGTGATGGCGTCTTTGCTGTTGTGTGTGTGTGGGCTTTGGGGGGGTTCTTTTGCTTTTTGTTGTTTTAGTGTAGAAAATGGCGACTAATAATAGGTAGCAAATTATCATCTAATCAGTAAAGGCATTTGTGCTCTCTTTTCCTGGTTCTGATTTTGTATCCGCCGAAAATAATTTGATTGGACTGAATTTCGGTAGAAGCCTATTTGAATCATCATACTGTTGCCATGGAGATGTAACCAGATAGCTTAGTGAACACAAAATGAGATGATTGCGCATCTATATTGCAAACAGCGGAAGTGAGATAGAGTATACATGTGAAGGAAGATGGTGCCAGAAAGCCAGTTTACGGTGGTGCTTACACCTGGTGCTATTTTTGGAAATGTATCAAAGGCAGAGACTTTGGGTCATGTCTAGAATTGCTTGTTGCAGAATTTGGGTTTCAACAACAGCAACAACAAACGTAATGAATTTCTAATTGTGTTTTAATACAGTTTCGCTATTATTATTTACACAGATAATTAGAATATACTGTCATTTATGCTTGTCTGAATTTCTGACAGTTCTTTTATCCTGATCTGGAATGTCTTCATATGGTAAGACAATTTTCATTGCATTCCTACAAGAAAAGCATTTATAAGTCCAGATGTCGTAGCAGAACAGAAAGCATAACGAAAGACAGTACGCATTCCGGGCACCACTTGTTTGAAGAGTTACGAACTTTTGCTTATCTTCTGAAGTAACAGAAATGTGGTTCTACAGAAGGATGCTGAGAATACTATGGACTGTATATGTGTTCAACGACGAAGATCTAGAGACAATGACAACAAAAAGAACACTTATGCTTAACATCAGGAAGAGACAGTTGAATTTTCTGGGGGACATATTGAGGAAAGGTGGCTTGGAAAGTTTGATATTCACAGGGTGGATTGAAAGTAAGAGCGTCAGTGGCGGGTTTGAGCGAATGAATGGCAGAGCATGGTTTGGGAGAGATAGCAAAAAAACAAAAATTATTAAAAGCTACAAAGGGCAGGAAATTGTGAAGAGCCGTGATTGTAAAGACCTTGAAGGGACATAGAAGTTATAGGACAAAGCGCTTTATGGAGAGCTTTTACCCTTGAACCCTACGTAAAATGAACGTTGCCACTTATTTTAAATGTTATTACTTTTCTTCATTCGATAGTATGTTTTGGGAGTGCACCTAGGGGGCTGCTGTCAATTTTCATTGTGTATTAAACGGTGACAAGATGAATAAAGAAATAAATAGTTGTTTGCAATGAATGTCCATGATACACTTAATCGCCAAAAAATTTCAGTAAAGTTTACATTAATTCCTGACCACTGACATTCCCTTTCTTTCCAATTTTCAATGTCTTTCTATAGTAAATCATTATCAATGCTTTTAAATCATAAATCTCTATTCTTTCAGTAATGGCTATCATTCATTCCTGACCACTGACAATAACATTATGGTATTCAATGAACCACAGACTAAATTTAAAATTTTTAAAATAGATTTTAAATCAAGTATAACAGTTCAGTAATAATTGCTAATTGGTCGGAATATTTTACAAGAATTGATTCAATTTAAGCGAATGGTCACCAGCATAACAGAAAAGTCAACAATAAAAATTTAAAAAATATAACTGAAACCTATGAATGCCTGATTCAATGCAGTCAGTGTTGATTATTGATTTTATTAACCTACGAGAAGAATTTGCCATCTCACTCTTTTCTTTTTTTTTTTTTTTTTTTTTCGTTTTTTTTTTTATAAATGAATATTTGGATGAAATCTAAACTTATTTATAAATGGAACTTTGTGTGTGTGTGTGTCCGTTACCTATAGACTCCGAAACGGTTGAACAGATTTTCTTGAAAATTTACACAGTTGTACTATAAGCGTCTGCAAGTGTTCTTAGCTAGGTTTTGTGTCGAGGTACCCCGATAAATATCGATAATCGAAAAAATCGGGTTATAGATGGAGTGGTCCGATTTTAATCAAATTTGATACACTCATAGACAAAGACATAAGAAACGATATTCAGAAGTTTCAAGGTTGCAGAAAATCGATAATATATAAGGCAAGATGTTTGTGTGTGTATCTGTTTATCTGTCTGTATGTATTTTATACAAATCCACAATTTTTATCCGATCTCCACAAAACTTCACACAAATATTCTTTAGACTGAGTCTGAGCTCCAGGACCATGGATTAGTTTTAAAGCTTTCATTACACTCGAGCAACGCTGGGCTATACTGCTAGTATTAAAATAAATCTTACCTGTGATTTCACAGGTTACATAAGTAGATAATTTTTATGGTAATTCTCAGATTTCTTTTTCTTCATAACTGTAATATTTTTATCAACATAGATTGACAAAGATAAATGTTGTGGATTATGTGTACAAAAAACCTATTCATGTTACACATGGTTGAATGAAGTTAAAATAAAAATCATACATCTTTTTTATATTAAATTTCGCCCAATACATGATACCGGAGCCATTCAAGTTGGAGCATTACTGCTAAAATGTTTACGATGAATTAAGTGTGATGTGGGTTAAAGAGAAGGTGATAGAAAATTAGCAACGGGAAAAGATAACAATTGGCCCATGACTTGAAGTGGTTAAGATTGTAGTGTTCAAGGAAGCATCTACACAGGAGCTAGTTCCAGAAAGTAACAGTTTCTGGGGAAAATAGCTGTTTGAGTGGAGCCTTCTTCTAACATTTGGAATGTGAAGGAAATTAGGCTGATTCTCCTTCATAGATGTAGCATGTTAATGTTCTAGTTGTAATGGCTGAACTGGTGAAACACAAGAATGGAGTGCATCTGAACATTTGCCATGGAAACTGTGATAAGGTAGCAATAGGTTTACAACTTTGCGCCTGTGGAGAAAGAGGCGGTGAAGCAGAAAATCTGTCATCCCCACCCACAAAACTTTGTGTATCATGATTATGTGACTTTGATCAGGAGAGCATATAGAAACAGTTGAGGACCCACAACTGAGTGGTTCAGACAGCTGCACACAGTGACCATTCTCATGACATCTACTTGTTCCTGATTTTCCAGCACCCTAAATCTTTATGATGCAGTGTGTGAGGCACTGAGGCACCGCAATCATGTTAATGGAGCAGGCAAGATACTTCAAATTCCATCCCTTGTACAACCTCTCTTTCTTACTCCATCATAATAGCTGGCCACTCATTTTCTATGTCTATCGGTTAATGTGACTAACTCTTCCCTGTTGCAGGCACCTACTCAGGCACATTTGAGTTTTCTCAGCACCCACATATAAGACATTTCTACAGCAACATACTTATATATAGTCTCTAGGAGAGAGTGCATAATCTGGTGTGATCAGTAGTTGCTCAAACCCTCAGTCACGATGACTTGTGACTTCATGCTCGTACAATAAGCAACAGCTCCCAAACAGTTCCATGAAACAGTTTCACTCACTGTTACAAGGATGCATTTATATATAAAAATAATATTAATAATGAATAAAAAGTTATAGTAATGGATTCTATTGAGTCCTACTTGTTATTACAAAAAAGTTTTAATTCAGGAAGTAGTCGTAAAAATAGAGAAATTAGGAATAGAACATTTTGGAAGATTGTAGAGAGTTCAAAAGATTCTAGAAGTATGCAAATTAGATGTTAGCCTCTATAAAAATAGGTTTCGAGCACGGAGCAGTTAATTGATAGCAAGATGGGTTGACCTCTACAACTCCGGTTAAGATTCAGGATGTATATCCAACCGAAAGAATCTCTCTAAGTCGACGACAAAAAACTAAAGCTTGAAACAGTTAATAAAAGGATGTACTGACCTCTTCAGGACCGGTTTCGATTCAAGGAATTATATCCCTCTGAAAGAATCTCTCTAAGTCAATGACAAACTAAAATTTGAAAGAGTTATTACCAGGGTTTGCTGATATTATCAACTCCGGTTTGATTCAAGGATTTATATCCAGTAGAAAGAATCTATAAAAAGTTGCCGATCAACTAAAACCTGAAAGAGAACCACATGGAACAAAAAGGGTAAATAGATATTTTTGACAATGAAAGACATTGACCATACTTAAAATTATTCTTTATATAATCTTTTGAGGATTTCCAAAATGTATAGCACTTAACTTCTTTGCCAACTTAACTGGGTAAAGATACTTGACTCCTTACCTCCCACTTTTCTCCTCGTAACACTTGCCAGTAGTAAACTCTGTTTCTTGCTTTGAATGCAACAAAAATTGTAAATATTTTATTTGGTGTGTTTTGTAAATTAAATATTTGTGATTTATTTATCTCTGAGTTTTGGTCAATCATTTTTTTTCTTTTGTTACACTTAACACTCAAAGTTCAATTTATGGTGCAGTTTTTAATTATTTCCTAAAAGTTGCTGTTCATTGGGATCTAATATTATGTAAAAATTACATTCTTCACAAATTGACCATAGTGAGATTTGAACCTGGGCCTCATGAATACAAACAGCCATGCACCCATTTTCTTCATTTGATCTCTGAAAGAATAAAACAAAAACTTTCAATCATAACTGTGGGAATCATGTATTTCTATCCAAACAATGACTTAGGCTATCATTGGTCATTCTGAAACCTTTGTGTATTTTATCTATGATACATTCTATAAACTATTCAATTTTACTAATCTCTCTACAGGGGCCTTTTAATTTATTACTTTTTTTTCTTTCTCTCATTATAAAAAAAACGTCCTTGTGAAATGGGTCTTATAGACTTTCATACAATATATAATGACGTGACTAATTTATTATGGAAACTAATCAGTTTTTTCTAATCTCTGTGCAGAAATTTGAACTGTTACAGTTGGAATTTCTCCTGTATAAAGATTAACAAATTATTAGTTTTCATAATAAATTACTAGTCATTATATATTACTAGCAGTATAGCCCGGCGTTGCTCGGGTGTAATGAAAGCTTTAAAACTAATCCATGGTCATGGAGCTCAGACTCTTTGGACGTTGGCACGAAGGACTAAAAAGGAATATAACTTGGATATAAGAGACCCTAATATAAGAGAAACTCGGATATAAGAGAGGTTTTCTCTGGTTCCAAATTAGAGCCTGTGGTAATGTATATAAAACAGACCAAACCCGGATATAAGATAGCTAGTATCCGGTCCTGACAACTCTCTTATATCCGGGTTACACTGTAGTTGTTTCCAGTTAAAGCGAAACCGTAGACTGAAAGAAAAATGAATGGATTTACGTCAAATTTGGATTTCCTGGTATCGATATCAAATAAGTTTTTTTTTTGTCGTAAACTGAATTTTGAAGGATAAATAAGTCCTCTGAGTAAAAACTAAAATAAAAGGGCTGAAAAAAATAGACATACAGGCAGATAAACAGACACACACACACAAACATCTTGCCTTATATATATATATATATATATATATATATTATCAATTTTCTGCACTATTGTAAGAACTGCAACCTTGAAACTTATGAATATCATTTCTTATTTCTGTGTCTTTGAGTGTATCAAATTTGTTTCAAATCGGACCACTATAACCCAATTTTTCGATTTTCGATATTTATCAGGGATATCTCAACACAAAACCTAGCTAAGAACACTCGCAGATGCTTATAATACAACTGTGTAAATTTTCAAGAAAATCGGTTCAGCCGTTTCGGAGTCTATAGGTAACGGATACACACACACACACACACACACACACAGACAAAGTTCCACTTATAAATAAGTTTAGCTTTAGATATGTCAGTCTCTTAGACCAATTTTACAAGGACGTTTTTGAACAGCCCATCCTGACCTCATAGTTGAATCATATTTATGCTTCCATTGTTCAGCCTCCTAACAGTAAGGCAATCTTATTGCAGTCAAATTTAAGTCTGGGAATATTCAACCTTGAACGTTGTAACAAAAATTAACAATGAGATAAAGAAACCTAGTCATGAATTAATAACATTGGTCTACACATATTTTGGTACAAATTAACTTATACTTTTTCTTAGCAAATTTGTGAATGCTGGGTCAAAAAAAAAAAAATCCAGATAATTTTTACTGGTTAACACCACATTTTGCAGTTCAGAACTTGAGTATTTAAAAGAAAAAAACGTTTCTGTAACATTCTTAATACGTCCTGCAAAGAAAAACATGAATTTTAAAAAAATCCTTGATTTGTTTTTTATATAATAATAATGCATGATGATTCAGTCAGTTAATACCATATGGGATACATGCTGCATGATACTATGTGATACCTACTGCAGAAAAATCTTCTGCCCAGTCACGTCTCTTTTGAGGATCTCGAAAGAGACATGACTGACCACTTTTTTTTATATAGGATATGGTGTTCTGGATCAGGAAAACTAAAACTGTTAGTAGAAAATTGATGTTATCTCCCAAAATTATTCAAAATTAACCCAAACATCCCATGCACTTATATATATATATATATATATATATATAAGGATTTTTGTTGGCCAATGTAATTAGTGATAACAAAAAACCGTCAGTTAAGTGGCATCTGTGATACACGCTTGGGTGATCATATCTTAAAAGAGACATGACTGACTGGGCAGAAGATTTTCCCACAGTAGGTTTCCATTTTTTCTGCAGTAGACTGGTTGTCAACCAAGGCTATAAAACCCAATCCATCCTGCTATTTAACCCGTTTGTGCATAAGTGATGCAACGAATTCAACTGTAATTCCAACTCTGCTCTTCAATTTCTCATTCCGAGCTGATATCCACTGCACAACAAAAATTGGCAAAAAATGGCGACAGCAGTAGATTTGGAGAATGTTCAACCAAGTTTTTTTTTTTTACTTCACAACAAATCAATAAATCACTAAGCAATTTTTACTTAACAGTTGAAAATTCTAGCTTCGTGCAACTCACAGACAACAAATTAAGTGCAATTACTTTAACCCATTAATACTCTTCATAAAACCTGGCATTAATTATAGGTTTCTAAGGTTAGCCATACATCAGTTCACAGTCCTTCCTGGTTTTATGATCAGTAGTAGATTTATCCCTATTTCCTGTTCAGGATTGGGTTTCCGGTTCCTTCTAGTTTCTACTTCAACTCTATCATTAAGACATCTCTCCCCAAACTCCGAAATTTTTTCTATTATTCGGTTTTCAGTTTCTTCTAAAGTCTTTTCCTTCTCTTTCAATTCCAGTATCCCCTTGTGTCTTAGTGGCATTATCACCTTGCTTAGGGTGAATTGATTAAAAAAAAATTACTGGAAAAGCCATGTCAGGTTCATTATATTCTCTGAAATTTTATTTATTTATTTTTTGTTCTGGCAAACATGGACAAACATGTCCGCAATAAGACATAGTGTTAAAAGGACAGTTTTTCCCATGACCCTGCTTTAACTACCTTCACTCCTCAGCAATGTTTGTTTTAAAAAGCAATGATTAAAATTAAAATAAAACCTAAACATTTGGTGAAAGTGAATTATATTAAACACTATTTATTAAATTGTTTATTTACAAGAATAATTTTATATTTACAACATTCTAAAAACTAATTCAATTAAAATTAATGCAATGCAATATTTATCATTTACCAATTAATAAACTTTACCAATTTTTTTATTCATTCATTTTTTTTTTTATAATCGTGTCACCCCAAGCAAGGCATTTTACTGCCACTGTTGTGCAGGGGGTTACATAGGAGGAATGTTGAGGAGTGAGAGGTTGCAGGGGGGGTCAGGAAGAGAGTAGGAGAGGGAAGAGAGTACTGATGAGTGTGGGATGGATGAGGAGGAATGTTATGAGGAGTGAGAGGCTGAAGAAGGTGTCAGGAAGAGAGTAGGAGAGAGAAAAGAGTACTGATGAGAGTGGGGTGGATGTAGAAAAGCATGAGAGAGAGGATGTAAATTAGTGAGACAGGAAATGACTATTGACTTATAAACATTTACTAAAATATTAACACATGTGAACCAATTATAAGGAAATTCTTATTATTTATCATTTTATAAAGTTTAAATCAATTGGCAGTTAGCCAATATTTAGCTAACCATTCCAATGAATAATTATAATAAATAAACAATGTAAATAAATAATCTGATAAATAGTGTTTGTTATTTTTGTTGTCAATTTTCAAGAACAAAGCAAACGTATAAATTTACCTTCATGTTTAGGTTTTATTAAAATTCTAATCACGTTTTTTTTTTTTATACTATAAACATTGCCAAGAAGTGAAGATAATTAAAATAATAGTTGCGTCAAGGAAATAACCATTGCAGTTAGTTAAAAACAGAAGTGGGTTATTTTTGATACTCTATCTTATTGCAGTTGCGTTTATTCATGTTTGCCTTTTTCCTTTTTTTAATAGAAAATAGGTTTGCCTATCGGCTGGTTCACACTCCTGCTCAGTCTTTTGAACAGGAGTAGAGGTTTATCTCTTGTTTCTTGTTTAGGATTGTGTTTCCAGTTCCTTCTAAAATCTTCTCATTCTCTTTTACTCTCAGTAGCCACTTTGCATCTGAGTGGCATCATTGCCTTGCTTGTAGATAATTGTTTAAAAAAAACTATTAACGCCTACTGCCCCCTTCTCCACTAAACGGGATGGTGGGTATTCGTGGGTTAATCAATGGAATAATGTTTTTCTTGATAAAATAAAGGAAAAAAGAATATTATGGGATTATTCAAGGTTGAGAAAAAAATTATGGAAAGTTCAATAAAAACAAATTCCGCAATTATTACTCAGTTGCACCCCTCTCGGGCTTTTATGAGAGACAAATTCTTGAGGCATGGATTTCACTAGCAAAAAACAATATTCTCAAGCATTCCGTTTCTAATATTCTCATATAATGGACAACATGTTAACAGAATGGAGCCTTATAATATCACCAGTCTGGATTTTAAGCTAATTTCCACTATTTACATATATAGTATTTTCCTAACTTTGTTATCACAACATTTCAACTGTTGTGCCTTTTGCCTTTCATCATATGCCTGTCAATTTGGATAACATAGGAATTTCAAACTGAATTATTTAATCTATTCGAGCAGATTGTTATTGTACTTTTGTCTGAAGTTATTTATGCAAATCACATAAAACTCAATAACTTAAAATTGCTTTGAACAATTTTTGTCAAAAAGTTATTGGATTTATTTTAAAAACTACAATCTGAAATTAGGCTGATTAAACCAATACTATTTTAAGGTCACTGAAATTAATAAAAACTATTTTCCTTTTTTTTCTCCCTTAACATGGTAATAGAAAGTTTCTAACAAATACCGAATAGAAATTGTTCAAAGAAAATTCAAGTTATTTCAGTTTATGTAATTTGCATAATAACTTCAGATGGACTGTAGAGATATTTTGTTCTTATTTAGTACTGTTCAGTTGTTGTCCCTAGCCTAGTTGGTTCATGAATTTGGTTACATAGAAATTGTGAGTTTAATCCCTGAGCTAGAGAGTGTGTGCTTGGGATCTGTAGAAATAGGGTAAACAGTAACCAAGTAGTAGTAAATAAGAACTAGTTAAATATAATCTACATCTAAATAATGACAACGTCTCATCCCAGAAATTCAGGAACATTTCCACTTGTCTGGATTGCAAATCAATTTCCACTATTATGGATTCTAAGCCAGCATCCATTAGTCTGGATCTGAATCTAATAAATTTATACTAGTTTTTCTCACACTTTCACTTGTAGAACTCCCTTCTGTTTACTTGCTTCCCTGATAGCTACAATCTCCCAAAATTATAGTGCAATGTCATTTGTCATCTTTTATCTTCCTGAATCCCGTTCATCTTTTATCCCATCTTCAATAGCCCCTGAATCCCGTTCATCTTTTATCCCATCTTCAATAGCCCCTGAATCCCGTTCATCTTTTCTCTCAATGTAACTGCCTGTACACTAGTGGTGGTCTGGCCTTGCTTGGGGTGAAATGATTGGAAAAAAAAGAAAAAAAAAAGAAAAAAAGTAATTTTCTACTAGACTGGACTATCAGCCAATTTCCATTGTTTGGAATGCAGGCTAATTTCTACCAATGTGAATCACAAGTCAATTAATTTTCACTAGACTGGGCCACAAGTCAATTCTAGGATGCAGTCTAATTTCTACTAATGTGGATTGCAAGCTAATTAATTTCCATTTGTATGGATCACAAACCAATTTTCAATTGGCTTAAGATCCAGACTAGTTGCTGGTAATGTCATCAAGTTGATATGTTTCCCAAAGAAAAAATTTGAACACTCTTGTCTGAGGCATGATGCAATCTCATTTTAAAAATGACTTCATCACCAAACTTATGTTCTATTGATGGAATGAGAAGTGTCCAGAATTACAATGTATATTGTGTGTTGAGATAATGATTTCCATCTTCCCATAGTCAGTCAGTCAGTTAAAGTGCCATACGTGATACACGCTTGGGCAATCATGTCTCAAAAGAGACATGACTGACTGGGCAGAGGATTATCCCACAGTAGGTTGCCATTGCTTTCTGAGGTAGACTGGTTGCCAGCCAAGGCTATAGAACCCAATCTGTCCTGTTATTTAACCCATAACTGGAAGGAAGAAATGGATTAATACCTTTCCCAAGGGTATTTGCGCATAAGTGAATGCAATGAATTCAGCTGGAAGTCGAACTTGGCTCCCTGATTTCTCGTTCCGAGCCGATATCCACTGTACCACTACGCACATCCCTTCCCATAGTACCTTATCATAAATGAGTGGATGAATTTGTTTTTTTTTGTTTTTTTTTTGTTTGTTTTTTTTTTTTAGGACGTCATCTATATTTTATTGAAACATCACTAGACAGAAGTTCCAGCAGCATCTCTTTGGCCAAATTCAGATTCTTGATTTATAGCTGAATATCACTTTCCTCCAATCCTTCACACTCGTCACTTCACTGTAACTCACTGTGATTTTGCTTGTTTAGCGTTAGGTTTAATGTTTGTTTTCATTTGCCTTTTTCTGTGTTAATCTTCTTTCATTTAACTAATTTCTTACAATTCTGTCACGACTCTTGCTTCATCCCATTTATAGTGTAACACATTTTCTTATTTCCAAGGAATATTTGGGTTCTCTATCCTGATGCTGTCTCTTTTTCGATTCATGATTGATTTGAGAGAAGAATTCCAGCCAACCAAAGCTATAGGACTCAGTCTACTTGCTATTTAACTCATTGCTTGGGGGATAAGAGATGGATTCATACCTTTTCAAAGAGTATTTGCTCATAAGTGAATGTAACAAACTCTACTGGAATTTGAAATTCCAAGTTTTAATTCCAAGTCATTATCCATTGCCCATCTGGTCTGGTGATCCTGCTATATATTTAGGAATTCTTGATTAAATTCAAAGAAGAATCTGCAATGTTATTGGTCCTGACCTGACATCTTGAATTATATCACTTTACAGCTGCTGTAATGTGGCTTTCATAGTAATTTGTTTTGTGAACTTTCCTCTATGGTCAGTTAGTTAAGTGCCTTATAAGATACAAGTTTGGGTGATCATGTCTCAAAAGAGACATGACTGACTGGGCAGAAGATATTCATACAGTAGATTGCCATTACTTTCTGTAGTAAACTAGTTGCCAACCTGCGTTATAGAACCCAATCTGTCCTATTTAATTCATAGCTGGAGGGAGACACGATGGATTAATACCTTTCCCAAGGGTATTTGCGCATAAGTAAATTCAATGAATTCAAATGGAATACAAACTCAGCTCTCCAATTTCTCATTCCGAGCCAATATTCACTGCACCATGTTGCAAATCACAATCTAAATTTAATGCAGTACTAAATTAGTGGCAATATTTTTTTTAAATAATTATATTCTATTCTATGTCTTTGCTGATGACACAACTATTTACACCTGTCTTAATAGTAAATCTGATTCGTTTGATAAGGTCAAATTGGCAGCTGTTCTAAAAAAAATAGCCTACATTCTGTTGTTAACTGGGGCAAGGAAAGGATTGTCAATTTTAACACCTCTAAAATGAAACTGCTCTTTATTAATTGTTTGATAGAATACTTTCCATCGGCATGGCTGAGGCTAACCTCTAAGCATGCGAACTCATGTGCTTTTTCGGGCCAATGCTTTCTGCTGACATGAAGTGGAAAGATTATATCTTATATTATCTCCTGCTATATATTTAAGGATCTTAGATAAAATCCAAAGAAGAATCTGCAATGTCATTGGTCCTGACCTAGCATCTCAGTTTCAGTAACTTTCCCATTGCTGTAATGTAGCTTCCCTGTACTTTTCTATAAATAATTTCATGGTAATTGTTCTAGTGAACCTTTTTTTATAGTATCCAGACTTTGAGTCTAAGCACAGTACTAGATTAATGGCAAGATCTTATCATTTTTATAGTTGAAATAATTAGATGTAAGAGTAAATTCTCTGATAAAACTCTTCTCTTGCACTTCTTGCTTGTCAAAAAAAATATTTTTCAATATTTTTTCTCAAGTCAATCATGACTCGAAAAAGAGACAGCATCAGGATAGAGAACCCAAATATTCCTTGGAAATAAAATGTGTTCCACTATAAATGGGATGAAGCAAGAGTCTATGGTTGTGACAGAATTGTAAGAAATTGGGTATTTGTGCATAAGTAAATTCAATGATTCATGATTGACTTGAGAGAAGAATTTTGGCTTCTTACTTTTCAGCCAGGTTTGATCTTCAAAACTTTAAATGCAACGTCATCCTTATCTTCAATCTTTTTAATTCTCAATACCTTTATTGTTCTCACTCCTTGATAATGCTTTCTCTTATATTTTGAATTTGAAAAATACATAATTTAGATGCGGTTAGGACACATCATCAGTGATGTTACCCTGGTTCATTGATGGTTTCGGTCCTTTAAAAACATCATACCTTCTCCCCAGGTTGACCCAGCCAAAGTTGATCAGGCCCCGGCCTGTGTCCTAATCTCTATTTGCTACGTTATTGGAATGCAAGATGTTTTGGTTGCTTAATGGAGGTCGTATCTTTTAACGTGTGGTGGAATACTTTTCCTAAGCTTTTTACTGGTTTCTCTGTCAGAGTGGGAATGTCTTGGTCTGCGATTCGGAAACGGAATTTATTGACCACTTTTCCTTTTTTTTATGACAACTGATCTTGATTTTGTCGGTTTTAATTTCATTCTGGCCCATGCAATAAGCTTTTCTAAGCCACGTGCTAACCACCTACATCCAGTGACAGAGGTCGCTGTGACAATTAAATCGTCCATATAAGCTCTTATTGGGGGTTGCCTTATTCCAGTTTTGGTAATGGGACCACAGCATTCCTTTTCAACAGATTTGACGATCATGTTTAATGCAAGAGTGAAAAGCGAAGCAGATATTGTGCAGCCAGTGATAATTCCCTTTTCTAGTCTATGCCAGTCCGATCTGAAAATTTTCATAGTAATCCAGGATAAGCGTTGTAATTTTACCTGGAACGTGATATTTTTCAAGAGTAATCTCCACCAGTTTCTGTGGAATGGACCTGTAAGCATTAGCCATGTCCAACCACAAAACGGCCAAGTCACCTTTGCTCTCTTTTGCTTCTCTTAGCAGTTGTGTCACAATTCCCGTGTGCTCGAGGCAGCCTGGTATTCCAGCAATCCCTCCCTTCTGCACTGAAGTGTCAAGATATTTGTTCTTTAACAAGTAGTTCTCCAGCCGCCGGGACAAAATTCTGAAAAATATCTTGCCTTCAGTACATAATAAAGAGATACTTTGGAATTGTTCTATATCTTTTGAATTTTCCTCTTTAGGGACCCAAGCGCCTTCCGCAAATCTCCACTGTTCAGCTATTTTTCCTCTCCGCCATATTGTTTCGATTATAACCCATAGTCTCCTGAGAAGACTTGGGCAGCGCTTGTACACGGCATACGTCACACCGCTTGGCCCTGGAGCTGCCGCCGATCTTGCTGCTCGTACGACATTTTGGATCTCTTTTAAGCTCGGTTCTCTCATATCGAAATTTACCGTTGGAAGTTCGGGTGTGATCACGGAGTCGTTTCCGCCCAGATCTTTCTCTCTGTCAGAGTCACTTAACGTATCGTGTAGGAAAGAATTAACAGTGCTTGAAGAACATTTCAGTTGCCCTGTTCGTTTGTCACTAAGTAGCTTTCTAGCAAATTCAAATGGGTTTGCTATGAAAGCTGTTCTTTTTCTGGCTCTCTCTTTTCTCCGTTTCCTGAGCCATATTCATATCTACACTCATTAATTGCTGTGTCTTGTTGGCTTTATTGCCTTGTTTGAGGAGAAATGATTAAAAAAATATCTTGTGAGATTCAAATTTTTGGCTAATCCTACTCATTTAATTGGAGTATCAGAGGTTGAATACACTCTGAGTATTGTGTTGCCATATCTGGTCAGAGACTCCTGCTATTCATCTCAAGGTTCTCAAAATCCAAAGGAGGATGTTTTTTGTTTTGATTTATTGATTTTTGCTTTTTCTAAGGATTTTTTTTTTTTATCCCTTGGAAGACTTGGCCTTATTCACTCAAATGATCTTAAATGGAATGAATATGTTGAATCCATTTACTGCTAAGAAAGTTGCATCACTCTGTTAGAACAAGAAGTTTTTCTCGTCAGAATCCATTTTGAACATTTATAGATCTACCATTAGTCCGTGTATTGAATACTGTTGCCATATTTGGTCGAGTGCTCCTGCTATTCATCTTGAGATTCTTGACAAAATCCGAAGGAGGATCTACAATGTAATGGATCCTGACTTGGTATCTAACATTCAGTCACTTTCTCACCAACATGAGTGGCCTCTCTCTCTCTCTCTCTCTCCCTCCCTCTCCCTCTCTCTCTCTCTCTCGTATTTTCATGGCAACTGCTATGATGAGGTTTTTTTCCTTTGTTTCCCAGCCACATGTATTTGCTTATGCTATTAGATTGGCATCAAAGTCCCAATTGTTTTACCATCAAAATAGTTAAATGCAATTGTCTCTTCTACTCTATCAGTTTATTTTCTTGCATTTCCCATTTGTGGAACTCCCTACCGTTTGTTTGCTTCCCTGATAGCTACAATCTTCAAAAGTTTAAATGCCATTTTCTATCTCCTTCATTCCCATCCATCTCTTATCTTTTCTTTGACATCCCTTGTATTTTGCTTTTTCTCTCACCCCCTGCACAACAGTGGTGGTTCTGCCTTGCTTGGGGTGAAATGATTATAAAACAAAAAAAAAGAATTTATATTGGTTTTACTTTTACCAATATTTTATAGTTTGTTGTATGTATATTTTAATGTGGAGATCCACACAATTAATTACTTCTGGAAATTACCCACTTCCATCAGCATTTACCACAGCAATCGAAATGTGCCCTGACCTCACATATTTTAATACAATGAGTTTATGTTGTCTGGCTGATGATCCCCTGTGAAATAAAAACTTCCATATGTTATATATATATATATATATATATATATATATATATATATTACCAAGAAATATAATAAATCTCATAAAATTAATCTGTTTATACTCAGTACCGCTAATGAAAACAAAAATACTAAGAATAGCTTATTAATATTATTCTTAAGTCGTGGATTAAAAATATTTTTTTATAGTACTACAAATAAATACTGGCAAAATCAACGCATCTAAGTTACCATAAAATCTTTCAAGGGAAGTAACTCGTTAAAATACATTTGCTAGTATTCTCCCTTGAATAGGTCTTTAGGCGAGAAAAGTTCTTAGTAAAACCTAATTCGATAATATTTTTCTGTCTCATAAACCATGGACAATTCTTATAACAGTTATCTCCCTTTAATTTTCTAATTTAAAAAGCACCAAAATCATATATATTTTTTTTAATCATATCACCCCGAGCAAGGCGGTAACGCCACTGATGTGCAGGGGACTACGTAAGAGTGAAAAGATTAGAAGAGAGAAAGCCGGAAACCACATCCTAAACAGGGAACAAGGGATGAGCCTCTACACCTGTTCATATTACTGATGATTTCAGTCAAAAATGCCACACGTGATACACACCTTGGGTAATCATGTCTCGAAAAAGTGACATGACTGACTGTGCAGCAAATTTCTTTTGCTATTACCAACCAAGGGTATAGAACACAATCTGTCCTCTTATTTAACCTACAACTGGAGGGAAGAACAAGAAACGGATTATCTTTTCCAAAGGCACGCTTTAATATTCAACTCAACTGGAATTCAAACTCGGTTCTCTGATTTCTCTTTTCTCAACGATATTTTACTAATATTGATTGTGGTTCGATGAGATATGTGTCACACCTAATTTTGGTCAGCGAAGCTAGTCTTATTCATGTAAATCTCGTTCGGAAATTACTAAAAAAATTTAATAAATAAAAGAATACAGAATTTTTACTGTTCTACTGAAGGGAAGCTACTCTGAAAAACACATTTCGTCTATAGTCTCCCTTTTTAAAATTAATTATTCAATTAAAAATATGTATAGGACAATTTATTCAATCATATGAAACATGTTTACTCATTACTTAATATTTGGTTCTTTATTGATTACATTTACAAGGGAGACAAGAATTAAGAAAAACAAATTAAGATTGAGGTGAATATTTAAGCATCTTACCTTTTTTAATGTAGTACAGTGGATATCGGCTCGGAACGAGAAATCGGGGAGCCGAGTTCAAATTCCAGTTGAGTTCATTGCATTCACTTACGCGCAAATACCCTTGTTAAAGGTATTAATCCGTCTCTTCCTTCCAGTTATGGATTAAATAGCAGGACAGATTGGGTTCTATAGCCTTGGTCGGCAACCAGTCTACCGCAGAAAGCAATGGCAACCTACTGCGGGATAATCTTCTGCCCAGTCAGTCATGTCTCTTTCGCGACATGATCGCCCAAGTGTGTATCACGTATGGCACTTAACTGACTGACCTTTTTTAATAGAACTGTCTCTGACTATATCTGATCTTCCATCTTTCTCTCTCTTTCTGTCCCGCATCATCTCCCCCGTATTTTGCAGAGGTTGCTTCTCTCTTGTTTCCTGCTTAGGATTGGGTTTCGAATTCTTTCTATCCTCTAGTTCACGTTTATACTTCTGGCGTTGCCGTCTGAACTCTGAAATTTTATTTACTTTTTATTTATTTTAATTTTTTCCTCAAGAGGAGCCCCGTTCACGCTCTTTCTTGTCTTTTGATAAGAAATACAGCTTTAACCTTTGTTTCCTATTTAGGACTAGGCTTCAGGTTTCTTAAGTTTTCTCAATGTTTTCACTCCCCTTGCGTCTTAGTCGCATTATCACCTTACTTTGGGTAAATTGATTGAAAAAAAATCATGCATAAAGACTTATGACCAACAATTTTTTCCCCTATTATTGAAAGAAATTTCCCCTATTATTGAAATTTACCTATTTTAATGGCCATTGTTTCACTAGTAAGACATATTTTTTATATATATCATAATGTTTAAATTTTTATTTAAGTTTTTAATTTTTTATCAATTTTTTGCAGGTTATTTTTAGATTGTAAGAATATTTTGTAAATAATAATTTCACCGATACAAGTATTAAAATAGGTACCTCCACTAATTCGCTGAAAAAACATCATAATATGAAGAAAAAGATCTCAAGCTTAAAAAAAACGAACTTTTTTCCATCAAAATGTTCATGTTATTATTAAGAGGAAAGATCATTGGTAAAAAGTTTTGTTTTGTTTTTCGCCAACGAATAACCAAATCGTTACCAGTGTTTACAATGGATACAGTAATATTACGTAACTCAGTTTGTTTTTTTGTTTTTGTTTTTTTTAATTGTTTTTTGTTTTTTGTTTTTCTTTTTTTCGGTGAAAACACATTATTTTGGAAATTCTTACAAAAATCAAATAATTGTTAGATTTTAATGACATTTTCAGGACTTATTCACAAATGAATGTAATTATTTTTTAAACGTTTATTTTTAGAAAATTTTGGTAAAGAATTTTCTTTTTTTAAACCGGTTCGTTACACACACACGCGCGTGCGCGCGCACACACACACACGCCACGTAAATTCATGAAATTTCAACAAATTAAATTTTGTAGTGAAATTTTGTTTTATTAGTTAAATTCAGGACTCATTATTATTTTTTTTTTAAATAGTTGGCCTTTTTTCCGAAAATCTACTCCCAATGGTAAAATAAAAAATGAAATAAAAATGCAATTAATTAGATAAACTTTTGTTTTTATAAATAATATATATTAAGAAAAAAAATTTTTTTTTTTTTTCGAAGAATGACATTTTAAAAGAATTTAGTACTTGTCTATATTTCTGAGATGAGGTAGTATTTACATTATTCGGACTATTGTCCACATCTTTGTTGCCATTTGTACGACGTTTCGGCAGTTCTTCGGGTGCTAGGAATTTTGAACAGAATCCTTTATTAGTCTTTATATTATCTCCATCCCTTGCGTAGAACCTCTTCTGGTAGTCATGAGTTATCTTCCTCTAACCCTGTAAGTTACAGTAAGTTCACCACTGCTGTAGCCTGGTATTAAAATCACAATTTTGGGGGTCAGGAACTAACCAACGTCTATATCCATGTGTCCTTAAGGACAAGAACAACTGAATTTTTGAGACTTATAAACCTAATGTTCAGTAATCCTTTTTACCAGAGCTCATATTGCAATTTTGACACTAATGATTTTCACTGGCACTCCGTATTACTGGTTCTCATATTGTATGCATCTCTATGCTTGGTCGGCTTAGATTTTTGTAGCCTGTAGGGGATTTGGTAAGTGCTTGGTTGATGTGCTTCCGTATTTTACGGGTATTGCTCTCGAGATTAGTTCCCCCACAAATACAACACAATGTTTTACAATCGCGCAAAAGAAATGGAATAAGTCACAACATTAAACAATTTAATATGTATAAAATAAAATTAGCATGTGGAAAAAAATAAAATACAAGATGTGAAAAATTACCTTTTAGAAAATAAAGTTTGGCAAGAAGTTAAATTTGTTTAAAGGTGTGTGTAAGTTTATATTAACGGAGTCCGTAAATAAGTCGTTCTTACTTACATTAAGTTCATCTCGGGTGGCGACAGCATGTCGCGTTGATGTAAGAAAGTTTGTCGGGTTTTTCCTTTCACGGCCATCTGTAGCTAGGTCATGAACTTTGGTGTGGAAGAATGACTTGGCCGGACAAAGTAGCGGTTACATGCTGACTTAATGGCTAGCTTGGTGACTGACTTTTTCTTCCTAACTGTGTGTTATTTATATACCATAATAGTGGATCAAAGAATCTTCCTAACATTTAGGTGTGAAGACATTTATTGACCAATCAGATTTGTATTTTACTATTTTGTTTTGGGGCCTAAATATTTTTTGTTAATTGACTTCCGATCCTATTTTTCTAGAATGTTCTTATTCTATGTTTTTAGCTGATTGGTTGAGAAATATAAAAATGTAATTTAAATTCTAATGCCGTTTTGATCCAAAATTTCTATAATGTTTTTATGTATTTTCATATTGCTTATTTTAATAGAAAAAAAATGTGTATCCCATAAGCCTATCATATGCGCTGATTCCTTAAGTTTACGTAGTTTACTGTGGCGTTCTCTATTATTTCAACTTCATCCCATGCGGGGTGGTGATCCCCTTTTTCCCTCTAAATGTGGTCAGCTACGCCTGATTTTTCTATCTCCCCTCGTGTTACGGCCTTGCGATGTTCTTGTAGCCTTACCTTAAGGGAGCAGCCTGTTTCTCCTTAATATTTCTTTCCACAACTACATGGAATGGCGTACACACAGTCCTTAGATATGCCCTCCTCTGTTGGGAGTCTTACTCGGGATAGGTATCTGCAAAATGTAGAACCACTTCTGAAGATCGTCCTGATGTTACATAGACCACAGATCCTTTGTATTTTCTCCGATAACCCCTTTACATAGGGTAGACAGACCGAGGCTGTTTTCTGACAGTTGTTATCCTCATGCACCATTCCTTCCTTGTATGTTGGAGTTGTTGTCGTGTACCCTGGATAATTGTTTCGTTATAGGGTACTGCTTATACTGACCATTTTCTGTTAGTATGACTCTGGGTCTCCACTTATGACTTTTGCTCGATGTTAAAGGCAGGGGGCGATCCTTTTTTTTACATTGTATGGGTGATGGAAGTTGAAAATAAGGTATTTTCCAGTGAATGTTGGCTTGCGGTATAAGGATGTCTTAAACCCCACATCTGTTAAAGTTATTAGCACATCCGGGATGCGAGTTTGTTGTCACTTTCTTTTTTCACAGTGGACTGTATGAATGGTCTTATTGAGTTCACACGATCCTAGCACCTGAAGAGGGTCGGAGCGTATAACGGACGAAACGTCGTACAAATGGCAACAAAGATGAGGACAATAGTCCGAATAATGTAAATACTTTAAAAGAATTGTTTTAATTTTTTGTTCTTTTAATTATAATAATTTATAAAATTTCAAATTAAAAAAAAAATCAACAAAGCCTAGTGGCGGTTAGGCTATTAAGTGAAGATTATCTAAATCTAAACTTATTTATAAATGGAACTTTGTGTGTGTGTGTGTGCCCGTTACCTATAGACTCCGAAACGGCTGAACCGATTTTCTTGAAAATTTACACAATTGTACTATAAGCGTCTGCGAGTGTTCTTAGCTAGGTTTTGTGTCAAGGTACCCACGATAACTATCGATAATCGAAAAAATCGGGTTATAGAAGGAGTGGTCCGATTTTAATCAAATTTGATGCACTCATAGACAAAGACATAAGAAACGACATTGAGAAGTTTCAAGGTTGCAGTTCTTACAATAGTGCAGAAAATTTGATATCGATACTAGGAAATCAAAATTTAACTTACATCTATTCATTTTTCTTTCAGTCTACGGTTTCGCTTTGACTGAAAACAACTATTGCTTTTTAGTCTTTCATGTCAACGTCCAAAGAGTCTGAGCTACAGGACCATGGATTAGTTTTAAAGCTTTTATTACACCCGAGCAACGCTGGGCTATACTGCTAGTATTTATTTATCGAAAATTGAAATTTTTAATAAAAAAATCATGTAGCCATCTATTTTTAAGATATTTTTTACCTTTTTTTTTAACTTTATTTGAAATTTTTTTGTATGGTATTTTCTGTCTTACATTAAAAGGTCATGTTCACGGTTTCTTCCACTTAGAGGAGAAAAACTTTGACAGTTATAGTATTTACATTATTCGGACTATATAGACAAAGACTTTGATAATTCTGGGCAACCATACTTAGCGTATCAGTCTGTCATCACACATCAATCGCTTACGGTAAGAGTAAAAAAAAAATCAACGCCCCGTGACTATTTACTTATTTATTCTAAATTTCATGCTATAAATAGGCAATACTTGTGTAAATCAGATTAATTTAGCTTGAAATTTGCTAATTTTCCAAAAATAACGTATCAGCAATGTACATTTTATTTTTGCAAGATTTTTAAAACCAAGAATTAACTTACGTGTCGATCGCTCAAAAATGACCAAATTTTTTTTTTTAATTTGGAAAATTAAAATTTTTAGATTCCAATCAATATCTATTTGAAATACATCAGCAGAGTATTTTGCGTACTGCAAATAGTAAATTTAATAATTTAGCTTTGAATTAAAGCTAAAATTAAATCTTCAAGAATTTCTTTTTTTATTCATCAAAATTCATTTTAAAATTTAGTAATCGCGAATTATCGTGAAAAAGTGGAGATACCTAATGGGTACCGCCACTAAATCGCTAAAAAGAACAGCATGAAGGAAAAAAGCCCCAAACTTAATAAAAACGAACTTTTTCCATCAAAATGTTTATATTTTATTATTAAGAGGAAAGATCAAAGTAATTTTTAATTAATTCTAAAAAATGTTTAATCCCTTCTAACATGTTCGAAGTTTTGGCAGAAAATCTTGTTTTTGAGTTAGCGGGTAACCAAAACGTTACGAGAGTTTACAATGGAAACTGTAATATTAAATCACTCATTTTGTTTCTGGTGACACACATTAATTTGGAAATTCTCGCAAAAATCCAATAATTGTCGGATTTTAATGAAACTTTCGGTACTCATTCACAAATGAATTAAATAATTTTGGAAATTATTTTTTAAAAATCTTGGTAAAAAAATATTTTTTTACATCTGTTACTCCAAGTAAATCCATGAAATTTTAATAAATTTTACTTTGTTGCGGTAAATAGTTTTATTAGTTCTGAAATGAGAAAAGGCGTCCGGTCCCAGGGATTCCAAACCCTGCAGCGGCCTTCTTCCTCATACACTAAGAAGAGTATGGTCAGTGTTATCAATGCCAACGTGACAGTGGTCGCGTAGAATAGGTATTTTTTCTCATTGGTCTATATACATGCGTATGGGCCCTCAGCAAATAATACCAGACCTTATGTTTTTTGGCAACCCGGGAAAAAATTGTTTCAGCATTGCTGGGATGTGTTATTCCATCATTCATATTCACCAGACATTGCTACTTTAAATTTTCATTTATCAGGTTCTTGCAAAATAATCTCATTGATAAAAATTTTAATTCTTTGGATGACATAAAAAACACCTTAGTGAGTTCTTTGCCGAGTAACAACTGAAATTCTGGGAAGACGGAATCTTTAAGTTGAAAGAAAAATGGAGAAAAGTTGTGCAACAAAAGGGTTCATCTTTAGTTGTATAAATATTTAATGGCATAATTTTATTTGGTGCTTTGATTTCCCTTAAAAATCGGAATGAACTTTCCGGACAACCCGCCATATATATATATATATATCGAAAATCTAAGTGAGCCAATAATCTACCACAATTATTGGCTCACTTAGATTTTGTCACTTCGATTTTGTTTGCTCTACTTTCGTATTGGGTGCTTTGTGCACTCTGCTTTCGTATTGAGCTCTTTATTGTTAAGGTTTTCGTCTTAGGTTTTTTTTTTTCTTTCTCACGAATGCTTGACTTTTTGTTCAGGTATTTCGTTTGTTTCTTTTTTTTTCTTCCCCTTCTTTTCCCTGCGGGTTAGTTCCCGATGGGTTTCAAGACGAACTCAGTTGATAATCTTGACAGAATTAGTTCTGTTGTTATTGGTATTACAACTATAATTAATAATATATATATATATATATATATATATATATATATATATATATATATTAAGGCCGTGTTAACAGCATTATGAACCCCTAAGCAAATCAGTGTGCTTTATAAGATATTGGGTGCGATAGATAAATTGCCATTTAGTTACGCAAGAAATGAAAATAACACTGACATCTCCTTTTATCAGATAATTGCACAAAAATATCTTATGGAGACATAACGTCGCCATCACTAGAGATCACTCCAAACACCTTCGTAATCACCATTAGACTCATCAGTTCTTTCCGAATCCCCTGCATTGTTCTCAGATTGGCGCCCAAAATCTTTCAAATGTTCGTATGAGAGCTTCCAGCGCGAATGCCAAGTAGTACAACATGCCGTTTCCAAATTTCTGGCGGAGTGCTCTTTTCCTCACTGATGGTGACCGGCTTATCCTACTATACAGTCGATTAAATCAAAAGCAAACAACGTGCATGCGTGAAATTAAAAATATAATATGGTGACAATTTACACGCCTCACCTGTATTTATTTCATTGGCACTTCAACGAAACTGGTGTTAAAACATTAACAATATGCTATACGGCAGCAACTAATCAACATAAACATTTAAACAATACACAAAGCTTGAAAAACAATAATACTCAGAAAACCACACAGATTTAGATCGCACGGTATGACATTACTTCGAATTTCTTATAACAATCATTTGCGGCATTTCTTTTCAGAAAATTGCTTTATTATTAACTTGAAGTCAATGGTATTCAAGAGTAGGATGTCATTTTACCATTCACATGAGTAAAGGCCAGTTCAAACTATGTGCTACAAAGCAGATTTTTTAAATAAGTTTCAATCTAGAAAAAGAACGTTCTCCTGTACAGTTGGTCACCATTGTTGTGGAGTTATTATCGCAGTGGAGGCTAGGATTTGTGCTAAAGTCGGTCCTAAAACGTTAGGAACTTGATATAATATGTATTACGCAGTGAAATCTTGCCAGGTCGCTGACTACTTTCGTATTCGACTAACTGTCGACTACTATCGTCCAACATCGACTGACCCTCGTTCCTCTTACTACTCCTACTTGAATTAGGTGGGAGTATCTATTCACTATAGAATAGGCGTGTTTCACCATAACAACCATGCACATAAAGACTCTGGGAGCAGTTTCAACATTTGGGAATACAGATTTCAAATTCACTTAAATTATTTTGCAATATAATGAAGGGAGAGTCTAACAATGTTCATCAAAAACCAGGTGCTTGAGATGCCCATATTCATTTAAAATAGGTACTTCCACTAAATCGCCGAAAAAACAGCAGAGTATTAAGAAGAAAGGCTCCAAGCTTAATAAAAACGAACTTTTTCTACCAAAATTATTAAGAAGAAAGATCAAAGTACTTTTTAATTATTTTTAAAATTATTTTAATCCTTTCTAATACGTTCGAAATTTTGGTAAAAAATCGTGATTTGATTTTAGTTAGCGGGTAGCCAAATCGTTACCAGAGTTTACAATGGAAAATGTTACATTAGGTAACTCAGGTTTTTTTTTTTTTTTTTTTTTTTTCGGTAAAAAACGCATTCATTTTGACATTCTTTTAAAAAACAAATAATTGTCGGTTTGTAAAAATATATTTTTTTACCTCGGTTACACCTCCTACTGCATGTAGATTCATGAAATTCCAAGACATTAAATTTTGCAAACAAAATTGGTTTTATTAAAAGCAGGACTCATTGAGGAATGTAAATCATCTAATTTTTTTTTTTCAACCATTTGGCCATTTTTTTTGAAAACCTGCTCCCATCAGTAAAATGAAAACTGCAATAAAACTATATTATTTCATTAGACAAACTTTTAATTGCTTTAATAAATTATATAAATTAAGGACAATATAGTCTGAAAAAAATTTCGATTAATAATGATATTTTAAAAGAATTGTTTTCACTTTTTTTTACTTGTAATAACTTTTAATTTTTCAAAAACATTTTTAAAATATTTCAAAAACTTGTAGACGTTAAGCTATTAAGTGAAGACTATATTTGCTAATCGAAAATTGAAAAGTCTAATACAAATCATCGGGTCATCATATTTTTAAAAGGATTTGTGTGTGTGTATGTATTTGAAGATTTTCTGTATCTGAATTTTTTTTGTATGGAAATTTCTGTGTGTACATTAAAAAGTCATGTGTTTCATGGTTTCTTCTTGCAGGAAAAAAGTTTGTACAGTTACGTCACTTGTGATCACAAAATACACTTAGCTTATCTTGCATCTGGTTGTAGTCACATGTCAAATCATACAGGAAAGGCCGGAAAGATCAACATTCCGTGATTAAGAAATAATTTTAGTCTAAATTTCATGCTATAAGTAAGTAATATTTGTGTAAATCAGATTGATTTAACATTAGATTTGCTAATTCTCTAAAAAATAATGTCACAGATGTATATATTATTTTTGCAAGTTGTGAATTAACTTTTGTTTACAAATGTGTCGATCGCTCAAAAATGGCAGAAAAATTGAATTTCTTTTTTAATCTCAAAATTTTAGATTCTAATCAATATAATTTCTGTTTGAAATACACGAGAGTATTTTGCTTACTAGAAATAGTAAATTTATTAATTTAGCTTTTAATGAATACTAAAATATAAATTTCAAAAAACATCTTTTTTTTATTTTTAAAAATTTAATTTAAAAGTTATGAAAAATGAGTGGAAAAACGTAAGTTAAAAGGTTATCATAATTCAAGTCTTTGTGATACATATTAGTTAAATGTTTATACTTTTTTAATGCATCAGAAGCAATTCACCGAAGAAAGAAAACAGATTGCCAATCTATAAATAAGCTGCGTGTTTTATCAGTTCAAAGATTAGGGCGCTCAAAGATTAGCTAGTTACAATAACTGATTCTTTAATAAGTGAAATTCAATAGAAAATGACATTTTTAATACAAATACGAAGTTACTTTAAAAAATGTATCTGAAGATAAATATGAATTACTTGTTGTTGCGAAATGAACATCGAATAAGAAAATTATTTGTTTTAGTTAAAACAACTGAATTGCTGTTTTTGTTTTCAAATGAACATCAAAGCTTAAGAGGAGCCCCCATTTTCTCACGCTTGCAACAAAAAGAAAAAAAAGAAAGGTGGTAAAAAAATAAGAGAATAAAGAAATACTGTCAACGTTAGTTTTGTAACAATAAAAATAATGTATTAACAAAAGTAAAAAGATATATATAATACAATTAAACATTCAAAACAATATTGATTCAGTTACGAGGAAATTTAAGAATTAAATCAAACCAGAATAAAAATAAAAGATAATATTGTTTCCAACACAAAGTAATCTTGGTCACAAATATTAAGATACAAATGAGTTTTACCGGCGTGTCTGTGCTAGGACTGAGCGAAGACTTATCATAGGGAGTCTGGATCACTTCTTTGATCTTTTCCGCGATAGCGAAATTGTCTGCAAGTGAACTAAACTGGTGAGACAAACCAGCCCTTTCATTTACAATGGTGGGCGGCCGCTTTGAATAAAGTCCTCGTCATTTCTGGTGTCTTCTAGGTCAAAAGGGGATATTCTCTCACTTTTTTTTTATTCGAGAACCAGCTCAAACGAAATAGATCTTTCTATTATGACATATGTTCACTAATCGCAATACGCGTGGTTTGTCGTAGTAATTTTTATTTTTAGTAAATCGCTAATCTTTTCCAGAATTCACATTCGCTAACCAAGTCGTTCATTACGTGAATAACTGAAATATTTATTACAATAGAGAAAAATAAATGCAAGCCCCACTCGAACTTCATATGAAAAAGAAAATGCACAAATTCTATAGCAAATGCGTAAAAGCATAAAAAACAAAATAGAGAAGAACGTTTCAAGCAAGAAAATCCGCGTTTAACGTCACTTTTGGGGCCTTTGCATAAATCATCGATTTACTTTCACTATCATTGGTGTTATTTTATCCCCACCAAAAGTAAATGTTCCATCTTCTCAATAAAATTGATATTTGATCCATTAGGTTTGCTTATTTTTTCAACCACCAGAACACTCTTTCACCCCTCTATATTTTGAGTCTGGTGCAAATCGTTAATTTCATCAATTCATACTCAGCACTGTTTCTTAACACTTGCTCTTCTTTCATGTTAAGAAAATATTTCCTTAATTTCTGCTGCTCTTGATTTTCTCACTTGCTTCTATCGATCTAGGATCGACGTTTAAGGACAATATTATAAAAAAATTATTTCAATATAAAACCTGAAAATTTTCAAATTAAATTAAAAGAATTTAATGTAATGCTAATCGCCATCTTCTGTCTTCCCGAATCTTGTTCTTGTATTTTCCTTTCTCCTCACTAAAGTTTTCTCGTTCTCTTTTACTCTCAGTAATCTCCAGCGTTTTAGTGGTATTATCGCCTTTCGGGGGGGGGGGACACAGCTTGCGATAATAATTCTAGTACGATTTGGGAATCGAAGACGCTTCCAACCACAAATGCATAGTCTAATCATGGTTCGTTGTTCAAATTTCAACACGTTATGTTACGCGTCGCGTTCCGACGTCGGATGAAATACTTAAAACAACCAGAACAGCATGTGTAAGGGAACGAGATCTTTAACCTGGGTCATCCTTTTGATACTTTTCCCTATATGCAAAAGCGTGAAAACAGGAAAGGAGACAGCGATATAAAGAACTTGATAATATAACTGTAAGAGCGTTTTTGTTACCGTGTCTCAAACCTTAAAGATATCTCGTTTGTTTATGCTTGTTTCTTGAATCTTATTTGCTTTGCTACCAGTCAAATGGTCAAGGCAGGGCGTTTTCATTCTTTTAGTCTACACGCGGAGGTCCTACTGAATATTTTATTTTAACATGTTTCATTCTAAATTCGCTTGTTTAATTTTAATGCATTGAATACTGCTGCCATATCTGGTCGGGTGCTACTGCTATCCACCTAGGTGTCCTTGACAAAATCCACCGGAGAATCTGTAATGTAATCGATCCCGACTTGGCAGTTCAGATACAGTCTTTCTCACCGGCGCAAGGTAGCTTCCCTGTGTCTCTTCTACAAATACTTTCACAGCTTCTGCTCTGATGAAATTAGCTCACTGATATCTCCTATATATGAATTTACTCGAGCCACAAGATTATCAACTAGGTCCCACTCTTTTACTGTGAAACCAATAAATTGTAAACGCAAATTCTACTCCATCAGCTTCTTTCCTGCACTTCCTGCCTGTGGAATTCCCTTCCATTTACTTGCTTCCCCGACAGCTACAATCTCCAAGAATTTAAATGTAAAGTCGATAGTCATCTCCTATCTCACTAACATGCATCCTCTCTCTCTCTCTCTCTCTCTCTCATGCTTCTTTCTCCGTTCACTCCCCTCATCAGTATTTTCATCCTTCTCTTACCCACTTGCTAACACCTCCATAACCTGTCACTCTTTCTCATAACTTTCCTCCTATGTAACCCCTTGCAAAACAGTGGCAGTAAAATGCCTTGCTTGGGGTGATATGATTACAAAAAATAAAAAAATAAAAAAATTGCATAAACATTATCGTGTTACTTTTTTTTTTTTTTTTTTTTTTTTAAGTGCGTAGTTTCAAGATTGTCTTATTCCGGACAACCCCAGCAATAATTTAGAATCACAGCTACCTAAATCAAATCGTACATCAGCATCTTATTACGGACCCCCAACAAATGGTGACACACATCGTGAGACAGACTTTTAGAAAGCAGCCCATTATTTCTCTACAAATTAGTGATTACAGACAATCCTCATGCTTTTAACGTGGTTTAATTTATTGATCATGGGACAGGGAGCAGAACGAAACGGCGATAACCTTAAACCTTCCTTCTTTCAACGTAAAAATGTCAATGTTTAGTTTTTGCAGCGGCAAGCAATTTTTTAATGCAAAAACATTACTTCCCAGCGACTGCGCTACTGCTATGTGGTTGAGAAACTACCAACAGAAGTGGCTATAGAAGTTGCTGACCTCTTGAAATCCTTACCACAAAACCGATACGTTAATGTAGGCAGTAATGAAGCGAACTGGCAAATCTAATGAGAGCAAGCTTAGAAATTTATTCAATAATGTCGAGTTGGATGATACACAACTATTACGCCATATGAAATCCTTGCTGGTGCTAAATATGATGTTCAATACTATCCTACAGCGTATGTAGATGGACAAGTTACCTTCTAACACTACTCAGTTCCTAGCCGGTCCTGGGCATGACAGTAAACTGCATCTGGCAGCAAGGCCTCTGATTGGGAGGTTGTGAGGAGCATGAAACCACCTCTTAATTGCTGTTATTCCCAGATTCAACCTGACCCGGAGTGCTAGCACCTGTTAAGGTCCCAGCTATGGGCAAATAGTTAACCCCCAAAACTGGGGTCAAAACACTAAGAAAGTATAAAAATACACTTTCATAGAAATATATACATAAAAATATACATTTTTAAAGAAAAATATTACCAAGAAAACATTTCTGAAGAAAAAATTATTACCATAACACATTTTTAAAGGAAAAAAAACTCTCAGCAAAACATTTTTGAATACAAAACTAGAAGACATTTTCAGTTTTCTAAAATAAAAAAGAATAAAAACAAAAAATTTTCATGACAATCTGACTAAATCAACCTTCTCACTATAACCGAACATTAAAAATAATACCTTAAAACGCCACTTTTTTGGCATTAAATAACCCACAGAGGTTGATATGCCGTTAAACAAAACTCCAACTCAGTTTTGTACCTATGACAGAAGATGAAGATTTTTTGTACCTATGACAGAAGATGAAGATTAAAAAAAAAATAGCTGACGTTACCGATCGCATACATGCCACTGAGAATAACCGTTTAATTCATTCTCTAATGGCAGGCAAAATGGTCAAGAAATTAGTCAAATTAAAAAGATCGCTAACCTGATCATCCAAATGAGTCAGCTAATTAGGCATGGAATCAGCAGATACCATTCGGGACAGGTTGGAGAGAGAAAAAAGATTACCAGTAGGCATAAAAATCAAACAAACATATTACATTATGTTAATATCATAGAACTTTTGGTAACAAAGTCCACAGATGCAATAAGCTGGGCAATCACCAGGGAAACGAATCAGTCAGCCAATGAGTGTGACTCCATTGACTGGACAAATAACATCTCAAAGTAGTCGCTTATTATTTGCTTGACAAATCGTCTAACATGAATTTTCTTATAGACACAGCACAGGTCAATGTCATTCCAGTCACATCTAGTATGAAAAAGCAAAAATATCTCAACTTCAGCGTATAAGCTACAGGCAGCAAATGGATCGATTATAACAACGAATGATGAAAAAATACTTTGGCTGGATCTTAGTCCGAGGCGAGAATTCAAATGTATATTTATAGTAGCAGACGTTAAAATACCCATCATTAGAGCTGACTTTCTCATTCACTACAAATTATCTTTGAATTTGGCAAAAACAACTTTGTCAGATGATGAAAAAAGTTAAAAAATTCAGGCATTCGCGCACAATCCGTCCTTCATTACAACCTACAGGTGAAGGCTTTTGTCTGAATGGTAAATCCGACTGCAACCGGATAAAGTATACATTTGCCAAACAAGAGTTTCAGAACCTAATGGAACAGGAAACAGTCCGTCATTCTAAAAGCTCTTGGGCATTTCCAATTCAGTTGGTTCCAAAAGGAGATTATGTGGTGATTTTAGATGGGTTTGTAGCGGATAAAAAAATTAATTAAAATCAACCTTCTTCTTCACTTTTACAAAAATTCACAATGACGTGTGAAATCCTGGTTTTCCCAAATAGAAAAGGATTGACCATGTGCTTAACGAAAAAGTCGAAACCAGATTTCGCAAGTAGGTGTTAAAATGATTTTTGACCAATGGGAGCGACTTACAAGACTTGGAAGGACTTGGCGATTCAGTGCGAAATTCAAAACGACTATATAAATGACATCGGCGTCAGTCAAGAGTCAGAGAGATGGGAGCAGCGAAAGAGAGACAAACATCTAAAATGTAACTTCAAGCGACCCGGACATTGTCTTCTTTCTCTTTCTCCTTATCTCTTTCAACAATTACGACTACGAACATTTTGTACGATCTCTCGATACCCTTAACTCAACTTTATCACTGAACACGAACTCTACCCTTAACCTCTTAATGTTTCTAATTGTACATTAACTTCTACAACTTATGTTAGTCTTTCCCTTCAATAGATTTCTATTTTAAAATGCAAAATGTATATTTTATTCCTCTTACGCTATTCCACACAATTCACACATTCCAACTGACAACCAACCTTCTGATGATGAACACCTTCTGTTGATTATAACTCTGCATACATCCTGTAATCTGTAGGGAATTCGGTTAAGTCTGACACAAGGCCGAATCAAGGATAAATTAACCCGCTCGCTACGCTACAGGTTAATTCTCTCACAACTCCTGATCATTATCCTTCATCATTTATTAGCAATTTCACTACATCACTTTGGCAGAGCAACATTTATTTTTAATTGGTTTGGTGAGGGCTTATTATCAAATTCTTGCTACTAGAGGATTATATATGCCAGACGGCGGTCACTACATCGTTCGGCTTATTCGAATTTACCAAAATGCCTTTCGGATTTCGAAATGCGTTACAAACATTTCAGAGATTTATCGACGAGATTGTCAAAGGACAACCTTTTGTTTTTGCATATAGTGGTTTGCTGACAACTCATCATCATCATCATCATTTAGTGGTTTGCTGACAACTCATCATCATCATCATCATTTAGAGGTTTGCTGACAACTCATCATCATTTATCCATCACACCCAGATGGTGGATAGGGCAGCAACTTTTTGTTGCTGTAACAAAATGTTTTTTACGGGGCAGGGTTGTTAGCCCTGCACCCAACCCCCAAACCTGGAGGACTGGTGGACCATTCTTGGTCCTTACGTTTACAGCACCTGGTATTCCCAAATGGTCACCCATTTAAGTACTGACCAGGCTCGATGTTGCTTAACTTCGGTGATCGGACGGGAACCGGTGTTTCAACACGATATGGCCGTATTTGCTGACAGCTAGTAAGGACAAATAAATGAATTCTGTACACTTGTTACAAGTGTTTGAAAGACTGACAGTATAGATTAAGAATTAATCCAGAAAAATGCCTGATTGGATTCCTGCAATTAAACTTTAAAACATACTATGTCGCAGGAAGGAGTCACACTTGTTCAAGAGTAAGTTAATGCTATTCCCGATTTATCAACGCCGACAGCTCAGGCGTTCCGTCGGACTTATCAATTTTTACAGAAATCATATTCCTAATTGTTCACACATTTCATCACCACTCGTATCCTTATTAAAAGGAAATAATAAAAATATCAAATTAAATGACGAACAAATTCAAGCAGTCAATAAATCGAAGAAGGCTTTATTGAATTACACCAAACTAAGTTATTTGCGTAATGATAACATCAAATTGATACTAACAACTCATGCTAGAGCAGTAGCGATTGTGGCCGTTTTATACCAAGTAAGTTATATCAGTCAGTCAGTTAAATGCCATACGTGATACACGCCTGGGCGATCATGTCTCAATGACACATGGCTGACTGAGGAAAATGTTTTCCCGCAGTAGGTTGCCATTACTTTCTTCGGTAGACTGGTTGCCAACTAAGGCTATAGAACCCAATTGTTTTGCTATTTAACTGAATAGCTGAAGGGAGAAGAGACGGATTAATACCTTTCCCAAGGGCATTTGCGCGTAAGTGAATGCAAGGATAATAATATCATATAGCCTATTTCCTTATTTCTTCTCAAATGACTCCAGCTCAAAGGAATTACAGCAGTTTCTCCAGAGAACTTTCAGCTATATTTTTAGCTGTGAGAAAGTATCAGCATTTATTAAAAGACAGATACATTGTGGCTTTCACAGATCACAAACCTTTAACTTATGCATTGAATTCTACTTCAAGCAAATACTCATCGAGAGAATTGCGTCAACTTCATTTTATTTCGAAATTCACTTCAACAATTAAACACATTGAAGGACATGATAGCCCTGGTACAGATACTTTGTCTAGAACATCATTTCATCATTTAGAAGAAGCTGTTTTCAATTTTTATACTATTGCTAAGGAGCGAGAATCAGACGAAACCATGATATTAGCGATGCAAGGGACAGTTGACTAAGTTACCATCACATTTTAGCAACAAAATGAATTTTTTTTTGTGATACTAGTCTTAAGAACCCAATGCTTTATATTCTGTCAACATTACGCAAAGCTATTTTCCAACACTTTCATGGCAATGCTCATCCAAGAATAAGAATAAAAATTAATTTGATCACACAGTGATTCGTGTGGTCATGTATTACGACTGACATACGAGACTGGGCAAAAATTATCTATCCTGCCAACATCATAAAATCAGTAGGCACTCTGGGTCTCTATGGGAGTTTTCAGAACGCCGGATGCACGCTTCACCAAGGTCCATCGACTTGGTTGATCCTTTTACGCAATCAAGAAGGTATCATCACATCCTCACTGCTGCTGCTCGCTACTTACGTTAACTAGCGGCATGTCTATTTCTGCAAGATTTTTAAAACCGAGAATTAACTTTGGTTTACAAACGTGTCGATCGCTTAAAATTGGCCAAAAAATTGAAAGATTAAAGAAAATTGAAAAATTTTAGTTCCCAATCAACATAATTTTTGTTTGAAATACACCAGAGTGTTTTGCTTACTAGAAATGATAACTTTAATCATTTAGATTTCAATTAAAACTAAAATAAAGTTTCAAGAAAACTTTATTTTGAAAAATTCAATTTAAAAGTTAGTTATGAAAAATGAGTGGAGGTACGTAATTTTCAAATTGATATTTGTTATTTTAAAAAAATCCTTGTCTTGCGTTTCATTCTAAATTCGCTTGTTTAATTTTAAATGCATTGCATAAACTAAACATTATATTGTTTTTTTTTTATAAGTAAATAACTTCAAGAATGGAATGAGAAATCGGAGAGTCGGGTTCGAATTCCAGTTGAATCCGTTGCATCATCATACGCACAAATACACTTGGGAAAAGTATTAATCTTCCCCCTCCAGCTATGTGTTAAATAATAGAACCAATTTGGTTCTACAGCCTTAGTTGGTAACCAGTCTACTGCAGAATGACAACCTACGACGAGAAAATCTTTTACCCGGTCAGTCATGTCTCTTTCGAGACATGATCACCCAAGAGTGTATCACTTAACTGACTGAGTTTCAAGGTTGTCTTATTCCGGACAACACCTAGAATAACTTGAAATCCCAGCTACTTAAGAGATCGTATACTAGCAACTTATTATGGAACCCCCCACCAGCAACGCGTCATTTACAGGTTTTAAAAATTTAGGCACTAATAAAATAGCACTCATGTGAAATTCTGGAAATAAATGGTTAGCGATTAAAATGTTTGATTTCTATGTTTAGTCATTATATTTCGATTTCACCTGAGGAAATATTCTAGCTTGAGCAAAAAAAAAATCTCTGAAGCCAAAGCAAAATTTACGACATCTGTAGGGATTAAATAAAAATACGAAATAAAATAAAAAACATTAAATAAAAAAAATAAAATAAAAGTACGAAATAAAATTTAAAAAAAAAAATCACCCAGGAGTCCTCTGACAGGAAAGAGAATTGACGCATGCGCAAAAAGAGAGGCTTCCTGGTGCCAAAAATAAGCTCGATCTCTTTTTCTCTGTTGGACTTTGGATGGTAAAGACATGCCAAACTGTTCGGGAAGGAATTTCCCCAACAACAGGTCGTTGGAACCAAAAAAATAAAATCAGTGTCCAAACTGTCCCTCTAGTGTCTCTGTATCTTTCCTTTTCTCTCTGCTTATTTATTTCAGCAGCGAAAGCCATTCAACACGTTTTGGGTGTTTAGGTGAAAGAACCAACCCAGCAGTAATAGCCATAACATTCCATACATTAGACCAACGGAAGAAAGCGTTCTATTGAAATAGTTATTTATAAACAGTAAGAAATGCATGCTTCTCATTTATTTTAATTCATTACGACAATAATTAAATGCATTTATTACTTCTTAATTACTATGGTCAGTTCAAGCAATTTTTAAACTGGATTACGAATTGATACACAGTTTTTATTTTTTATTTGGCTTTGTAAGTCGTACGGGGAGCCGATTTCGAATTCCAGTTGAATTCATTACATTCACTTACGCGCAATATCCTTGGGAAAGATATTAATCAGTATCTTCCCTCCAGTTATGAGTTAAATAACAGGACAGATTGGGTTCTATATAGCCTTGGTCGGCAACCAGTCTACAACAGAAAGTAATGGCAACCTACTGCGGGATAATCTTCTGCCCAGTCAGTAATGTTCATTTCGAAACATGATCGCCCAAGCGTGTATCACGTATGGCACTTAACTGAAGTCATAATGTTACTAGTTTTCAGGGGATATAATTGTAACAGATTTAAATACACTTCTGAACCGTTCTGTTTTTTTTTTTTTTTTTTTTATCCCTTAAGGTAAATAAACAATGGGTAATAATTATTAACAGATTAATTTTAAAGAATTTAAATATTACATTCAGTAATGGGATTTAAAGTTTTATTTTCCCTATTATAAAAGCCCTCCTTATTGAAAGCCTAACAAAAAGGAGCTTCCTTAATTGAAAGGGTTCTTTTTGTTTGATGCACTCCGTGTTTTTTGACTACCGTTAATCACGTTGTTTCCCCCTCCCTCCTTCACTATACACACATAAAGTGTTCAATGCCTAATCTCATAAAGACAAGAATATTGGATGCAGTGTGATATTTGAGGGAGGGAGTCATTCACAGTGTACGTACGCGCAAATTTCTAATCTAATATTTTGACCCCCCCCTCCCCTTGTATGCATGCGTACTTTTTAACGGAGCCTCCCCTCATGCATACTCAGCTTTTGTGCTCAGCCCCTCTATTTTACAAAAATTGAAAAAGCTTTTTTGGCTCTTAACTTGATAAGCCCCTGCCCTTTTTTTTTTAAACTGATACAATTCATTCAATTTTTCACCATTGTCTTTTAGTTTGTTCCAAAGCTGTTGTACTTTAATACTGTTTTTTTTTTTTTTAAGGGATTGGCATCAATGTAGGCTTTCAAAAAATTTTCGTACTGAACGCGTTTATCCATTTCAAATAATTATCCGCTTTCTTCAACCAACATTTGTGCAATAAGCCGTAAATCTAAAATACTGAGGCGAAACAGATTGCACTGTTTCATTTGATTGTTTTTTGAAAACTTAAAAAGGAAACTACAAGACCTCTTACAGAAGGTAGCTGAAGAAAGTAACAAGAAAGGATTAGAAATAAACTGCAAGAAAACCGAATGCATAGTCATCAGTAAAAAGGGCAGCCCAATATGCCAAATACAGGTCAGGGATACCAGAATCAAGCAGGTACAAAAATTTAAATACCTGGGAAGCGTCATAACAGAAGACGGAAAGTGCGATACAGAGATCCGAAGGCGAATTGGAATGGCGAAGGAAGCATTCCAGAAGTTGAGTAAAGTATTAACAGGACAATTTCGCTAGAAACTAGGAAGAGAGTACTGGATTGCTACGTGATGTCCGTCATTCAATATGGCAGTAAATGCTGGACAATACCATCAAAGATGAAGGAAAAACTTGAAGCAACTGAAATGTGGTTCTACAGAAGGATGCTGCGAATCTCATGGATCGAGCATGTGAGCAATGATGAAGTCTTGGAAATGATGGAAACAAAAAGGAAATTAATACTGAGCATCAGGAAGAGACAGCTGAAGCTCCTGAGACACGAAGGAGGGCCTGGAGAACCTGATACTAACAGGCCAGATAGAGGGAAAAAGAGGCAGGGGAAAGCAACGGATAACATATTTGAAGGACCTGAGCAGGTGGATGACAAAACAAGGATTGCACGGTGTAACAGGAGAAGGCGTGCTCAGAGCCACCAGGGACAGGGAAACGTGGAAAGTCATGATCGTCTACGTCCTGAAGGGACAGAGCACATAAAAGAAGAAAATAATACCCTTTAGTTTTTGTGTGCTTGTGGGTAAAGCCTGTCTATTTCGCAATAAAATTTTCTTTCAAATTCTACGACGCCTTTTACTCCTTCTTCTGGAGTTCACACCTCGATGCGAATGTTGTTTCCCTGACTTGTTTTGATTCATCTTTTGGGTATAACATTTTACTTCACAAAATTAAAACGGAATAACTTTTCAATTTTCATTCATAGTAGTGAAGTTCTAATCTAAAAATCAATTAAAAATACTTTAACAAACATTTTCATGGAAAAAGTTCGTTTTTATTAAGTTTGGGGCTTTTTTTCATTTTTTTTTTTTTTTTTTTTTTTTGTTACCAAATATTTTAACTTATGATTTTGTTTTTTAAAAGGAGGTATAAAAGAACATTTTTCTTACCTTACCTTGACCGTTGGTATTCGAATTATAGCTGACACTTGTGAATGATGACTGATTATTTTTGGGATTGACATTTTATTGCTCTTTTCTAACTGACTTATTCACTAAAAACGTTGCAAAATGTTTTTTTCTTTTTTCTAAAATTACTGACCAATTCTTTCACTCGGCCATAAATCACTGACTGCCTATGTAACTACATATCAAGTTGAGATTATTTCTAATTTACATCTTCCTTCAGATATGAAAATATGACTATTTAAGTCTTTTTCCCTCCTAACCACACTGTTTCTATCTATCTGGTTATTTTATTTTGTTTTATTTTATTTTTCAAACTGCTCTCTGTATGTGTCTAAATGAAAAAAAGAATGCAGAGGGAAAAATGGGATCAAATCTTATCAAAATCAGAAACTGATCAGTTTCATACTTTTTTGAAGCTTATAAAAGTGGGGGAGGGCAACCGAGGGGCCAGCCAAAATTTGGGGAAGGGTGCTTGCTCCTTCTGTCCCTCCACCGGTAGAATAGCCATGAAGGTTAGGATTGGTGAAACTAAAGAATGTAGTTTGTCTGATCACTTTATAGTGGTGAGTGGTGTGCCACATCCAATCTGTGTGAGAGGGATTTGATGGTGGAAAATAATTTGCCCCCCACCATGACTGAGATTATTTTGAACTCTATCAGGACTGGAAAGTGAGGCCAGGTCAAATCCTGCCCAAATATGATGACAGTACTTCATTTGAGGCCTGATCTGACTCTTGTAAAGGATAACAGGATGAGTCAGGTATTTACTGGAGCAGGGAATAACATAGAGGGAATAAATTAAAATCCTCATAAAAGATTTGTCACTATTCAAGATATTAATAATTTTGCACCTGCCTTCTTACTATCTAGTAGTAAGAGGTTAAATATTGGTTTTTGTTTGTTTTTCTGTATAGGTGTGTTTACATGTACATGACATTTTTTGTGTGTGTGCATTGCATATGTTAAGAATTAAAACTATTGTGAGTAATTTTCAGTATTAACATTCTTTGAATTAGTTTTAAATGGATGAAACCTCATTTTGATATTTTTAGTCTCCTAATTGGTGATTATGCAAGGCAGAAACCTTTTGAAATGAGGATTACAAGCTTTAATCTTTAAATCCTGAGTCTGTTTAATTTAATCCATTTAGGAAAGCATTTTAAATTCATCCAGTAAAAACTGCTTATCCTTTTCACATATAGATAATCAAAATCTAATTTTGTTTCTTTCCTACTCTGACTTGAAAAGATTTTTTGATAACAAAACTTTTAACTGAATTTTCTTTCTTGAGTTTGTTTGTGTTTATCTTTTGAACTTGAAATGAACAGTTTTAATTACACATTTAAATGAAATATCAATTGACATCTTCTGTCTTTTGAACTCTGTTTCTTTCTTTTCTCACTAAAGTCTTCTCATTCTCTTTCACTCTGTGTAACTCCTAGTGGCATTATTACCTTGCTTGGAGGGAAATGATTAAAAGAAAAATACACATAATAGGCCTATTTTGTAAATAATAGTCCTGACCATTTAATAATCACGTTCTTCCTAATTTTTAAATATGTTAAAGTAAAAATTATTAGCAAAACCATTACATGCAAAAAAACCTTATTCTGCCAGTAGCACTTGATTAATTCCTGACTACTAATAAATGCTTTCTTTCAGATTTTCAAATATATTTCTCATAAAAATCATTAATAATTTAACCACATTATAAAATTCTCAGTAATAATTCTGACCACAGAAATTTATTCCTTGATTTTTTTTTCCTGTGTATTTCCATGGTAAAATTAGTAATGTTTAAATTTGTGACCACAAAAAAATGGTGTCAAAAGGACACCACTATCACTGTATACACTTTTGGCTCCTTCAGCAATGGTTGCTTTAAAAAGTAATTGGAATTTTAATAAAACTCAAACAAATGAAGGTGGGTTTGTTTGTTTTTTTTATTCTTGAAAATTGACCCTAAAAATATGAGACACTATTAGATTCAACAAAAAACTAATTTCTATAGTTATTTATGATAAATAATTTTTTACAAATGGAAAATAATATATATCATATTTTACATTGTTCACTTATTTTTATAATCTTGTAAATAAACATTGTTGAGGGTGTATACAGTGTCAATAGAAAAACAACCTTTTTTTTGTGAGCATGAAAATTAAACTTTGCCTATATTTCTTTAATCAATTTCTTAACATTAAATAATGAAAATAGCTGCTTTCTCAAAATCTAGCCAATAAATATATTCACTCTGGAGGATCCTCCCTGTTATAATAAAGGCTGTTCTCTCTCACTCTCTTCAAATATTTTTCCATTTTTTTTTATGGTAGGAGTACACTCATGTCTATAATAAAAATCAAAGTTTGTTATTTTGCAAAAAAGTTTTTTAAAAAATGTCAACATATAACTCAAGCTTCCCACCTACTGACCAACCAATGATTGCCCCATCTTGCATTTTGATTTTAAACCCAAAAATGATAAATATAAAATAAATATATAATAAATATCACAGTGTACTTAGTTTATATGTATAATCTTGTAAATAAATATTGTTGAGAGAGTATACACTAGTAGCAGTGTCAATGGAATAACTGTCTTTTTGATGAACAGTTTTTTCAGAGGGGTGTATGAAGGTTAATATAGATGTGCATTGTGGTGCAGTGGATATTGGCTTAGAACAAGAAATCAGAGATGTGAGTTCAAATTCCAGTTGCATTCACTTACGTGCACATACCCTTGGAAAAGGTATTAATCAGCAGCTTCTTCCCCCAGTTATGGGTTAAATAGCAGGAGAGATTGGATTTGCAACCAGTCTACTGTAAAAAGTAATGGCAACCTACTTTGGGGAAAATCTTCAGCCCAGTCAGTCATGTCTCTTTTGAGACATGATTACCTAAGCGTGTATCACGTATGGCAGTTAACTGACTGAAGGTTAAATATTGCTGTCAAAATTAATCTCTCTGACATGTCAGTTAAGTAATATTGACTAAATTTAAGACAGAATATCAAAGGGTGCACAAGTCAAGGTGATTTGATTAAGACAACTAAGATAAGGAAATGGATCTGAAAGAATTCAAGTTTTATTGCTAGGAAGGTTAAGTCTCTGTGTTTTTCTTGTCAGAATCTATCTTGCTCATGTCTAAATCTACCATTCATATGTTCATTGAATACTGTTGCCATATTTGTTCTGGTGCTCTTGGTATTCATATCAAAGTTCTTTACAAAAATCCAAAGAATGATCTGCTATATAAGCAATCCTGACTTGGCATCTTGACTTCATTCAGTCAGTCAGTTAAATGCCATACGTGAAACATGCTTGGGTGATCATGTCTCGAAAGAGACATGACTGACCAGGCAGAAGATTATCCCGCAGTAGGTTGCCATTGCTTTCTGCAGTAGACTGGTTGCCGACCAAGGATATAGAACCCAATCTTGTCTTGTTATTTAACCCATAACTGGAAGGAAGAGATGGATTAATACCTTTCCCAAGGGTATTTGCACGTAAGTGAATGCAATGAATTCAACTGGAATTCAAACTCGGTTCCCCGATTTCTCAGTCCAAGCCGATATCCACTGCACCACGAATTCACTTTCTCAATACCGTGACTTGGCGTCCCTCAGTCTTTACAAGAATTTTTGTGGTAACTGCTGTACTGCCTGGCATTCATGCTGGAAGCTCTAATGTGAACATTTCAGAGTGTTTTGGGTGTCAATTTGCGGACAGAGTAAAGAATTTGGAAAGAGTTGGACCAGTTTATTGGCAATTATGAAGGTGTACCGGCAATAGTGCAATGGTAAAGTACTCACCTACGATGCAGGAGGTTGCAAGTTCAATTCCATGTCGGGTCATACCAAAGACTTTAAAAATGGTACATGATGCCTCTCTGCTAAGCACTCAGCAGCAAAAAGAATGATCGAGGGTAGGTGAAGAAATCCAGAGATAGCAGTTCTTCTACCCCTACCTAGCGATCGACCAACTTACTTATCAAGGTGTTTGGAGTGATCACTAGTGATGGCAATGTTAAGCCTCCATTCATATTCCTACAGAGTCTCAGATTCAACACAGAGACCTACATCAAGTAGCTTGATGAAGTAGTGCTGTCCTGGATTAAGAGAGTGGCTGCTGGAAGACTCATGTCTGGCAACAGAACTCATTCCATACAAGCATGTGAACCTAGTGATGCCTGTCAGACAGATTCTGTGATCACATCACCCCTTACATCTGGCCACCTAACTCCACAGACTGCAACCCCCATGATTATTATGTGTGGGGTACAGTTGAGTGAGAGACCAACAAAACATTTTTAACACCAAAGATGAACTGAAGGCAAGGATTATGGCAGCATTCACCAACTTAAACAAGGACACCATCTAGAAGAGTTGTAGGAGATTCTGAAGTTGTTAGGAGGCTGTGGTTTGAAGCCAATAGTGATTTTACTGAATAAATTTACTCTTCAGTTTTTTAAAGATATTTTTGTGCAATTTTGGTAAATATATCTGTTAAAATAAGATGTTAGTATTATTTTCATTTTTGTATAATTTAGACAATTTATCCATCGCACCCTGTATTTAAAGAATGTTCAATAAGTTTTCTTCAAACTATGTAAATGTCTGCAAAATATATCACAAGTAAAAAAAAAATTTCAAGATGGGTGTGGGAAAGTTAGAGAGTGGCTCCATCAGAGGGAGCCCCCATTAATTTCATGAACTTAGCCCCTAAAAATCATAATCCAGCCCTAGATTTGGACTCAACTTGATTGTTTCTGACCCAGTGAAAAACACAGGTCTCTTCTGCTATGACTCTCCTGCTTAGTATATGGTGCTATTCCTATAATGTAGATCCTGAAGCTCTTAGACACCAACCGCTCTTTACTCTTTTATGATCTTTCACTTGGCATTCTGGGAACACATTTTTCATGGAACACTGATTAACCAAGAGACTGCATGAAACTGAAGGGATCTTCCATAGCATACTTAAAGACTTTTACAGAGACTTCCAATAGGGATTCTTCTGATATCTGTCATAAGAACAGTCTGTTTTATCTTTTTCACCTTGTAGTAGTGACTTGCCTTGGTGACCTAAATGAGCCAGAGTTGGGTGTATGTTTTGTCAGGGAGTGTGGCGATGGTGAATTGGTGAGCATTGGTCAGATAAAGAATTGGACAGCAATTCATGGTGAACAGAATTGGTGTCGCTTGTAGCCATTTATATTTACTGTGCTGAGCACTCATTGGCTGCGTGGTAGCCAGGTCGAGTGCATAAAACGTGGTATGCTCATTTTGAGGTGTGTTGTTATTGTTATTCGAGCCGTTGTTCGCGTGAGAATAGTGTTTCGGAGATTAAGACAAGACGTGTGAATTTGGTTTGCCTGTTTGAAATACATTCCTGTGGTTGCTTCCAACCAACACATAACTTTTTTTTCTTTTTCCAACACACCTTTATCTTATTGTTGTTTCATTCTTTTGTTTGTCTTTTCTTAATACTTTTAGTTTTTGTTAGACCCTTGACCCCCTGACCTAGTAATTATAGTTTGGTGACCATAAGGTTAGCCATAAGTTTTTTGTTTTGTTTTTTATTTGTGCTAACTCTACAAGAGTGAGACATTGTAACAGTTGACAATTTATGTGTTAATAAATCAACTCCAAACACTTTCCTGTTAATTAAATATTGATTACTTTCAAACATGCTTCCCCCGGATAAGTGTAAACTTGTGTTGGACTAAGCTCAGCTGAGTAAATACAGACAGTCTTTTTCTGCTGTAAAGTGTTGGCTAATGAGCTAATCTTGCAAACCAGTAAAAGATAGACAAAGCTTTAACCCACTAAACTCTGAGATTTGTCCACTTGCCAATACCCAATCTCTGCAATGGTTACCATTTGGTTAATGAGCCCATCTCGTAGACCATTGCAAGTAAGTGTGATAAAGACTTTAACCCATTGAACCCTAACAATTAACCAAGACACTATATTTGGATAACTATCCTGATTTTAGGACTGCCTATGTAACCAACAGTGAAAAGCAGCAAAGGGCTAGCAAAACATTGCTCCTTTGAACAGCCTTTTTTCTGTGTACATGTTAGGCCATGTAATTTTCTGTGAATAAACCAGGACAAAAGTAAAAAAATGGTCATTCTGAGCACCACATCTGACTCACGAAACCCCCCCCCCCAAATAGAACATAAAAAGAGCCATTTACAAATGTTGGTGCTAAAGCAAAAGGCATGACCGAAAAAACAAACACTGGGTTGTGATCCATCCCATCTGCTTTTAAGAATAACTGTCAGTTACAGAAGAGGGCATGGCTGTTGGCTTTCCCAGTTAGTGCACAACTATTGACTAAGCTTAGCCTTGTTTGGCACAGGGCTAGGAATATAGGGCAAATGAACAAGGTACATAATATTTCACTTTTTCATAATCGATGCCAATACTGGCAGAGAACAACAAATCAGGCAGACTAAATATAGTCCTGAATATAATGATAAACCACAACTGGTAGCAAGAGATTGAGAGATTGGAGTTTTTGAGAAGCGTGAAACCACCTCTTGTTCCCAGGTTCACCCTGATCCAGGATGGTAGTACCAGTTAGGGTTCCAGTTATGGGGAAATAGGGAACCCTTCAGACAAAAGCAAAACACTATGACAGTATAAGAACAGATTTTTATAGTAAAAATACAACAATATATTTTTATATAAAAAAAAGACCAACAATACATTTTATCTGTAGTTGAAGACATAAAATTGTATTCAAAATATTTACATTTCGGCATTAGAGGTTGATATACTGCCAAACAAAATCAAACTAACATATCAAATATGTGTTGAAAGATCAATATTAAATTTCACCAAATGTAGTTTACAGAAGAATAACCCCAAAATACTGTCTTCATAATCCAGGTTTTCAATAATATCGGCCATGACTAATTGTTTTCAGCTCCCATTACTATTTTAATCTCTAGTCTTGCCAATGGTCCAAGGATTACATTCCTTGACACAATGACCTCAAAGTTTCAAGTAAAGATTAATGTTCATAATTAGATTGAGCTAAGAGAGCAAGGTGAGATCATGCAGCCCCCACCCATCTTGTGGCCTAAGAGGGTTAAATAGGGGGTAAATAAAAAGGCTAGAAATTTGGAGCAAACAGTAAAGGTATCTATGTCTACCCTCTTTCATAATTTGGATAATGATAGCTACACAAACAGCTTAGTCATATTAATTATGGATGACAAGAGATTCAACCTACATAGAATTTCAACATATTTTGTTTAGAGAAGTCAACCTAGGGTTTTCACTAATGGTCTTAAACTTGTGTCTCTCACACACACACATATATCTCTTCAAGTGTGATAAGATTATATTCCTCTACAGAATCTACACAATGACCTCAATCATGGTTTCAGCCAAAAAATTGCAGACAATAATTAGGGACAGGGGATGGTGGGGGTAAAGTGAGATCATAAATACCCTCCCAATTTTTTTGGTCTAAGAGGGTTAAATATGAAGTAAATAATTCATATTTCACTTACGTTGGATTAGTATAAGTAATCTTTCAATTCATAATCTAAAAATTACTGTGAGGATCATGACAACATTTTGACTTTGAAAAGAAAATGTAAATGCATAGTTTAAAACATTCTTGTTAATTATTTGTCATGTTTTTTTCCTTTATGAAAATGATATTGATATGATAGTAATGGTAAACAATCTAATTTAACAGTAAGTTGAAACTATCTAGTCTCTCAGACCATTGCAAATCTTTGGTCTTTGATAAGTACTTCTCTATTGTGATCTTCTGCTGAACTATATCTGCAATGGTCACAAGCAATGAAGTGATGGTTAATGAGCTAGTGTCATTGAATTTAGTCCATGATAAGTATTGTTAAACTTAACAAAAAACGATTCAAGAGTCTCATGCTCCCACATCCTCACATTTGGGACCCTCCACCCCAGCTCTGCTACATCTCAATTTTCATAAGGTACTAATCACCTGAAATACAAATTTTATTGTATCCTAATTATGTACAGTAATGGATCATATGCAATATAAGAGAACAACTCACCTACAAAAATTGAGACTCAATACAATGTATGTAAATATAAATCAGAGAAACATCATGACAGAGCATTCCATCTTAACATAAATTGTTTTGCATCCATTTTTTACATCAACTTGAGATTTTTCTTGTTAAAAAGTTGAATAATTTAATACATTGAACATTTGGGAAAGTGGATTCTATATAGTGTTTTTCAAAACTTGAGCTAAACAAATTCACACATTTGGACAAAAAAAAAAAAAATCCCAAAATGACATTCACAAATTTTTACAATACTTTTAATAGCCAGTAGTGCTTATTTTAATTTTTAACAAATTTAAATTTAACAAATTTAATTTTTAACAAATTTAAATGCTGGTAGAAAAAAGTAAATGTTGATAAGATAGTAAGGGTTGCAAACACTGTGTAGGTCTCCCAATCAGGCTCTCTTAGCTGGCAGGCAGGAGGGTTTGGAAGTAGTATATGCCAGCCATAAGGCTTAGTAAATTGCTAAAATGTTCCTGTTGGAGTGATGGCTAAAGAGTTAGTGTCAAAGACTGTTGCAAGTAAGCATGATAGATAAAGTTTTAATCCATTGGATCCAGCAAAATTGTTGATAGACTATCCTTTGACTATTTGCCTAGATTTTACTATTTTCAAGTTGCCTGTGTAGCAGAAGAAATCAGCAACAGAAAGAAAGAAATTATTAGTAGAAAGTTGTTCATATGAACCGCTTTCTTCTTCTATGTGCCATGTTCCTTTGAGAATTTGGTAATCGCAGCACTCTACAATTTTCTATTCTTTGTAGCTCGTAATAAATTAATCTTTTTGGCATTTTTCCCAGACCCAGTTCCATTATCCCTTCATGCAAGCATGCCATGTAGGTTCTGCATTGCTTTTTTCTATCACTCTTACTTTCAGTGAATCCTGTGAGTATCAAATTTTCCAAGCCCTATTTCCTCATTATATTTCCAAGAAATTTCAGTTGTTTCTTCTTGATGTTAAGTATGTGTCCTTTTGGTTGTTATTGTCTCAACAACATTTTTGTTGCTTGCTTGATCAATCCATTGTATTCTTAGCATCCTTGTGTAGAACAACATATCTGTTGCTTCAACAAGTTTTCTTCATCTGTGAGAAGAGTGTCCAGCATTCATGTCATGAAGGAGAAATTGATATTACATAAGAGTTCATTACTCTTTTCTTTAAATAGCTTTTCTATACTTAAATATATAATTACTTTTGGTAATCCAATTATAGTCCTTTTATTGGTAAACTAATCCTATATGTTTGATTACATGTTAATAGCCATTAACAAATGAATACAAGTTCTAGGTAGAATTGAAATCTATGGCTAGATACATGATAAAGATGATGAGTAAATACACCACTGTAGGTCTACCATTTGTCTCTACTTTGAATATTGCTGCCACATCTGGTTCTGGTGATTCCATGTATTTAGAGATGATTGATAAAATCCAAAGAAGAATTTTTAATGTTATTGGTTCTGACCTGGCATCTTGGTTTTAGTCACTTTGCTACTGATGTAACTTGCATGTGCTTTTTCTATAAATATTTTTGTGGTAATTGTTCTGATTAGCTTTCTTCTTTGGTATCTTAAGTTTTATGAATTTAAGCACAGTGCCAGCTTGGTCTTATCATTTTACAATTGAAATGGCTAGATGAAACCATATGTTCTATGCTAACATTTACTTCTCTTGCACATCTAAATGTTAAAACTTTATTCAAGCTTCTTGCTTTCCAGTCAACTTTGCAGTTCAAAAATTTATGTACAATATCAATTGTCAAATGCAATATCAATTGTCATCTTCTATCTGAATTCTTATTCTTTTATTGGTGCTTCTCTTTAATATTTATTTCTAGGATTCTTTCATACCCATTTGCATGTTAGTGGCTTTATCTCCTTGTTTGATGTTAAATGGACTTTAATAAATGAATGTTACTTGCTAGTGATTTTTACTTTTTTTCTAATATCTATAATAATCATATTTATTGTGACTTAAAACTGGTTTCATCAAACGGAAATTGCTGGAATTAAGTTGTGTAAATATATATGGAACAATTCTTGAAAACAAATGTAGCAACATTTGAAAGTACTCAGGAAGAAGAAGAATTTAAAATAAATATGAACATTGGCAAATTTGCTGGTAAGACAAAACTACTAATTTAGAAATTTGAAAGAAGAAATTAGACAGAACATTTCCACATTACCCAAATATATATACTCTTTAGTCATGAATTGAGTTCTCTCAGCTGCTGGCGTGTGTATACATTGCATGTATATAATACACAAAAAATTTTCTCTTAGATATGCGCTGATAGCTCAGGTGTAGGCACTTTGACTGACACTAAATTGGTCGAGTTTTGATCTTGGCTGGAAGCTGATGAGCTGTGATACAGGCTTGTTTGTGGCTGACTAATTATGCTCTCATTATGATTGAGTTCTCTAGAGGGAAAAATTTTAAGAGCAGTAACCAATTCTGTGATTTATTCATTACTCTTTAGTCATGAATTGAGTTCTCTCAGCTGCTGGTGTGTGTGTGTGTGTACACAGCCATGCGCCGATAACTTCTGGGTAGCCATTCCAACTGACATTAAATTGGTCAATTTCTATCTTGGCTGGAAGCCAGTGGATGTCTGGCCATACTGATGAGTTGTGATACAGTGAAACAAACTGGTATGTATATATCTCAGCAGGCATAAGATGATGTGTAATTGTGTATATGTGTATGTCTAAGAAATAGTTTTAATGTCTTCACCTTACAAGAATCTTCACAAACTTAAATACGTATAAAATTATCAACAATTTAATGCATGTGATACATAACTGACTAATGAGAACTGACATCAAAAAAAAAATTGGTAATGTCAAAGTTTGTCTTTTTGTTTCTTTTCTCTCAATCTCTGATGAAGCTTTAATAAAAGGGAAGCATGTTAGATTGATATACATTTCCTATTTGTTTTTTTTATATATATATATATATATTTACAGTATGCTTAATTTAGTCTGATACAAAGCTGGAAATATGGAGCAAATAGTAAAAGTAACTATGTCTACTGCATTTTCCTCTTTCATAATTTGGATATTGGCAGGTACACAAACAGGTTAGTCATATTAATTATGGATGATGAGAGATTTGTCTTACACAGAATTTCAACAAACCTAGTTTAGAGAAGACTACTTAATAACCAAGGGTTTCACTAATTGTTTTCAATTTGTGTCACACACACACACACACACACATATATATATATATGTGTGTGTGTATGTGTATGTGTGTGTGCTTTTTTAAGTGTGATAAGATTACATTCCTCTACATAATGACCTCAATCATGGTTTCAGCCAAAAGATTGCAGACCAAAATAAGGGACAGGGGATGGTGTGGATAAGGTGAGATCATAAATACCCTCCCCATCTTTTTGGCCTAAGAGGGTTAAATATGAAGTAAATAATTCATATTTCACTTAAGTTGGATTAGGATAAGTAATCTTTCAATTCATAATCTAAAAATTACTTTGGGGATCATGATAACATTTTGACTTTCTCAATATGAAAAGAAAATGTAAATGCATAGTTTTAAAAATTCTTGTTTATGGCTAATTTTTTGTCATGTTTTTTTCCCTTGAAATAGCATTGATATGACAGTAGTGGTAAACAAGCTAATCAAACAGTAAGTTGAAATTGTTAACAATCTTGTCTCTCAAACCATTGCAAATCTTTGATAAATACTCCTCTATTGTGGTCTTCTGCTGAACTATGCTAAGCTGAATATCTGTAATGGTCACAAGCAATAAGGTGATGGTTAATGAGCTAGTCTCAGTGAATTCAGTCTTTGATAAGTATTGTCCAGGAACAGTTCAAGAGTCTTATGCCCCCAAATCTTAAACTATTATATGGGACCTCCCCATTCTGCTACATCTCAATTTTCATAAGGAAATATTTATCTGAAATACAAAATTTATTGTGACCTAATTATGTACAAGAATGTATCATATGCAATAGAAGTGAGCAAATCAACTAGAAAAATTAACACTCAATACAATGTATATAAATATAAATCAGTCGTAACATAATTATGCCGTCTTCTCGTATTTCTTTTCCTCTTTACACACTCTGAAAACAATTTTCTTCAAGGCTTAGTAAATTGCTAAAATGTTCCTGTTACAGTGATGGCTAAAGAGTTAGTGTCACAGACTATTGCAAGTAAGCATGATATCAAAGGTTTTTATCTATTGGAACCTGCAAATTGGCAAAATTGTTGATAGACTATCCTTTGACTATTTGCCTAAACTTCACTATTTTCAAATTGCCACAGAAGAAATCAGCAATGGAGATTAGGAAATGATTAGTAGAAAGTTGTTCATATGCACAGCCTTCTTCTTCTCTGTGCCATGTTCCTTCCATACTTTGACAATCATGGCAGTCTGCAATTTTCTATTCTTTGTAGTTTGTAATAACTTTGTCCTTTTGACATTTTTCCCAAACTCGGCTCCCTCATCCATTCATTCAAGCTTGTCAAGTAAGTTCTGCATTGCTTTTTTCAGTCACACTTACTTCAGTCAATCCTGCGAGTATCAAATTTTCCAAGCCCTATTTCCTCATTATATTTCCAAGAAATTTCAGTTGTTTCTTCTTGATGTTAAGTATGTGTCCTTTTGGTTGTTATTGTCTCAACAACATTTTTGTTGCTTGCTTGATCAATCCATTGTATTCTTAGCATCCTTGTGTAGAACAACATATCTGTTGCTTCAACAAGTTTTCTTCATCTGTGAGAAGAGTGTCCAGCATTCATGTCATGAAGGAGAAATTGATATTACATAAGAGTTCATTACTCTTTTCTTTAAATAGCTTTTCTATACTTAAATATATAATTACTTTTGGTAATTCAAATATAGTCCTTTTTACTGGTAAACTAATCTTACATGTTTGACTAAATGTTGATAGTGATTAACAAATGAATATAAGTTCTAGGTAAGATTAAGATCGATGGCTGGATACCAGATAAAGATGGATGTGTAAAGACACCAATGTAAGTCTTCCATTTGTCTCTACTTTGAATATTGCTGCCATATCTGGTTCTGGTGATTCCATGTATTTAGAGATGCTTGATAAAATCCAAAGAAGAATTTTTAATGTTATTGGTTCTGACCTGGCATCTTGGTTTTAGTCACTTTGCTACTGATGTAACTTGCATGTGCTTTTTCTATAAATATTTTTGTGGTAATTGTTCTGATTAGCTTTCCTCTTTGGTATCTTAAGTTTTATGAATTTAAGCACAGTGCCAGCTTGGTCTTATCATTTTACAATTGAAATGGCTAGATGAAACCATATGTTCTATGCTAACATTTACTTCTCTTGCACATCTAAATGTTAAAACTTTATTCAAGCTTCTTGCTTTCCAGTCAACTTTGCAGTTCAAAAATTTATATACAATATCAATTGTCAAATGCAATATCAATTGTCAAATGCAATATCAATTGTCATCTTCTATCTGAATTCTTGTTCTTTTATTGGTGCTTCTCTTTAATACTTATTTCTAGGATTCTTTCATACCCATTTGCATGTTAGTGGCTTTATCTCCTTGTTTGATGTTAAATGGACTTTAATAAATGAATGTTACTTGCTAGTGATTTTTACTTTTTTTCTAATATCTATAATAATCATATTTATTGTGACTTAAAACTGGTTTCATCAAATGGAAATTGCTGGAATTAAGTTGTGTAAATATATATGGAACAATTCTTGAAAACAAATGTAGCAACATTTGAAAGTACTCAGGAAGAAAATAATATAAAATAAAGATGAACTTTGGCAAATTTGCTGATAAGACAAAACTACTAATTCAGAAATTTGTAAAATTAAATAAAAAGAAATTGGTGGGAACCTCTCTCTATATATATATCTATATATATATATATATATATATATATATATATATATATAATCTTTAGTCATAAATTAATTTCTCTTGGCTGCTGCCGTTTGTATACACTGTGTATATACTGTGTGCCAAAATATTATTGGGATAACTTTTTTCTAATATTTCAAAAACCGTCCAATCAATTCATACTAAATTTTTGCACAAAGTTGACAACGCTGACCTGCACAATGTAAATAAACTGGCGCCATATTTGTTATCAGCATGGTGATTATTAGAAAAGTGTAAGAATTTTGTGAAAAGATGGACTGTAAAAGCAGTTTAAGTGATGCTGAAAAGAAAACCATCACCTCAAACTCTAAAAGGTAAATCTACCCAAGAGATTTTTAAAATGATAGGGAGGTGTCATCAACCAGTGAAAAAGTTCACCTCCAACCCTACACAAGTATGCAAAAGAGCAAATAAAGGCAAGCTGAGGGTTATTTCACATCATCTCATGTCATGACTTAAATGAGTGACCACGAAGAACCCTGGACTTACCAGTCAAGAACTTTTCAGTCGCATTGGGGATCCTACTGTGTCTAAAAGTACTCGGTGTCGGTATCTGAGGGAAATAGCAACAACAGTCAAACCTGTATCAAAGCCTCTGTTGAAGAGAAATCACACTCAAAATTGATTGAAGTGGCCAATGACAATATGAAGATTGACTTCTTTAAAATTTTGTTCACAGACGAAACTCAAGCATCACTTGATGGGCCAGATAGATGGCACAAAGGTTGGGTAGTGAATGGACAATATCACCATCAGCGTCTGAGACACCAACAAGGCGGTGGAGGCATAATGGTCTGGGGTGGTATTATTGGAAAAATATTAGTGGGCCCATGGAGAGTACCAGATGACATCAAAATGAATGTTGATGCATACATAGCATTTATAAAGGAGCATTTGAACCATGGATGAAATGGCAAAGAGTTGCTTTCAGAAAGGCCATTGTTTTTATGCAAGATAATGCTCCCTCACATACTGCTCACAAGACTACTGAATATTTGAAACAGTTAGGCTTTGAAGTGGCCAGCAAATTCTCCGGATTTGAACCCAAACGAAAACCTTTGGAGCATCATGAAGCAAAGACTGTATGCCAATGGATGACAATTCAGGAGCAACGCTGAGTTGAGGGAAGCAATTCTTGACATATCTTGGGGTATTACAGCAGATGACATCCTACAATTAACAAATTCTATGGATCGTCAACTTCTTCAAATAATTTCAAAACAGGGAAAGCACATTCCCTATTAATTTGTTTAAAACTCTACCTTTGTTTGTATCTGTTATTATTTGTTTGATTATCTTATTTATTAGCTTCTTTTGATCATAAACATTTACGTGCAACATTAATAAACGTTTTGTTTGCTCAATTCTGGGAATTTTACTAAATCTTTCTAATAATTTGGCACACTCAAATCACCGTGTCGATAACAAATATGGCGCCAGTTTGTTTACACTGTGACAGTTTTTGAAATATTAGAAAAAAGTTATCTCTATAATAATTTGGCATGCAATGTATATAAAATGTTAAATGCTAAAATGCTCTCTTAGTCATGTGCCAATAGCTCTCAGGTCGGTGCTCCAAATGACACTAAATCAGTTGAGTTTCAATCTTGGCTGGAAGCAAGTAGTTGTCTAGCCACACTGATGAGCTGTGATACAGTGAAACAGGCTTGTGTGTGTGTGTGTGTGTGTATATATATATATATATTCAGTAAGCTTAGTTTAGTCTGATACAAGGCTGGAAATATGGACCAAATAGTAAATGTATCTATGTCTACTGCATTTTCCTCTTTCATAATTTGGATATTGGCAGGTACACAATATTATTATGGATGAGAGATTTGTCTTACACAGAATTTCAACAAATCTAGTTTACAGAAGGCTACAAGGGTTTCATTAATTGTTTACATGTGTGTGTATGTGTGTGTGGGTGAGCTTTTCTAAGTGTGATAAGGTTTACATTCCTCTACATGATGACCTTAATCATGGTTTCAGCCAAATGATTGCAGACAATAATTAGGGACAGGGGATGGTGGGGGTAAGGTGAGATCATAAATACCCTCCCCATATTTTGGCCTAAGAGGGTTAAATATGAAGTAAATAATTCATATTTCACTTATGTTGGATTAGGATAAGTAATCTTTCAATTCATAATCTAAAAATTACTTTAGGGATCATGACAACATTTTAACATTCTCGGTATGAAATGAAAAATGCATAGTTCAAAAAATTGTTAATGGCTAATTATTTGTTAGGCTTTTGTAAAAAAAAAAAATAAACATTGCTTCTTCATTTTCCAAAGATGAAATTTTTGGCAAACTTGAACTTTCATGCCTGCACAAAACCTGTTTGAAGAGAACATTTTTCCTCTGACTTGTTTTGAATATTGCTATTACATCTGGTCTGGTGCACCCGTTGTATATTTAGAGATTCATGATAAAAAACAAAATCTCCAATGTTATTGGTCCTTACCTGTCATCTCAGCTTCAGTTCCTTTCTTACTGCTGTAACATGACTTCTCTGTGTCTTTTTTTCTATAAATACTTTCATGAAAATTGTACTGATGAACTCTCCTCTATATTACCTAGACTTTATGAATTTAAGAGCAGTACTAGATTAGTAGCAAGGTCTCCTCAAGTGACAGCTGAAATGGCTAGATGTAACTAAGTTCTGTGCTAACAGTTTCTTCTAACGTACTTTTTGCTTGTGGAACTCTTTTCCAGCTTCGTGCTTCCCAGTCAACTTTGGTCTTCTAAAGTTTAAATGCAGTGTCAATCATTGTCTTAATTCTAATTTTATTCTCCTCTCTCCTTAATGGTAGTTTTTGTCATATTCTTTAATACTTAATAACTTCTTGCATCCTCATGGCTTTATTGCTTTGTTTGGTGGCTGAAAGAAGAAATTACTATCACTCTTCAGCGATGTTTGTTTTAAATAGCAATGATTAGAAATGTAATAAAATTTAGACACATGATGAAAGTTAATTTACCCATCTTTTAATTTTGTTCTTGAGAATTTACAGTAAAAATATTAAACACTATTTATTTATTAGATTTACAAAATTTACAAAAATAATTGTAAACCAACTATAAGAAAATCCCTATTTATGATTTCTGGGGAGTTTGAATCCCTTGGCAATTAGCCAATGTTTTGACAACCATTCTAATAAACAATTTAATAAATTGTTTATTTTTGTTTTCAATTCTCAAGAACATAAATTATTTCTCGATCAGTTCATATCGAAAGAAGCCTTCAAAGCTAAACTAATTTCCAGAACTTTCTCTAGCAAGTTTAAAAAGACGAAATAAATAACCCTTTGGTTGTCCAGCTGAAAGGAAAAAATTACCGTAGTAGTTAGAGGCAAAATACAGTTTCTTATTTAACAATGGCGAAAAGAAAATTAACATTAAATACAAGAAAAAGCAAGAATAGCTGGCCACTTACAAAACAGACTTTGAACTGAAGTCGAGTGAGAAATTCCAGCAAACAGTGACACCAAAATATTTCAACTCATTTCAATAGTGGCGGCCAGTCGACTGAATTGTTAGCATGACCGAGCACGAAAAGAGAGGGAGTGAGAGAGAGTGAGAGAGAGGGGACAGAGAGCAAACGACTAATGGCTGGGGTAAAGAGATGTAGAATAAATTATCGGAGCCATTTTACACTTAAATTCTTTACAATAACGATATTGCAACAGGTTCTAATAAAAAAATAAGGTAAATTATTTCTCGATCAGTTCATATCGAAAGAAGCCTTCGAAGCTAAACTAATTTACAGAATCTTCTCTAGCAAGTTTAAAAAGACGAAATATTCATGTTCCAATGTTTAGGTTTTATTTCAATTCTAATCATCACTTTTTAAAAGAATAAACATTGTTGAGGAGTAAAGGTAGTTAAAATAATAGCAGTGTCAAGGGTCAAACCATTCATTTGACACTCCGTTTTTGTTTTTAGGCATAAAGTTACAAGTTTGCCAAATTTTTATTTAGTTTATATACTCTCAATTATTTTTATTATTATTTATATAAAGGTTGTCACAGTGTAAATGCCCGCTTAGAGATTTCTGCTATTGAACAAAGAAATCCTTTCATGTTTTTTCCAAAATTATTAGTGTGAACTTAACATTAACAGACAGAATTGTTGTGGCATGCAAGTAATCAGATATTTTAAAATTTGATCAAATATTAGTAGAAAGAACGGAGTGATGTGGCATCATATCTTCCCATAAGTTATTATTCTGGAGTGTATATAAAGGCTTTGCTGAAATTCAAATAGTTTATAGATCATATCTTTCATTACACTATCTCTCCTTGTATAGGGTATGTATGGATGGAATAATATTCCTCATCCAAAGAAACACTATTTTTAAAAATGTGCTCAATACAAAGTAGAGCTAATAATATTTATTCAGAAATTATAACATGGACATGTTAAAAGGTTAAAAACAAGCAAAACCCCTTTAATCAGGGAAAAGGGGTTTTGCTTGTTAACCTTTTAAAAACCATTCAATTTGAAATGAACCACATCACTTGACAAGACACAAAAAGTGTCGAAACAAAATAGCTACTTTTGTAGTGATATTATAACATATTCATCTTATAATTTCTGAATATATATATATATAATGTGGTGAAATTTTTCACTGTTGTTTGTCATGCTGACTTGGAAGTTTTGTAAAGGCATTATTGTGATGTCTTGATTTTCAGGGTTTTTCTTTTTTAACAAAAACCCTGAAGAGTGTCAACATCACAATAATGCCTTCACAGAACTTTGAAGTTGGTATGACTAAAGAAACATTGCTCAGCTAAGTGAAAAACCTCACCACATTAATTCTATTCAAAATCTATCTATCTTGATATGGAGTACTTTGACAAAAAAACTGCTTGTTTAAAATGCCTTTCTACCAGTAAACTACTGAAAAACAGGAATTTTGGTACTAAGCATTATTACAATTTAGCACTAATATATATATATAGGCAGCAATCTCCTAGCATCATCCACATGCTAAAAATGACTAAAAATAATGGAGGTCTTATTAATAAAAATGAAAAACTCAACACTTCAGTAAGATCAATTATGAACATGCTAAAAATATTATTACCATGTTTGGTACATAACATATGGCACTAATCTGCATCATACATAACACCACATACATTTCGTTACATGTAAAATTATGTTTAATCTATGACAATGGCTAGAAGTATAGCCAAAAGTGGTCAGATAAACAAAACTTTTGGAGTATTTTTATATAATTTATGTCCTTAAAAGAAAAAATTCATAAGATCACATAAAAAAATTACATAAAATAACTCAACCATCGCACCTTATCTGTCATCATATATATATATATATATATATATATATATATACACACACACACACACACACACACACACACTTTCGAGATGAGGTAGTATTTACATTATTCAGACTGTTGTCTTCATCTTTATTGCCATGTTTACAATGTTTCAGCAGTTGTACGCTCTGGCCTTCTTCAGGTGCTAGGAATTTTGAGCCAAACATTCAATAACTGGCTAAAGCAGTGGTGAACAAATAACTTAGAGAGTTGCGTTAAAGGGAGATAACTACATAGTGCCCAGAAGTGCCATCTCACATGGAATGAGAATGATATATCCCAGTGATCAAAATAAAGGGTTCGGTTCCAAATTCCTAGCACCTGAAAAGGTCACAGTGTACAATGGTCCAAATATCGTAAACATCGCAATAAAGATGCAGACAACATTTCAAACAAATATCTATGTAGGTATATTTATCCTCGTGCCCATTGAGCACTCTGGAGAAATGGTAGACTTTAAAAACAGTTACACACCTCTATTTATGCATCGTTCATTCAGTAATGAATTTGAACACTCTCGGCTACTGGCATCTGTTTACATTATGTATATAGCACACTAAAATCTGTCTTCCTCCACTGAGAACCCATAGCTTAGAGGTAGAATCACAAATTGATGTCAAATCAGTCGGATTTCAATCCTGGTTAGAAGCAATTAAATGTCTAACCATACTGATGAGCTGTGATACAGCGATACAGGACTGTCTGCAGATGACACACACACACGTGTGTGTGTGTGTGTGTGTGTGTGTGTGTGTGTGTGTGTGTGTGTGTGAAGTTTTATTAAATTTCTGGTTTATTTTCTATGTAATTTCTATAATGATACACTTGATTTTTACTTTAAATGTAACCTGAATCAAATTTTTCAAAATTGTCTTCTACATTTATCATGTTTGATTAGTACTATGCAAAATTCTTAGACCATTCTAAATTATTGTAAATTTCTCATAATTTCCATCTTATAAGTGAATGTTTTTATTGTGTTATCTACAGATGAAACATTGACCATATTAGTAATTTTTGCACCTAATTATATTTTTTAGCAAAGGTTCTGAGATGTGAGATAACACCCAAAACTTTTTGGTTGAAATGGTCTTAGGACTTTTTCATGGTATTGTATTTAAATTTTCTATACTTACAAAGGAAGAGTACTCTCATCCAACTGTAACATATTCACATTTTCTTGGAATGAAAATGAGCCTCAAGCCCAGGTTATGGTTACTAGTCATTTATTTAAGCGTTCATTATCAAAGATAAACTGTTTATAAAATGTTGACATAGAAATCAACACTGAATGGTGACAACTGTCAGTTTCAATGCAATCTTTGAATTAAGTGTTGATTCTGATTATTCTCATATATATATATATATATATATATATATATATATATATATATATATGCACATCTTTTCTTTCAGATGTCATGATGGATACAAGTATTTCAATTCATGCAATTTTCAGGCCTTTTTAAACTGGTATTTAGACAACTTGGGAAAAGATTATGGAAAGTGTCTCATTATCTTTACTATGATTTTGATTTCAGGGTATTTCTCCCAGACTGGTTAATTGTCAATACTAGAAAACCAAGTCTACCCTGCTATTTAACCTATAGCTGAAGAGAAGAGATAGATTCATGCTTTAACCAAATGCATTTATGCAAAGGGAGCCCAGACTAAAGCAGGATTTGAACTCTTTGCCGAGTTCACGTCCCATGCTGATGGCTAATGTTCTGCCTGCACAGTACTGTACCAAATACAGTATATGAAGGCAGCAATAAGTGAAGACCATCTAAGTTAGTTGAGAAAAAGTGCATAATATACCATCAGAATAACTCTAGGCTTCCTGTTTCTTATGCAATGATTAAACATTTCCAGCAGAGATTACATGTTCAGATTAGCATTCATCCTGCTCTTTACATAATTCTCTCATTCAAAACAGATCTTTACAAAGTGTGCTGCATTCTTTTACATCTTGAAGAAATTCAAGAATCATATAATAATTCTACTTGTACTTCCTTTCATTAGTTCCTTACCATTATGCCCTGCCAATACTTCATAATGGACTATTCTGTTTTCATCAGGTGGAAAAACAAGACATCAAATATGCTACCTGGTTTCAATGAAAGAAAGATAGTGTTTAACATATCCTGCTAAAACATAATAAATAAGACTATTTCATTTTGATCGTGTAATAAGATTAGACATGTCAAAAACACTATTTGGTTTCAGAGAGAAAATGAAAGAAAGAAGGAAAGATAGAAGTGTTTAACATCTGTTTCAGTGAAATAGAAAAAGTTGTCAAGTTCAAATCTTTTCATTTGTATCCACTTCTTAAAATAATGTCAGCATTCATATTTATGATTGTTATTGCAATATTTTTTTTCAAAGTTGTTAGGCTCAGATATTTTAAATTTAATTTCTATGGATATTGTGATGGAACTTATTTCATAATTAATTGCAGAATTAAGATCCAGCAGAAATTTAAAACTGGGAAAACCATGAAATTTTTATGGGTTATAATTTTCATTGATTGGTTCTAATAACAATTATAATGAAATATATTCTCATATCAATATAGTTTTTTGTTTTTGTAACTGTGAAGGATTTCAATAACTGCTTTAAAATATCTTTCTTTCATTTTATTTTCTCCTACAAGTAATTTTTTTTTCAGAAGTTGTTTAAGTGGATTCAAAATCTATATTTCCTAAACTATGATATTTTCTGCAACTATGAACTCTTCATATTCAATGGCTGGCGAGTCATATCCAAGAACCCTTGTTTGTTTAACACCTGCACAACCCACTTGTAGTTTATACTGCAACTAGTATGAATGGACCATAGATACAGTCTCTGAGAAAGTACGCATCATCTAAAGCAGTGGATCTCAAACATTTTTTACCCATGGACCACCTTTTCCTCTTATTGTTTTTGTTGGACCCACCATAGCCATTAAACCAGGTTTTCTCAACTGAGATCCACATGGACCCCTTCTGTTTGTTCTTGTCATTGATGGATAAGTTAGTAGCCAAGTCAAAAAGAAATATAAAGGAAATAAAGCTTAAGTGTGAAGCAAACAGTGAATGATAGCAAAAAAAAATATAAGAAAAATCTTAATTATAAAAAAAAAAATCATCCACTCAGATTTGAGGCTTTATTGAAGGTAATGACATTGTTGATAACCTTAAATTTACAACACTGTAAATTGTCAAGTCTTTTCTTCTACTTGTTTGCAATAACAATAAGCTATGTGAATATTTCTACTTTTATTATTTTAATATGGCATAAAATATTGTAGAAATTGCATTCAAAAGTAGAATTTCTCTATAGTACTCTGAATTCATTATTTTTTTTTTTTGTATGGACCCCAAGCAATGTTACATGGATCCTGGTTGAGAACCACTGTTCTAGACTAAGTTTTAAATCTTCTTTCTTAACAATGTATTAATTGTTATTGTTCAAGTCTTATGAATGTGATATTCATATGAGGAGAATAAATATTTGTATAAAATGATGAATGTGAATTTGCATGTGAATAAGTTGATTCTTTCCTATCAATATTACATGAACCCCCAGGGTCCATGTAAACCCCGGTTGAGAATCACTGATCTAGAGGGATCAGTTTTTACAAGACCATTGGTCTCAGTGATTTTGACTTCCTGCTAACACAACCATCAACAAACAAGTCTATCTCCCTATTTTCACAAGACTTGTGTCAATGTGTGATTGGTTTTCAGGCACATTCCAAAGGTGCCATATACTGGAATTTTCTTCCCAAACTGACAATATTAAGAAGTTACATTCCTGACAAATTGACCATGATGAGATTCAAACCCAGGCCTCATGATCAGAAAGCAAATATTGTAACCCCTTGGCAACATGCCCATTCTTGCTATATAAGGTTTGCTATTATAGCAGAATAACACTAGTCTTATACACAGGTTCATTGAAAGTAAATTAGACTAAGTTTGATCAATACTAACAGAGGCAACTATTTATGGTGCTGTTATCAAATTCTCTATCTGTTCATTGAAAGGAATTTCTATAAAATCAAAGAAAAATGTGAGAACAGTACAGTTGTTTTTGTTTTTTTTTAATAAATCTGAATAATGTGTTTGAAAATTTATTGATCTTCAATTCTTAGCTTTTAATGAAAATATGTGAGTAAATTTAATGACTGAAACTGTGAATGAATACTTTTATTTTTAATTTTTATTCTATTGGGAACTTTCTTTTTGTATAGAGAAAGTTCAAGGGTAATTTCTGAAAGAAAGTGCAAAAAGTAGTTCAACTTAGTCTTTAATTCACCAACATATAGAGTTGTGTTGTTCATGCTGTATGTGTGTCTCAGTGATAATTTTTGTGTCCTACCTTGGCATGGTGGAAAAAAGGTCTAGCTTCTTGGGATCTACATCGTACATGCTGAGTTGAGTTTTTTCTTTTATGCAAGTCCAAAAGCTGAAAAAAGGTCACTTCTGCTAATTGGCTTTTCAATTCATGAATGCCTGGCAAAAGGTGTAACATCTGTTACAATAGATAAGGCACCATAAATCACTGAACATGTCAGTGGTTTATGAGGTTCGGTACTGGTGATTTTTTTCAATGAATGATGCCTGACTGTCAAGTAAGCCAGTTGAAGTTGATAGTCATCAAATGGAAGGAATTACTTAAATAATCAATAATGAAGAGGGGTAAACAACATAATCAAAGCATAAAAAATACTTATTTGTCATGCTGGCCTTCTATATGAGCTTCAAGGTTGTTTGCTTTACTTTAATCATTCCTATCAAATTGTGAAATGAAGAGCATTTTGAACAGGCATCCTTCCAGATTGTTTCACATGAACACAGGTGTCACCCCCCTACCAAGCACTTTTTCCTAGGACCTATGCTGTTTCTGATCTTCATTAATGATCTTCCTGCTGTCATCAGTTTCCAAATAGGCATTTATGCAGATGACATAACCATTTACTCTTGTCTTAATAGAAAATTTGTCAGAGCTGATAAACCTGGCTGCTGCTCTTGGATAAGACCTGCAATCAGTGGTTAGCTGGGGCAGGAAATGGCTTGTAAATTTTAATGCCACCAAAACAAAACTGCTCTCCTTTAACCATCATAGAGAAACTTTCCTGCCAGCCATCAGCATGGAGCTTATGGCCATATCACATTGAATACACCAGTTCTCGCCCGATCACTGAAGTTAAGCAACGTTGAGCCTGGTCAGTACTTAGATGGGTGACTGCTTGGGAACACCAGGTGCTGTAAGCGTTTAGTGACGGATGTGCATTGTGGTGCAGTGGATATCAGCTCGGAAAGAGAAATCGGTGAGCCGAGTTCAAATTCCAGTTGAATACCCTGCATTCACTTAAACACTGGTACCCTTGGGAAAAGTATTAATCTGTCCCTTCCCTCCAGTTATGGGTTAAATAACAGAGTAGGACTTGGGGACCCTGCCCTTAAAAACAAATCCCAATGAATCTTGATACTCGAAAAGAAAAAAGTATTACTAGACACAAAACTTATATAAAAAAACAACAACAATAAATTGTTGAAAGAAAAAGGTATTACCAGCAATAAATAAATAAAATTTAGTAGGCAATAAATGACCTGCCGAGGTTGATATGCCATAAAAACAAAACAACCAACCAACCAACCAACCAACCAACCAACCAACCAACCAACCATCAGCATGGCTGCTGCTCGTCTCCTGGAGAGCTACTCACTGCACCTCTTTGGCCTCTTTTTTTTTCAACTGACTTGAAGTGAAGTGACTACATCAAATTAGTAGCTGCATCTACTGCAAGGAAAGTTGGGTTACTGTGTCATGCCAGAAAGATTTTCTTGTCAATCTTGCACATTTCTAAATCTACCATTCATATGTGCATTGGATACTGTTGCCATATCTGGTCAGGTGCTTCTGTTCTTCATCTCAAGGTTCTTCATAAAATCCAGAGAAGAATCTGCAGTTTAATTGATTCTGACATTGCATCTCAACTTAGTCACCTTTCACCAGCATGACGCGACTTCCCTCTGTCTTTTCTACAAATATTTTCATGGCAACTGTTTTGACAAGCTTTTATTCTCTGATGCTCTGACCACATGAATATAAGCGTGCTAATAGATTGGCTTTTAAGTCCCGCCCAGCCACCACTTCAGATCCAACAGTTTCTTTTTTCGCACTTCACACCTGTAGAACTTTCTCCCATTTACGTGTTCCCTGATAACTAAAATCTTCAAAAATTTAAATGAAATGCCTATTGACATCTTATATTTTCTTAAATCCTGTTCACCTTTTATCCTTTCCTCAATACCACTTACATCCAGCCTTATCTCTCACTTTCAGTCTATGAAACCCTCTGTGTACTATTTGCATTCCCACCTTGCATAGGGTGAAATGATTTAAAGTCTCTTCTTACAAGTCTCTTTTTTTTCTCACTGTCCTTTTTTTCTCTCACACTCTGTCCTTTTTCTCTCTCACACTCAGTCCTTTTTCTCTCTCACACTCTGTCCTTTTTTTCTCTCACACTCTGTCCTTTTTTTCTCTCACACTCTGTCCTTTTCTCTCTCTCTCTGTTCTTTTTCTCTCTCTCTCTGTTCTTTTTCTCCCCCTCTCTGTTCTTTTTCTCCCCCTCTCTGTTCTTTTTCTCCTCCTCTCTGTTCTTTTTCTCCTCCTCTCTGTCCTTTTTCTCTCTCACTGTCCTTTTTTCTCTCTCTCTCTGCTCTTTTTTCTCTCTCTCTGTTCTTTCTCTCTCTCTCTCTGTTCTTTTTCTCCCTCTCTCTGTCCTTTTTTCTCTGTCTCTCTCTGTCTTTTTTCTCTGTCTCTCTCTGTCTATTTTTCTCTGTTTCTCTTTGTCTTTGTTTTCTGTCTCTCTCTGTCCCTTTATTTTTTTTCCTCTATCTCTTGCTGTCCCCTTTTTTCCTCTGTCTCTTGCTGTCCCTTTTTTCTCTGTCTCTCTCTCTCTGTCCTTTTTTCTGTCTTTTTCTCTCTGTTTTCTAACTCTCTCTCTCTTTTCTCTATCTCTTTTTCTCTCCTTTTTTCTCTTTCTCTCTCTCTTTTTCTCTTTCTCTCTCTCTTTTTTCTCTTTCTCTCTCTCCTTTTTTCTCTTTCTCTCTCTCCTTCTTTCTCTTTCTCTCTCTCCTTTTTTCTCTTTGCATGACACTTATATGTAAGTACTTTATTACTTTGGAAACTGTTAAATTCATATTAACATTCAACATGATCAAACAAAGTTTTTTCTTTCCTTTATAACTATGTCAACAAAACACTAATAATTCTGTAAACACATTTATCAATATATTTTATGAGTTTTCAATTGGAATCTGTGACACCTTTTATTTACCTTCAACAACTGTAATAGTACATTGCTCTATCAAACTGCTGTCAATGTTGTCCAATCCATTACACTTTGTGTCCTTACTTACCAAGACTCACATGAGTCCATGAAATATAATTTATTGAACAGTTAATACCATGAGTTGTACAAATGATTATTTGTCCCATCCAGTTACATACTTTACAACTAAGTGATTTTCAATGGAAATGAACCACTAATAAATGTTGGTCTTCATTCAAAAGCATTGCAGTGGATATGGAAGAGTTTAGAAGGAGTTCTTCATTTATAATATCCTCTTGGAGAGCTTAAACACATACTGCTCTGAATTTTGCCATTTTAATAAACATTAATAGATTTGCCTGTTGTTCAGTTCCTACTCCTCTTTGGTCTTTTGAACAGTTTTATCCATTTTTTTTTTTTTTGGTTCCTTCTAAAGTCTTTTCTTCTTTTTCACTTCCAGTGGCCCCTTGAGTCTTTTCTTGTCTGGAGTGGCACCTCTTATTCTGAAACCCTCTATCTGGAATACTCTTGGACTTGTACAAAAAAATAATTTGAAAAAAAAAAAAAACAATGAAAAGCATTGAGAATTGGAATATTACACCATTTTTCTTAACACTTTGCAGAACACAAGACAGTATGTTTCTTTGATGACCAGAACACAAGATGACCAGAACACAAGATGACCAGAACACAAGATGACCAGAACACAAGACAGTATGTTTCTTTGATGACCAGAACACAAGATGACCAGAACACAAGATGACCAGAACACAAGACAGTATGTTTCTTTGATGACCAGAACACAAGATGACCAGAACACAAGATGACCAGAACACAAGATGACTATAGAACACAAGACAGTATGTTTCTTTGATGACAGAACACAAGATGACCAGAACACAAGATGACCAGAACACAAGATGACCAGAACACAAGACAGTATGTTTCTTTGATGACCAGAACACAAGATGACCAGACACAAGATGACCAGAACACAAGACAGTATGTTTCTTTGATGACCAGAACACAAGATGACCAGAACACAAGATGACCAGAACACAAGACAGTATGTTTCTTTGATGACCAAGAACTACAAGATGACCAGAACACAAGATGACCAGAACACAAGATGACCAGAACACAAGACAGTATGTTTCTTTGATGACCAGAACACAAGATGACCAGAACACAAGATGACAATGGAGAACACAAGACAGTATGTTTCTTTGATGACCAGAACACAAGATGACCAGAACACAAGATGACCAGAACTTGGCACTGCAAGACAGTATGTTTCTTTGATGACCAGAACACAAATGCAAACCAAAACCTTTAAGACAGTATGTTTTTCTTTGATGACCAGAACACAAGATGACCAGAACACAAGACAGTATGTTTCTTTGATGACCAGAACACAAGATGACCAGAACACAAGATGACCAGAACACAAGACAGTATGTTTCTTTGATGACCAGAACACAAGATGACAGAACACAAGACAGTATGTTTCTTTGATGACCAGAACACAAGATGACCAGAACACAAGATGACCAGAACACAAGACAGTATGTTTCTTTGATGACCAGAACACAAGATGACCAGAACACAAGACAGTATGTTTCTTTGATGACAGAACACAAGATGACCAGAACACAAGATGACCAGAACACAAGATGACCAGAACACAAGACAGTATATTTCTTTGATGACCAGAACACAAGATGACCAGAACACAAGACAGTATGTTTCTTTGATGACCAGAACACAAGATGACCAGAACACAAGATGACCAGGGCATGCAAGACAGTATGTTTCTTTGATGACCAGAACACAAGATGACCAGAACACAAGACAGTATGTTTCTTTGATGACCAGAACACAAGATGACCAGAACTACAAGATGACCAGAACACAAGACAGTATGTTTCTTTGATGACCAGAACACAAGATGACCAGAACACAAGATGACCAGAACACAGAACAGTATGTTTCTTTGATGACCAGAACACAAGATGACCAGAACACAAGATGATATGTTTCTTTGATGACCAGAACACAAGATGACCAGAACACAAGATGACCAGAACACAAGACAGTATGTTTCTTTGATGACCAGAACACAAGATGACCAGAACACAAGACAGTATGTTTCTTTGATGACCAAGGAGGCACAAGATGACCAGAACACAAGACAGTATGTTTCTTGCAGTGAACCAGAACACAAGATGACCAGAACACAAGACAGTATGTTTCTTTGATGACCAGAACACAAGATGACCAGAACACAAGATGACCAGAACACAAGATGACCAGAACACAAGACAGTATGTTTCTTTGATGACCAGAACACAAGATGACCAGAACACAAGACAGTATGTTTCTTTGATGACCAGAGAACACAAGATGACAGCCAGAACACAAGATGACCAGAACACAAGACAGTATGTTTCTTCTTTGATGACCAGAACACAAGATGACCAGAACACAAGACAGTATGTTTCTTTGATGACAGAACACAAGATGACCAGAACACAAGACAGTATGTTTCTTTGGTAATGAAACCACAGATGACCAGAACACAAGACAGTATGTTTCTTTGATAACCAGAACTGAATGACCAGAACACAAGATGACCAGAACACAAGACAGTATGTTTCTTTGATGACTAGAACACAAGATGACCAGAACACAAATTAATGGAGACACAAGACAGTATGTTTCTTTGATGACCAGGCCACAAGATGACCAGAACACAAGACAGTATGTTCTTTGATGATAGAACTAGATGACCAGAACACAAGATGACCTGAACTTTTCAAGACAGTATGTTTCTTTGATGACCAAGACACAGATGACCAGAACACAAGATGACAGAACACAAGACAGTATGTTTCTTGATAAGTAGAACACAAGATGACCAGAACACAAGATGACCAGAACACAAAGACAGTAGCATTTTTCTTTGATGACCAGAACACAAGATGACCAGAACACAAGATGACCAGAACACAAGACAGTATGTTTCTTTGATGACCAGAACACAAGATGACCAGAACAAGATGACCAGAACACAAGACAGTATGTTTCTTTGATGACCAGAACACAAGATGACCAGAACACAAGATGACCAGAACACAAGACAGTATGTTTCTTTGACAAAAAGAAGCCAGAACACAAAATGTGCAGAACACAAGATGACCAGAACACAAGACAGTATGTTTCTTTGATGACCAGAACACAAGATGACCAGAACACAAGACAGTATGTTTCTTTGATGACCAGAACACAAGATGACCAGAACACAAGACAGTATGTTTCTTTGATGACCAGAACACAAGATGGCCAGAACACAAGATGACCAGAACACAAGTCAGTATGTTTCTTTGATGACCAGAACACAAGATGACCAGAACACAAGATGACCAGAACCACAAGACCAGTATGTTTCTTTGATGACCAGAACACAAGATGACCAGAACACAAGATGACCAGAACACAAGACAGTATGTTTCTTTGATGACCAGAACACAAGATGACCAGAACACAAGACAGTATGTTTCTTTGATGACCAGAACACAAGATGACCAGAACACAAGATGACCAGAACACAAGATGACCAGAACACAAGACAGTATGTTTCTTTGATGACCAGAACTTCAAAGATGACCAGAACACAAGATGACCAGAACACAAGACAGTATGTTTCTTTGATGACCAGAACACAAGATGACCAGAACACAAGATGACCAGAACACAAGATGACCAGAACACAAGACAGTATGTTTCTTTGATGACCAGAACACAAGATGACCAGAACACAAGATGACCAGAACACAAGACAGTATGTTTCTTTGATGACCAGAACACAAGATGACCAGAACACAAGATGACCAGAACACAAGACAGTATGTTTCTTTGATGACAGAACACAAGATGACCAGAACACAAGACAGTATGTTTCTTTGATGACCAGAACACAAGATGACCAGAACACAAGATGACCAGAACACAAGACAGTATGTTTCTTTGATGACCAGAACACAAGATGACCAGAACAAGATGACCAGAACACAAGATGACCAGAACACAAGACAGTATGTTTCTTTGATGACCAGAACACAAGATGACCAGAACCTTACAAGACAGTATGTTTCTTTGATGACCAGAACACAAGATGACCAGAACACAAGATGACCAGAACACAAGATGACCAGAACACAAGATGACCAGAACACAAGACAGTATGTTTCTTTGATGACCAGAACACAGGAATGACCAGAACACAAGATGACCAGAACCTTACAAGACAGTATGTTTCTGTGATGACCAGAACACAAGATGACCAGAACACAAGATGACCAGAACACAAGACAGTATGTTTCTTTGATGACCAGAACACAAGATGACCAGAACACAAGATGACCAGAACACAAGATGACCAGAACACAAGATGACCAGAACACAAGACAGTATGTTTCTTTGATGACCAGAACACAAGATGACCAGAACACAAGACAGTATGTTTCTTTGATGACCAGAACACAAGATGACCAGAACACAAGATGACCAGAACACAAGACAGTATGTTCTTTGATGACCAGAACACAAGATGACCAGAACACAAGACAGTATGTTTCTTTGATGACCAGAACACAAGATGACCAGAACACAAGATGACCAGAACACAAGACAGTATGTTTCTTTGATGACCAGAACACAAAGAGATGACCAGAACACAAGATGACCAGAACACAAGATGACCAGAACACCAAATATTACACTTTCAGATTACCATTTATTTTGATTGACACAGAATTCTCTAAATGATAAAAATTGCAGTTTCCTATAAGATTTCAAAAGTTACCTTGAGCAGTTCTATGCTTCGAAAGGTTAGAACTTCTGCAACAACAGAAGTACAAATTTGAGTGAAATACAACAAGATATTGGAGAAAAATATACACTGTTCAATAAAGTTGACTTGAAAAATCAATTTTAAATTAATAACCTGAAGGTGGCGTTTTTTTCTCTGAATTACCCATGGAACATAACTTTAGAAGATTAAAGCATTTATGAATTTGGCAGTATAATATCTGAGTTCAATCTCTGGGCTGAGTAATACAGGGAAATAGGGTGAGCAAAGATTGAGCAGCACTAAGAAACGAAATGAGATATCCCTTAATGTCGACAGTATAGCAAGAACAATCTACTTTCCTCTTGTAGATTAAGTAATGGGTTCAGTTTTAAATACTTTGAAGGCTACCAGGATGAACAGGTACCTTTAAAAAAAGGGGGGGGAGAATTCAACTAACAAAGTTTTGTGATAATATCAACAAAGATGAGGGTATTAGTTTGATTGTAAATAATGTAACTTTTATGTTATCTAATATAAGATGATAAAGATGTGTACAGTGGTGGCATCCTAACAGTTCACACAAACTGATTCTTAAAAAATATAAAAATGTAGCAAACTGGTTGTTTGATTATTCAAAAATAATCTTATGCATTAAGAGTCAATGGTTTAGGTAAAATGTTAGTTAAGCTAAGTTTGCATGTGTGCCTAGTAAAACTCTATGAGAAAAATGCATCCTACTGTTTTGAAGTTAAAAAAGTTGCAAATCTTCTAGCCATTAATTTGATAGGTCTTCTATAGGATCTTTGGGACTGCAGTGATTCAATCCAAAATGTGGCTGAGAAATCCTAACCCAGCTGATGACACTCGAGTCAAAAAAACATCATACTTCTAAACAGAAACATAAGAAGAGAGTTAAATCTGGAAATCTAAATCTAAACTTATTTATAAATGAATGGAACTTTATTTGTGTGTGTGTGTCTGTGTCTCTGTGTGTGTGTGTATCCGTTACCTATAGACTCCAAAACGGCGGAACCGATTTTCTTGAAAATTTACACAGTTGTACTATAAGCACCTGTGAGTGTTCTTAGCTAGGTTTTGTGTCGAGGTACCTCCGATAAATATCAGAAATCGATAATCGAAAAAATCGGTTTATAGAAGGATTGGTCCGATTTTGATCAAATTTCATACACTCATAGACAAAGACATAAGAAACGATATTCAGAAGTTTCAAGGTTGCAGTTCTTACAATAGTGCAGAAAATCAATAATATATATATGTATAAATCGATACCAGGAAATCAAAATTTGACTTACATCCATTCATTTTTCTTTCTGTCTACAGTTTCGATTTAACTGGAAACATTTTAGTCTTTTGTGCCAACGTCCAAAGAATCTGAGCTCCAGGACCATGGATTAGTTTGAAAGCTTTCATTACACCTGAGCAACGCCGGGCTATACTGCTAGTATCTTAATAAATAAATGCTTTCTATTAAATTATCCAAATGGTTTAATTCTTTTTGATACTATAAAATGATTTGTTTCCATTCTAAGATTGAAAAGAAAATAAGTGGAATAGGTTCCTAAAGATTAGCTGCCTCTATGGAATCGGTTCTTGGAAATTTAGGGTGCCACCACTGGATGTGCATGTTTTGTAATGGATAACATTATGGAAAGTAGACTAGGGGATCATTTAAAATTCTGAGCTAGTTACTTTCATACAAATGCCCTTTGGAAAGAATAGATCTTTCTTCCTTCCTCTACCAGCTATAGGGTAACTTTTAAGATAGACTGGTCTCTGTAGTTGTGTGTAGCAATGAAAACTCTACTTTCCAAACTGGAGATTGTAACAGAAAATCCCACCAGTGTCTTCCCCAAGAATTCAAGGTAAATTATAAATAAAGAAGGAATCTAGAGTCATGATTGCCTATGTCTTGAAGGGACACACACAGGCACACAAATCTGTGTGTGTGTATTTGTACACCTTTTCCTGACTAACCTTTATCACCCACTTCTTTTTCTATCCTTTCGGTATACTAGAATTTTCTTCATTTTATACTCAACTGGGGTTGAACAATGCATGTCTCTAATAGGCATGTTGAAATAGCTATTCTCCAATTGTAAATCTGAATTTACAGATGAAATATATATGTGTATATATATAATGTTTATGGGCAGGATTCTTTTTTATATAAGTTTCATTAAAAATGACTGAAAAGGTATTGTTGTTAAGTTTTTTTTTTTTTAATTTAGTTTTTCTTGTGTTCTTATAAATTTCTTTTCTGAACATAAATTATAGATGTAAATTATGCAGAAATTGTACAAATGTTTTGTATGTCTGAGCACTTTCAGCTATACTTTTACCCATTATCAAGGATGATTTTATTTTTACTTTTAACAGAATGGAAGCATTATTAATAAAAACAAAGTCAATGATAATATCAACTATGAACACGGCTACAATGTACTGACCGTGTTTGGAAAATGAAACATTCCTATAAATCTAGATACGTACATAAAGCAATCCAAACATTCAGTTAAAAGTAAAAAAATAAAATTTCTTATGCAAGACACTGCGGTCATCAATAAGGCCACTACAGTAGGCATCAAAATACACATTCATAATCACACTTTACTGGGCTGGTCATGTCATTCACTTTGAGGGCATCAGAATACACAAACAAATGTTCTATAACATCCAACCATAGCATAAACCAAAGCAGCACTTTAGGAGCTGCTTTAAAAGAGTTTCTTGCTGTCTGAGTTATGAGTTGGGAAAACAGCTGCTTGTGATCAATGTAAGGGGAGGTGCTGTGGATTTTTGCCAAAAAACGCCTATTAGATGACACTATTTAAGCCTATAAAAAGGCAATTTTATTTTTCTCTCCCTCTTCTGCATCCAGATATAGTCAAACGACGTAGATAAGGAACACTGCTGCTGAGACACATTTGCATACTTGGTCCTCTTTTGACATTTGAACTCTCTCACATGCACATACAAATGTTATCACACATGCTTGTCACACACACACACAACTAGTTTTAATGTTTCTTCCTTTCATTTCAGTTACATACACATGTAATTACTTTTGGTTAATAACATGCATTACCATTTGTTTTATATTTTGCATATTTATTTTTATCTGGACTCACATTGAGTCTGCCAATATCGTTTGTGGGATAAATGTTCCAGGTCACCTTAAATATTTACTATACAATCTACACACACTCATATCCAAAGTGTTGATAGCTGCAACTAGTGAATTATTTTTACCCAAACATACTATCATTCATAAAGGCACTAAAACATTCCAAGAACATGCAATGAGTTGGGCAAATATCAAAGTGGAAGGTTAGGAAAGGTGAAATAATTGACCCAGTAACTCATCTATTGAAATAATAGAGCAAAGAATGGATTTGTATCAAGTCTTTGTTAATTTAACAAAAGAATTTGATAGATTCAACAGGATTACTTTGTGAGGAAAATATTTAGAAATCTTGTTTGCCCAGAAAAATTTATAAACATACTTTGATGTTTTCAGGATGATATGAAAGTGTGGGTAAATGTTGGTGGTAAGCTGCCTGAACCATTTTAAGTAAAGAAACGAGTGAAGCAGGGGGGCACACACACACACACACACGTGTGTGTGTGTGTGTGTGTGTGTGTGTGTGAAGGAAATTACTGGAAAGTAATTAACACTCGCCTAAAGTGAGCTGAATAAAATGCTCCTCTTACCAATAACAATTCCACCGAACTTCTCTACAGCATATGACTTCATTGAACTTTTGTCCTTTTGAATTTATATTTTAATTGGGGTCATCAGGAGAGAATGTGCACCGTTTCGGGGCCTTCCTCTCAAAACGGTAAAGAAACAAGTGAAGCAGGACACACACACACACACACACGTGTGTGTGTGTGATTAACTCGGCTGTTATGAAGGTAGTTACATGTATTTGAAGTAAATGCCCATTTGTTTTTATTTTTAAACATTGTAAATTAAATCTTATTAGAGAATTCACAAAAAAATTCTTGTATATGCAGGACACTGTTTAAAATAAAAATGAGGCATCTATTTCAAATATGAGAATCCGCTAAAATAATGCTTGAAGTAGTAAAAGTGTTAGATCAAATATAAATCCATTAGTACTTTAAAAATATATTTGTCCTACACACAGGGTTAAGAGGATGCCAAATACAGGTAAAAGTTGCCTATATGTGATTATCTCTACAGCTTTTATTGGTTCTTTTGAAATTGTATTTTCTATTTCTGGAATATTTGTTGAAAGAATCGGGTATTCATATGATCTAATGTTAATCATAATGTAACCAAGTGTGATAAAATCTGTTTTTTTTGTTTTTTTTGCATAAAAGAGCAGTCACTGATAAACTTATATTTTTGTCACGGCTTTTAAGTAAGTCTGTCAATAGTGTTAAACAAAGCAGAACAGTTTGGAATAAAAGCTCTGTAATAATTTATAAATCCTGCCGACTGATTGAAAAGAGGTTGGTTCATACAGTGAAATTAGTGATGGTTTCACTTTTAAAAAGTAAAATCTGATCGACAACATTTTGTGGCCAATAAAAAAAAAAATGGCAAAGAGGTAAGGAAATGGATTTTTATTTCTACCTCTCCTTCACTTTTTTTTTTTTTTTTTTTCACTTACTGGCTTCTTTTGGTGTGTAATTGATGGCTCTTTAGGTTCTTTTCATAAATTTGTGAATTGCCATGACTTCTTGCAGAAAAATATATTGAAGTAGTTTCCTGTTACTGCATTTGTTTTTTTTTTTAATTCAGCATTATTCTCTTAGACTAACTGCCACCCAAAGCTACAGAGCCCAGTCTATGTAGGTATTTAACCCATAGCTGAGGTTAGGAGAGGAAAAGAAATGGGTTTTATTCCCTTTCCCAAGGTTATTAGCATGAATTTGAACTTGTTGATTTCACATTGCACTGATAACTGTTATGCTATCTACATATCCTGATTTTCACCTCAATTTCATAAACAGTTTGTGAGTCATATTAACATTTCTTTTATATATAATCATTTATTCATTTATTTTCTTTGTATTGTATTTTTGGTGCATATATGACACAATAAGTACAGTCAAGTGGGCCTTAAATGATATCAGTCTGAAGTGTTGGGGAATTTTATATCTGGAAGATAGTTTTTTTTAAGTTTGGTGTTCAAAAATGGTGACTCTTGACCAAAGGGGAAGAAAATAATTAATGAGAGGCACTTGAGATTGAGCAACAAATAGGCATTAATTATTTTAGATTTATCTCTGTATCTGTGCTGATGGCACAACTATTTACTCCTGTCGTAATAATAATTCTGATTAGTTTGATAAGGTCAAATTGGTAGCTGATCTCAAATGACCTAGAGTCTGTTGCTAATTGGAGAATTGAATGGCTAATCAATTTTAATGCCTCCACAGTGAAACGGCTCTCTTTTAATCATCTGAGAGAATCGTTTGCCTTCTATCAGCATGACTGGTACTAACCTCCAGGAGAATAACTCATTGCAACTTCTCAGGCTAATGTTTTCTACTGACATCAAGTGGAAAATGTTATACTGAATCAACTGCTGGGGTCTGCGACTAGAAAACTAGGTTCACTCTCATGCTAGTCGATTTTTCTTGTCAGAATCTCTTACATATTTTTAAGTCTTCAATTTATCCATGCTTTGAATATAACTTCCACATCTGTTCTCGTACTTCCATGCATTCAGAGATTCTTTATATAATCCAAAGAAGAATCTGCAAAATATTGGTCCTCTTAGCTTCAGTCACTTTCCCACGGCTGTAACATAACATCCTGTGCCTTTTCTATAGCTACTTTCATGGTAAATGTTCTGATGGACTTTCCTCTATGGTACGTAGACTTTATGAATTTAAGCACAGTACTTGATTGGCAGCAAGGTCTCATTATTTTTACCATTGAAGTGGCTAGATGTAAATTTAAATACTTTTATGATAAATGTTTTGATGAGCTCTCCTCTATGGTACCTAAATTTTAAAGAATTTAATCACAATACAAGATTTGACAGCATTGTCTCACCATTTTACATTACCAGATGTTTTAATTGTAAAAGTTGAATAAAAACTGAGGATATATAGAGGATCAAACGCACACGCACACACACACACACACACACACACACACACACACACACACACTTATTAGGACCTCAAATAAGTTGTTGCTGATTTTTCATGAAAAGTAATATTTAATTTACAAAAATAAAAAACATGTCACTGAAAGTATTGTCCATTACTAGCCACTACTTTTTCCTTTCTTTATGGCAGCATTTGAATTCCATGTTGAAAAATGACATGGCTTTTGAGGCTAACCACAAGTCAACACATTTTTTTGCATCTTCATTAGAATGAAAATGCTGCTCAGCCAGGCCATGTGCTATCAATTGGTACAAGAGATGATCAGACAGGGCAATCCCTTGTGAATACAGTAGGTGGAGTAGGACTTCTTATTTAATCTTTCCAAATAGGTTTTCACCCATTTTGCAACATGTAGCCTAGCATTGTCATGTTGTAAAATCGCTCTGTAATGTCTCTGCTCATATAGTGACTGTTTTTCCTTCAATGTTCAGCTTAAATGCATCAGTTGTAGTTGATAGCAATCTCCTTTGATTGGTTTGAGCAGCTCATAATAAACTACACCCAGTTGATCCCACCAAATGCAGATCAGGAGCTTCGAGCATGGATATTTGGCTTTGCCACTGATGTTGATGCATGGCCAGGCTTATCTATGCTTAGGGTTATTATAATGTATCCACTTTTCATTTTCAGTCACAATACAATACAAAAAAAACCTTTCTTTTTCTGCTGTTGAAACTGCTGCTCACAAATGACAAGACACCGTTTGATATCTCTCAGCTTCAACTCATATGGCACCCAATGCTCTTGCTTATGAATCATTACCAATGCTTTCAAATGTTTTAAAACTGTTGTGTGATCAGCTTCTACTGATTCTTCAAGATCAGCTTGCACCTGACATGAGTCTTCATGAAGTAATACCTTTAATTCTTCGTCTTCAAACTTTTTCGGTGTGCCAGTGTTCTTTATCTTTAACATCAAAATCATTATTTTCAAAGCATCTAAACCAATCTCTGCATGTTGTTTCTGACAGAACATGGTCACTGTAAGTCTCAACAAGAATTATGTATGCTTCAGCTGCAGATTTCTTTTGAATAAAGTAGTACAGTAAAATTATCTGCAAATACACTTTCTTTGACATGAAATCTGACATGTTTAATGCTATCAAAAAGCAAAGTTGTTTACACTTCAGCAAAATGACATACACTGAATTTCAAGCTTGCTTTTATTACTTCCTTATACATGTGTTACCATCTGAAATTACATGCACACAGTTTTGGAAATGCCATCTGTTGAAAAACAGCAAGAACCTATTCAAGGTCCTAATATATATTATATGAATTAATTTAATGTATTTATAATATTAATTTTAAATATTGATAAAATATTAATATAGAAAAATATTGATAATTGATTTAATATATAAATTATATAAGGATCATATATAAAGCATATACATTTAATATTTTTATAATACAATTCCTAAACTTATCTATTAGTAAAAAAATAAAATAAGCTCTTTTTTTTCGTGGAATGGTTATAGGCCTCCACTAAAAAAATGTTAAGTTCCATGGGTTAAAAAAGTTTGAAAACCACTGATTTACACTATTTACATTCGGGCTACTGTCCTCATCTTTGTTATTGGTTGCATGTTTTGTCTGTTGGAACTTCTGGCCTTTCAGTTATATATTTATCTGAGTAAACTCCAGGGAACTTTGAACTGAATTCTTATAGTTTTTATTTTTAGTATTGTTTAGTTATTTCTTACCCTATTTCTGCTGTGTCCAGCACAGTGATTGAACTGCCCAACTCAGTGATTGAACTCACAATTATTATGTTACCAAATTCATGAACCAATGCTTTAATCTATTAGGACAATTCTATGTAGAGAACTTGGAGTCTTAAACCTAACTTGCCTGCCTGCTGATTAGTGCTGCTGCTATTTGTATTGCTTGACTGCACTCACTGAAGCTTTTCTCTTTTAAAGCTGCTGCTATTGGAGACTTGTTGTCATTTCTCTTAGAAGTAAAAATCAAACATTTGTCAGAGAAATTATAGAAGATTCTGTTTTTTGTTTTTCTGGTTCATTTGATTTAAAAAGAAATAATTGTTTTGTTCAGAAAGTTTTTGAAGCGCCCCTTGTGTTATTGCTTTCAGTTTTGAGCGATTTTTGTCAATAAAAATGTACTGAGTCACACTTGTTTGATATCGCAGATTGGCAAAGGAACTGAATGGGTTGGGTGGAAGACCTCATGGTATCTATTGTATATAAAGTTGGGAGTTAACAAATCGATACAAAATCATCGAAGATATAGAACATAGGAATAAGGATGGTCTTCAACACAACCCATTATAAATTTTGAGGTGTTTTAGGTAAATATCATCATTAGTTTCCTTTTTAATGTATTGTTTTAATTTACTAAGCTTAGTTTGGCATGATGTTGTAACTATGGGAGCCCCTAGTGATGACTGAACTCTTCTGTTGTAATGATTTATTAGACCAACTTACTAATACCCTGAGGTGTCTTTTTGAATTTACTGTTTCTGAGATGGATGTTTACCTGTTTCAGTCAATACATTCTGAAGCCCACCTAGTTATTTTTTTTTATGTGATGTCTCCTTAGGATGTGGGCAGTCATGGTTCTCCACAATTTCCTTGGAGCTCTTAGCAGTCTTTTTGCTATCCCTCCCAATCCCTATTCTGTTAACCATTTACACAAGCTTGTTAGGAAGGTTACATGTTATTTCCCTCTTGCCTTTGTCATGTAAGTGTCAAATTCTCTAAGCTCACTTTCCTCATTATGTGTCTCAAAAATTTCAACTATCTCCTGATACATGTCATTTTTGTTTTTATTTTCCGTAAAGATTTCTCATTCCTCAAATGTTCTGTCCATAATATTCTTGGCATCCATCTTTAGAACCACATCTCTGTTGCCTCAAGCTTCCTCTTCATCTACGAAGAAATTGTCTAACATTCATCATCATATAGGTGTATCGATATTACAATTTATAGATAAATTAATAAAATTACTTTGGTGCGAACTTAGCATTTATTAAGTAAGCTGGTTGAGGACGACTCAAAGCCCTTGTCTTTTGCTGTGTGACTCCTGTCTCTGGATTTCTTCACTTAATCTCAGTCCTTCTATCTCGAGGCGGCAAGTACCATTTTTAAAGTCTTTGGTATGACCTGACTGGGGACTGAACCTGCAACCTCCTGCATCATAGGTGAACACTCTACCATTGTGCTGTGGCTGGTAACTAGCATTAATTCACCATAAATGTGTCGAATCTTGCAAGAAATGCTCTCGCAGATAAGGAAAACTAACTAGGAATTTAATTTCAAGGTATTTGGATCTATTTACGGGTGATGGGTAAATTGTCGCCATTTTGCATTTTTAATTTCTTGCATGCATGTTGTTTTTATTTTGTTTTTGTTTTTTATTCTGTTAACTGCACTGAGTAGTAGTCAGTTGGGCACTGTCTGTGAAAAAAAAAAAGGAGCACCATTCACTCTGCCAGATATTTTGAAATGGCATGCTCTACTGCTAGGAATTTGTGCCAGGAGCTCCAATACAAACATTTCAGAGTCTTTGGGTGTTAATTTTAGAACAGTGCAGAAGATATGGAAAGAGTTGGTATGCATCCAACCAACATCATGGTGTTCAGAGTGATCACTAGCAATGACATTATTATGCCTCCATTCATTTTCCCATAAGAAGCCTACATAATGTGCCTTGAGGAGGTAGTGCTGCCCTGGGTTAAAGGAATGGCTCCTGGAAGATCTGGCTACATGCCACACAAGCAAAAGGACCTAGTAATGGCTGTCAGACAATTTTTGTGGCCATGTCACCTCTTACATGTGGCCACCTAACTCCCCAGACTGTAACCCCATTGATTATGTGTGGGACACAGTTGAGTGAGAGCCCAACAAAACTCCTTGTAGCACCAAACATGAACTAAAGGCAAGGATTATGGCAGCATTCATCAACTTAAACAAGAGTCGCAGGAGATTCTAAAGTCATCTGGAGGTCATGATTGAAGCCAATGGTGATTTTATTGAATAAACTTACTCTTTAGTATTTCAAGATATATTTGTGTAATTTTGTTAAATATACCTGTTATAATTATGTCGGTATTATTTTCATTTTTCTGTGTAAGCAGGAATTATTTTTGTTAGCTTCAATACATTTACTATAGAATCAGCTAAATATCAAATAAAATTTGACACTTAGCTGATTGATGTTCAGCATCTTGGCTCCAGAGTTTTGTAGACAAACCTTTTTGCATTTGTTCAGTTCACTTATCAGGAGATTTTTTAGTAATTGACTGTTGTTTTTTTCCTCATTTTTCATTATTTTTATACTAAGTTTAATCTAATTATGTGCTATCATTTTGTATTAGGCTGATTTTTATTTTCTTTTGTGTGTCAGTGTGTTTTTTTTTCTTCTTTTTCCTCATTTTCTTGCCTTCTTATGCTCTTTTCCTTCAATTTTTCATATTTGGCTATGAGTGTCTTTGGAGTTTATTTTTGTTACTGGCTACATTTCTTAGGCCCTGGCAGCTTAACTGATAAATCAGTTAAGCTGCTTTTTGTTAATTTATTTTGTATTTTGATATCATTTAATATAAATTTTTGTTAACCTTATTTATAGTTTTTACTTTCTTGTCTTTAACATGTCTGAGTTTATCACTGTTTGTTAATACTTTAACTCAGTGGTTCCCAAAAAATTTTCTCTGTGCTACATTTTCAGAATTAAAATTTGCTTGTGCCTCATCAAAGGAAAGTCCAATTAAAAAGGAGTAAGTAGCTCTATGGCAAAGAAGGTGCAGAAAGAGGATTAAACTGAGATAACCATGAATTTGAAATCACAACATTATCATTGATAACTCTCTTCTCCAATCTGCAGACCCTAGTTACTATATTCTTAATACTCGATATAATGTAAAAATACCACAATGATAAAATTGGTCAAAAATTATTTATAACTATTTATACTGGGAATCATGCCTGCAATTACATTTAATCTATAATAATATTTTAAGTTAATAAATCATATTTATTTTTGGTATATGAATTTTTTGAAATTGTTTCAAAATCTTTGATTGTCTTTCAATCATTCTGCCTCACCTGCTATCCTCTTTTGTTGCCCCTATAAGGCATACCACATCGTTTTCGAATCACTGGTTTAACTTGTGGAAGACATTATTTATATGCAGACTATTGTGCTCATCTTTGTTGCTGTTATTGCAATGTTTTGACCTTTGTGTCTCCCAGCCTTTATCAGGTGCATATTGATTGAGATAACTTACAGAGAATTTTGAACAGCACCAATCTTTCATTATTTTAATGCATCTTCAGATTTTGGTGTCATGTTCTCTGTTTCTGTTTAAACATTTCTTAGATATTTAAATTTTTGTACTTGTTCAGTTTTAACATCTTCAATTCATAACATATCACTCAACAAATCCCAGACCTAACTAATAAAAACAACAACTTTTAGGCAAAATTCAACTTTATTCATCAACATAGTCACCTTCTAGGGGGATATACTGATTCCAATGCTTCTCTAACAATTCAATGCCTTTTTTGTAGAACAATTTGTCGTTGGCCTCAAAATATATCTCAGTTTTCAATATCACTTTTTCATGGGAGCCAAATCTCTTTCTCTTGAGCATTCTTTTGAGGTCTTCAAACAGCCAGTAGTTGCTGGGGGCCAGATCTGGAGAACAGGGTGAATGTGGAAGTGCAATTCATGTAGTTTTGCCATCGCTGTGATCAACTTGTGACATGGTGCGTTTTTTTGGTGAAAGATCACTTTTTCTTCTTTGTTTGTGGTTGTTTTTTTGATGATTTCTTCCTTCAAATGCAGCAATAATGCTATAAAATATTCACTATTTATGGTTTTTCCTTTCTCAAGGTGATTGACGAACAAAATATCTTGCACATTCCAAAATACGGAGGCCAAAACCTTGCCCACTGATGTTTGCATCTTTGGTCATTTGGGACGGTTTTCACCTACTACTGTCCACTAAGCTGACTGCTTATTTGACCAGAGTGAAGTGGTGGATCCATGTTTCATCCATTGTCACATATTTATGCAAAAACTCTTTCTTGTTGCATTGAAATAGTTGCAAACAACATGTTGCTTTTGATCAACTGTGAGCAAATGTGTCACCCATTTTGAATACAGATTTCTCATTGACAAATGTTCATGCAAAATGGTGAATACACTGCCTTCTGATATGTTTAAATCCTCTGCTTTCTCATGCAACTTCAATTTACGATTGGCCAAAACAAGTTTGTGGATTTGTGGATGTTTATGGTGATTTCTGGGATGACCAAAGCGTTCAGCATCATTTGTGTTTGTATGACTGCATTTAAAGTCAGCATACCACCTCTTAACTGTTGTTTTTGACAGAGCTGAGTCTGATTAACACTTATCTAGCCATTGCTTTGCTTGAACAGTATTTTTTCTGCATCAGAAAGCAATGCTTTATCAACACACAAAATTAACTGTAATTTGTAAACTAATAATTTGATTGGGCCCAAATTTTGTCACATGCTTAATAGCATGTGACAAAGTTTAGTACTTCATAAAAATCATATGGATTTTTTATCAGTAGCATCATCTATATCTCTGGCCCAGGACTTATTGAGTGATGTGTTAGATCACATCTTGACCTGTTTCTCCTGCTGAAAGCCAGTACAATTTGTTGTCTTATAATTGATGGTTAGTCCTTTCTTCATGCTTTTCTTTACTAGGAATTGTCTAGGAATTCCTGAGGTTTTCTTTCTGTGTCTGCCGTTAACACTGTCATCTGCATATCTTATGTCAAAAAGATTGTGACCATTGATAATAAATCCAAGTAGGATTTCTAGTTCTTTTAAAAATGTCTCGCTCTATCAGTTGCATCCTTGTGTACCTCCTATATTTTCTAATTTTGCATGCTTGATCAATTTATTGTCTATCTTTGCAGGTTGTTTGCTACCAGTTCTGGATTATTCTATCTTTCCAAATAAATTAAGTTTTCCTAGAAGTTTAAATATGTCTCCATATTATACCTTATCAAATATTTTTGTTTAGTCTATAGAAAATAGGTATAAATCCTTCTGAACTTTTATTTCTCTTTAATATCATTTGAACCAGAAATATTGTATTTCTTTTTCCAGTGTCTTTAATAATTTCTTTTGTCTTATTTCCAGTCTAATTCTGTTAGATGTTCTATTATGGATGTGCATTGTGGTGCAGTGGATATTGGCTTGGAATGAGAAATTGGAGAGCCAAGTTCAAATTCCAATTGAATTTGTTGCATTCACTTATGCGCAAATACCTTTGCGAAAGGTATTAATCCATCTCTTCTCCATTCAGCTATGGGTTAAATAGCAGGACAGATTGGGTTCTATAGTCTTGATTAGCAAGTAGTCTACCACAGAAAGTGATGGCAACCTCCTGTGGAAAAATCTTCTGTTTAGTCATTAATGTCTCTTTCGAGACATGATTACCCAAGCATGAATCACATATGGCACTTGACTGACTGTTCTATTATAAGAAAATCTGGGATACATTTTGTTATTATTCCAATAATTATTTGGAGGAGCATCTTCACCTTAATTTTTACGGTAACAACATTTCAGCCAATACTCTCTCCAGCCTGCCTTGTGTTTGAAGTTTGGAGTGCATGGTGAGTATCAGTATTTGTCATTTATTCTGCTTGATTCCACACACCCAATATTTAACTGACTGTTATTTTAGGCAAAACAGTTCTTCTCAAAGATGATGTAACTCCATGCCCAGTATCCCCACCAAAAATGAAATAATGCTAAATCCCAAAATGTATGAAGTCTTATGGTTAAGCTTTTCACTGCATATGATTTCTTTTGGACATATCAAAATCATTTTGGATCATGAAATTAAGAAAAAGCCAAAAAGATCTAAACTTATTTATAAATGGAACTTTGTCTGTGTGTGTGTGTGTGTGTGTGTGTTCGTTACCTATAGACTCCAAAACGGCTGAACCGATTTTCTTGAAAATTTACACAGTTGTACTATAAGCATCTGTGAGTGTTCTTAGCTAGGTTTTGTGTCGAGGTACCTTCGATAAATATTGAAAATCGATAATCGAAAAAATCAGGTTATAGAAGGAGTGTTCTGATTTTAATCAAATTTGATACACTCATAGACAAAGACATAAGAAATGATATTCAGAAGTTTCAAGGTTGCAGTTCTTACAATAGTGCAAAAAATTGATAATATATATATATAAAAGTCAAGATGTTTGTGTGTGTGTGTCTGTTTATCTGTATGTCCTTTATGCAAATCCACAATTTTTATCGGATTCTCACTAAACTTCACACAAATATTCTTTAAGCTGAGCCTGAGCTCCAGAACCATGGATTAGTTTTAAAGCTTTCATTACACCCAAGCAATGCCGGGCTATACTGCTAGTCTTTTATAAATGAATTTGCACATGCAGATGATTATCCTCATCTTTGTTGTTATCGCGTTTTACCCATTGTGCCCTCTGGCCATCAAGCGTATGTAACCTGCAGAGAATTCTGAACTGAACCCTCTATTTAATCTATGAGGTAGACTGTTCTCATTCCACTGCCTATGTCTAGGGATACCCAACACAGGGATTGAACTCACAATAACTATGTCACCAAATTTCAAAACACTTTAATTTACTAATGGGACAATTCTGTGTGGCGAACGTGGAGTTCTCTGTAGGTTACCCGGCTCAACATACCTGATGATCAGATGGTATAATGCCTGATAACAACAACAAAGGTGAAGATAATAGTCTACATGTAAACAGTGTAAATAATGATAACTTCTTATTCCTGTAATTTAGACAGATATAAAAGAATTTGAAGATTTCCTAGATTTTATAAATCTGCTAAATATAATTCCAGAAAAAGTAAAACCTTTTACAAAAGTTTTATTTTCAATGTACCCTGGTGGGACATTTTTTTTTTTTTTTAATTGTATTACCCCGAGCAAGGCGGTAACACCACTGATGTGCAGGGGGCTATGTAATAGTGAAAAGATTGTAAAAGAGAAAGCCGGAAACCACATCCTAAACAGGGAACAAGGGATGAGCCTCTTAACCTGTTCAATAGACGTGGGTGGAGTATGAACCGGGCGATAGATAGATCTATCTACTCCAATTGAAAAAAAAAAAAAGTGAGAAGATTGGAAAAGAGAAATCCGGAAACCACATCCTAAACAGGGAACAAGGGATGAGCCTCTTAACCTGTTCAATAGACATGGGTGGAGTGTGAACTGGGCGATAGATCTATCTACTCCAATTGAAAAAAAAACAAAGTGAGAAGATTGGAAAAGAGAAAGCCGGAAACCACATCCTAAACAGGGAACAAGGGATGAGCCTCTTAACCTGTTCAATAGACATGGGTGGAGTGTGAACCGGGCATGCTAGCAGCAATAGCAGATCCGATAAATTCAGTATAGAAAATTTACCAAATCTTGATTTGAATAATTAAAAATTGAATTGCTTTGTTTGAATAAAATGTCTTTTGTTTAAAAATAGCACGTATTACTTTTTTATGCATGTTTATTATTAAAAATATTTTTAAAAAATATTTAATTTATATATTAAAAAATATATTAATATATTTAAAAAAATATATTAATATATAATTTAATATATATAATATATATTTTAATATATATAAAATATGTATATTTAATATATTATTAAAAAATATATTAAAATATTTTTAAAAATATTTAATTTATATATTAACAGGAAATACATTGTGGTTAAGATATCAGCAACTGTATTTTTTTCCTTTTTTTCTGCATACAATGTGCAAAAAAGCACATGTGATACTCTGCCCTCATCAGGCACCAACTAGGGAAGGTAAAATTTTTGGTGGCTAAAGTGGTACTGCCTTACCTGGCACCACCAGTAGCTTTTGCCACCAGACAGAGTATTGTTTTTTGTGGTAGATGTGTTAGTATCTGTGACTTTTATGCAAGTGCAAGTTAGCTTTTCCAACATTGTGCTCAGTAAAATCTTTTGCTTTTGATTGTTAAACAAAACAACATGATCATAGTGACATGTAATGGAAAGTAAACAGAAGTGTTTCATGTCAGTGTAGAAGTCAAATAACTTACCTTTCAGCATGGCTGTCTCCTTTTGTCTCCCTGCAGGAAGGTGCCCATTCAAGAGTGGGGATATTGTGCTCAATATTTATGGAGCTCAATATACACACTGAAATTATCAGCCAATCAATACTTATAGAATGGACTTGCCTGTAACAGAATGGAATCTCCCAGGTTATTATTTAAACCACCTACCAATTTGACCTGGTGGCTTTTTGGTCAGTTATATTCAAATTCTATTCTAGTTGATTACTGGCTGGTTGTTCTTGAAGACTTTTACAGTCAGAAGTAGCATTTGGCTGTGAGCATGGTTTCAATTAACTTTGTTTATTTTGGATCTTGACCAGATCCAATTTGATGCCTGTTATGCTGTGATCTGGAGATAATGTAAAGCACTCTTCAGGCACTGGCCAGTGATGCCCACCTTCAAAAGGAAAGAAAAGGAATCTGTCATCTGATCTCAATATGTAGCACCTGGCATGTCTACCCCTTTTCCATGCATTCAGATCACAGAAATTTGTAGCAGTTTTTCTTTCGTTCATGCGCATTCTCCTTATTCTCTTCCCATGAACTGTTAAGTCTTCTAGGAGGACACACTCCTTTGAATCAGACCATGGTACAATGTCAGGATGATGTGCTCTAGAAACTGCACAGGTGTTCTATGATCCACTAAACATAAGCAACTGTATAAAAATTTAATTTATATACTAACAGGAAATAAATTGTGGCTTAGATATCAGCAACAGTATGAGTGGCTAGGAATGCTCTCAACAGTTATACTCTGCTCACTCTTTTCCAAATATTCTTTTTTGATGTTAGATTTCTGAAAGAAAGCATCACGAAAATCATCTTCAAAATAAATGTACATTGTACATTTTAGTTAATGGGCCATACACAATTTATTATATACAGTGGAGTGAAACAAATATTCGTACACATGAAAACTTGTATTTTAATGATTGTAAAACCCTTAACTGAAACAAAATTTGATATATTTTATGTATAAAGATACATATTACTAAAAGATAATAAAAATCTCAAATAATTCATATTTTAACAGAAATTAATGTATTATTTTCATTTTAAGGGGTGAAAAAAGTATTCGTACAAAACAACAAAAGCATATTAATTTAATTTAATACTTTGTGGAATATCCTTTATTCAGTTCAACAGCTACCAGTCTATTCCTGTACGTCTCAACTAATGATTTGCACACATTGACTGGTATTTTTTCCCATTCTTCTTGGCATATTGTCTTCAAATTCTCGATATATTTTGGGGCTCTTTTCACAATTTGAATTTTCAAATATCGCCTTAAATTCTCGATTGGGTTCAAGTCTGGGGACTGACTTGGCCATTGCAAGACATTAACGTTACTTTCAATGAATCATTTCTTTGTAGATCTAGCAGTATGCTTAGGATCATTATCTTTTTGAAGAATCCAATCAGGAGGTAGCCGAAGCTTCTCAACAGAAGTCATTAAATTGTCTTGCAGAATTTTCTGGTAGGTTTCGGCATTCATCTTACCATTTATTACTGATATTTTACCAATACCTTTTACAGAAAAACAGCCCCATATCATGATGCTGCCACCACCAAACTTTACAGTTGGCACAGTGTTCTTTGGTAAGTAGGCTTCACTGTCTTTCCTCCACACATGATTTCAATAATTATGACCAAACAACTCTATTTTAGTTTCATCAGTCCATAGTACTTTTTCCCAAAACGTACATTCTTTATTCTTATGCTCTTTAGCAAATTTTAGCCTAGCATCTCTGTGTTGTTTCAAAAGTAGTGGAGTCTTCCTTGGGCTACGTGATTTCAGACTGTTTCTGTGTAGTTCATTACTTATTGTACGTTTGGTTACTTTAATCCCAGATGCACTCAGATGTTCCTGCAGCTCTTCAAGGTAACCTGTGGATTTTGTTGGATCTGGCGTCCTAATATCCTTGCTGATCTTGGAGAAATCTTCCTCAGAGCATCTGTTCATCTTAGGTTTTCAATGCTGTTACGAGTCTTAAACCGCGCAATGAACAAAGCAATTGTAGTTAAAGGACTTTTCAGGTTTCTAGAAATTGTTCTATAACTATTCCCATCTTTCCAAAGAGACAAAGTCAGTTGTTTTTGTGAAATAGTCACTTCTTTCCCTTTAGGCATTATTAGAACCTTCTTGTAAGACTAGCCATTGCAGAATTCTCTGATAGTGGCTAATAGCGTTAACTATAGTTACTGATAACATTACTTGAAAATTCTAGAAAATACTACCATAAAATATTCGTTAAAATTGATTTGTACGAATACTTTTTTCACCCCTTAAAATGAAAATAATGCATTAATTTCTGTTAGAATAAGAATTATTTGAGATTATTATTATTTTTTAGCAGTGTGCATCTTTATACATAAAATATATTGAATTTTGTTTCAGTTAAGAGTTTTACAATCATTAAAATACAATTTTTCATGTGTACAAATATTTGTTTCACCCCACTGTGTGTATACATATATATATATATATATATATATATATATATATATATATATAATTTTATAAGACCTCAAGCTATTTCACTATATCTGAAAATAAATAACCAGCCAGGGAATACAGAACTAATCCATTCTGTCTTGTTGGGATTCAACAATGATGTCATATGTTTTAAAATAATTACTAACATATTTTCAGTAGGTCAGCTCCTAATGCAAGAAACTGTAATTCATTTGTAAATCAAAATTGTTTTGCCATATTTGCCATCAATTTACAAGTGGACAATCAATTTTCTCCCTTATCAGTCATTTTGTAATGTTTATCATTTCAATTTGTGTTTCTATCAGTGTCAAAAAATAACCAATCTCTATTTAGGCTATGTTATAGTGACCCCCATTTATGTCTTGTTTAATACTGTATTTAAAAAAAAAATTTCTATATTTTTTAAAAATTTTATATTTTAATTTGTTTTTTAGGTTTTTAGTTGTTAGTTATTAGTTGTTTCTTTTATTTTTTTTTTAATGTTTTTGTTTTGTATTTTCTGTTGTTTTTTGTTTTTGTTGTTTTTCTTTTGTTTTTATTCTCTTTGTTTCATTCTGTTTTTATTCTATATTTTTTCTTTTTCTTTTTGTTTTTTATTCTGTTTTTTTGTTTTGATTTTTTCTTTTTGCATTTGTTTGCTTTTTTTCTTTCCCTGATTGCTTTTGAATTTAACCCTCTAGGGCCATTCGTATCATATTTGATACAGTATGAAAACAAGCCTTGAAAGAAATATTTTCCTGAAAAATTTTTTAAGAGAAATATTTTATAAATTTCAAATGAAAGCAGTACTGACTGCTCAGTCAATGAATACCAAGTTTCCTTATAGGGAAATACCAAATGTTTCCTTATAGGGAAATACTGTATCAAATATGATACGAATGGCCCTAGAGGGTTAATTGTTCAGTAAGAATATTTAGAGTCTACTTAAGGTCTTACTGTATTTATCAGACAAGGGTAATTAAAAACATTGAATTGTTTTTTACTTAAGCCACTGCTCTAGAGTTTTACTATGTCATATATGCTAGTGAATTCTCAATACAGAAATTTATGTACAGACTGAATGATTAAAAATTTGGGTTATAAATAAAAGCAACAGCTGCAAATGTTTTGTGTTAATAGCCATTTTATAACCCAGTCTGAAACCCTCATTGCATTATAATGCATATCAATTTAACTTAGTCAAGGTGTAAACAGATTTTACTGTAACTAACACTGAGGCTTCTCATCTTTTGCATTTCTGGAGTGAAAACTAACAAAAGCTTTTCATTATACATTAATCTATTTAGACAAGTGTCCACATATTGGTTGCTATAATCATAAGATTTTATCTGGTGTATCCTTCTTCAGATGTCTGTATTCAGTAACTGTTGGGAATTTTAAACTGATCAGATGGTGAGTGAATCATTTGCGGAATAATGCCAGTATTAATTGCAAAAATTCTTGGTGTTTTCTTAAATACCCAACTAAGTACGAGATTAGATGTTAGGATCAAAACAAGGAAATGGGGATGCTCACTAGAATGAGTTAACAAGAATGTCTTTCTTTCAACCTTTGAATATCACCAGTAATGGAATTAACATGTCAAGTTAGGTTATGGTTGATTGGCTGGTTTTCTATAGCTTATCAACACTTTGAAGGTTATTTTTTTTTTAATCATTTCACCCCAAGCAAGGCATTCCACTGCCACTATTGCGCAGGGGGTTACATAGGGGAAAGTGATGAGAAAGAGTGGTTAGATATAGGAAATGTCAGAAGGAGGGTGATAGACAGGTAAGGATACTGAGGTTGGGTAGATGGGAAGAGTGTTTAAGAGAATGGATGCGAGTTAGTGTGTTAGGAGGTGTCTATTGACCTTACATTTAAACTCCTGGAGATTGTAGCTGTCGAGGAAGCAAGTGTATGGAAGGGAATTCCACAGGTGGGAAGTGTGAGGAAAGAAGCTGTTGGAGTAGAAATTGCAGTTGCATTTTATCGGTTTCACTGTAAAAGGGTGGGACCTAGTTGCTAATCTAGTATCTCGTGCAAATTCGTACCTATGGGGCACCAGTGATCTAAGTTCATCGGAGCAGAAGCCATGTTTAAAGCCAGAAATGTTTTAAAGATAATAATGTTTTAGTGATACAAGTTTTACTAATTAATCCATAACTTGGGGAAGATGTGGATTTACACCTTTCCCAAGGCTATATTCATGTAAGTGAGTATAATGAACCCAGCCGGAACTTGGAATTTTGATTTCCCATTCTGAGCTGTTATCATCATCTGAACATCCAAGCTTGCAGCACATGGCATTCTCAAGTGGTCACCCATTCAGCTACTGACCAGATTTGTTAGCTTAATATGGCACAAGGCTACAAATAATCTAAAAAGAGAGGATGGGAACGATTGTGTCAATGTTATATTATACACCTGGTTCTGGATCTCAATGTGATTGTTCTGATATAGAATGAACAATGAATATATATATTGTGTGTATTTGGGCAACAATCTCTCTTTTATACAGGTTTCATTAAAAATGACAGACAAAGAATTATCAAGTTTTTTATATAATTTTTCATGTATTCATATAATTTTTCTTTTCAGAACTCAAATTATATAAGAATTGTCCAAACCTTTTGTACTTTCGGGCGTCTTTAGCTATACTTTTAGCCATTATCAAGAACTTTGTTTTATTTGTTGATAATACATACATAATAGCATCATCCACATCTAAATCTAAACTTATTTTATAAATGGAACTTTGTGTGTCTGTGTGTGTGTGTGTTTGTTATCTATGGACTCCAAAATGACTGAACCAATTTTCTTGAAAATTTACACAGTTGTACTATAAGCATCTGTGAGTGTTCTTAGCTAGGTTTTGTGTCGAGGTACCTCCGATAAATATTGAAAATCAATAATCGAAAAAATCAGGTTATAGAAGGAGTGTTCTGATTTTAATCAAATTTGATACACTCATAGACAATGACATAAGAAACGATATTCAGAAGTTTCATGGTAGCAGTTCTTACAATAGTGCAGAAAATCGATAATATATATATATATATATATATATAAAAGTCAAGGTGTTTGTGTGTGTGTCTATTTATCTTGTCTGTATGTCCTTTATACAATTCCACAATTTTTATCCGACTCTCACCAAACTTAAAATTTTGACTTACATTCATTCATTTTTCTTTCAGTCTATGGTTTCGCTTTAACTGGAAACAACTATTGCGTTTTAGTCTTTCGTGCCAACATCCAAAAGTCTGAGCTCCAGGACCACGGATTAGTTTTCATTACACCTGAGCAACACCGGGCTATACTGCTAGTGTAAAATAAGATTAAAAATAATAGAGACATTACTAATAAAAAATCCTACACTTATAACATCAGTCATGAACACAGTAACAATCTGCTTACCATGTTCAGACTTAACATACACAAGACTCTATATGCATAAACTGTACACTTGTTTATTTACATGCGAAACAAAATTAATTCTTGATCATGGCTAAAAGTATAGTCAAAAGTGCTCAAAAGTACAAAACCTTTGGACAATTCTTATATAATTTGAGTTCTGAAAAGAAAAAATTATACGAACATATAAAAAAATTATATAAAAAACTTAATGATAATTCCTTGTCAGTCATTTTTAATGAAACCTGTGTGTGTGTGTGTGTGTATATCATTCTGGAAGAAAGGTAGACTTTGAAAAACAGTAGCCACTCTAGCGTGTACGCATCACTCATTCAGTAAAATGAATTGGAGCACTCGAGCTGTTGGGCGCGTAATATGATATGCACTAAAAAGACTGCCTTCTTCCACTGAACACCCCATGGCCCAGAGGTAGAGTCACCGACTGACGCCAATTCGGTCGGGTTTCGAGCCTGGGTTATGTAGCAATCAGAGTCTAACCGTACTGATGAGCTGTGATACAGCAAAACAGATCTGTCTTCGGATGACAAAATATATATATATATATATATATATATATATATATAAACATATTCTTATTCTTCGTGACTGTTGTGTGGAATAGGAGGGTAGCCAGAGCCAGAGAGAATCCCACACATGCAGAAGCTGTTAGGAAATCATTAACCAGTAGAAGTTTTCTGTTCTTTCTCTTTCTGTGTTCTGACTACTACTTCCCTTCGGCCAGAAACACTAGGCTTATACAACCCAAAATTCTACATGTTTTTGCTTTTTTGGGTTGTCGCATAATTGATGTCAATCATATTTTTGTTGGCTATTGCTTTTCAAGTCTTTGCCTGTTTTCTGCCTTCAATGTTAATCATATTTTTCTCAGTTATTGCCTTTCAAGCCTTTGTTACACTCTGCCGCTACAATCCACGGCAGGAATATTTTTATCAATCTTATTTTTGTCAGCTTTCACCTGTGTTTTCTGCTTCTGATGTCAATCACATCTTTGTCACCTATTGCCTTTGTTGTTACACTCTACCACCACCATCCACAGCCAGAATATTTTTTTATCAATCATATTTTTATCAGTCAAGATAATATATTACATTAAAACAGTCTTTCATATTGATAGGACATGTCTGCTTTGTTAACAAATATCTAAATATTTTTTTCAAACTTTCTTAAAAAAAAAATGTTAACTTTTCTTCCAACCCCAATACTATAACTGGGAATTGAACTAATTCATAATTCTCTGAATAAAATGAATCTTTTGAATCCAATACTGTACTTATTATATTTATGTTGACTAGAAATGTCTGAGAAAATTTCTGGGTTTTTCTATTTGAATTTTCTGAATCTTAATTATTCAGTTAATGATTTAACTCATGACAACTTCTGTGACAATAAAATATTCATAGAAATATTCATAGAAATATTCATAGAAATCCCTGTATCTCATTTTTAAATATTTAAGCTTAACAACTTTATCAAATATTGCAATAACAATCGTAAATATGAATGCTGGCTGTTACTTTAAGTGGGTACGAGATTAAAGTTTTGAAAATGACAACTTTTGCATTACATTGAAGTAGATGTTAAACACTTCTTTATTTCTTTTTCATTTTTTATGCAATCAAAATGAAATAATTTATCATTTATGATGTATTGGCAGATGTTAAACACTTCTTTCTTTCTACCCAAATCCCTGTCTTACAATCATTTCTCTTAATAATAATTTTAAAATAATTCAACAGATGATGTCGTTTTATTTATGGTAACTGAATTTTTGGTGATTGTCTTACTTGGTTTCTGCCATTTGATACTGTGTCTAAGAAATGGAACTTTTATTGTGCTCACCATCGAATCTTGGATTTTTGGCTGAGACCAAAGTGTAGGTATCTCTTCTTATCTCTTCTTATCTCTTCTTATCTGTCTCATCTGATTTTCTCTCTTCCTTTTTATCTTCCCTTTTCTTTCATTTTCTTGTTGAAACTAAGTTATGTCTTTTCCTCTCTTTCCATGTGATGAAGATAGAGTAGTTCATTATTTATGAGGTATTGGCAGAGTGTGTGGTGATACCGACTGAGCAAAAGTGAGGGACCGGATGTTCGCACCTTCACAACCAAAAAGCAAATGACTAAAAGTTGTCAGTGCGCATTCGGGTTCACACAGATGTTTCGGTTGAAAAATAAAAATTAATTAAATATTAAATTTCCAGTTTGTGAGCCTACACAAATTTTATTTATCAGCCAATGGGAAGCTCAGAATCAAATACGGATATGAATTCCCAAATGATAACCTGCGATTCAAAAAGTCGAAATAAAAAGCCGATACAGAAAGCATTGCCAGACAGGCCGACACACATGGATTGACTCGAGAGAGAGGAGTGTAATCAGTATCCCCTTGACCTAAGTCAAGTGGCTTACTATCCTAGCCTCCCTTCCCTCTCCTCTTATCTTTCACTGTCTCAAAACTACTTACTGACCTAAGAAGCAAATACATCAAAGACATTCCTTACTTACAACACTCTCACATTCCTATGCATTAATTCTCTTTTCAGCATTTTATTGCCATGAACATTTTAACATCCGTTGGACCTATACTTCAAGTATTACTTTAATTGTATAAACCTTAATTGATATGTGTATATATAAAATGTTATTTTTCAACTCAATTTGCTTTTCTTGACTTATAATCATTTTATGACTTATAGTGGGCTATCTACAACAAAACCAAATTCCGTCAATCTTCAACAATACACAACTACCCTTCACTAGGACGGACTCTCCACTATAAACTGGAAAAGAATGGATAACTCGCTATAAGTGTAATGGTTGTACAAACTGATGAAAGGAGGGACAAAGTGAATTTTAATAGGATTGTTTTTGTTTAGTGGCCTATCAACTTTTATGGGTCATTTAATGCTAAAATTTAAATATTTTGTGTGCAATTTAATTTTATTTTTGGATAATAATGGTTTAGTGATGCAAGTGTTACTAATTAACCCATAGTTTAAGGAGAAGAGGTGAATTTCCCAAGAGTATTTGCATGTAAATGAATATAATGAGCCCAAATGGAATTGAAACTCTTCTGGTAGTCGCAAGTGGTCACCAAAATACTAACCAGGCTTGATGTTGCTTAAATTTGGTGATCATATGGAAAGCAGGGTTTCAACGTGGTGTGACTGTAAACCATTATTGTATTGATGGTGTGGCCATTAGTGTAGAATTTGTCTTGCCACAAAGTGTGATTGGGTACTAATTTCCTCCTACGGTGACGTTTACTCTCTGTTCGATCTTCAAATTACCCAATTTCTGTGACTGGATTGATAAATCAATCACTTTGATCTAAACCCTATCTTATCCCATGTTGTGAATTGGTTGATCATAAGACAGGTAAAATCGAATGACCTTCGGGAACTGCTGTAGATGGTTAGACTGACTTGGTAGAAATTGTTCTTTGATTACCTACCCAGACCGATTAAATGAAGGTTTGAATAAAACACCTATTTTATATTATTGGTGTGAGTTCACATTTGCTTTTATTTATGGTTGACTTGTGAATCTGTAATGAGCCTTTCTCAGTTTTTGAAGAATCAAGACACAATGTGAGCGTTTCCCTGGCCGGCTGGTGGACATGCGTCTGTTGTATGTTTACAAAAAAAGTACATACTCATTTTTTATATTAAAAACTTATCTACATTTGTTTTTAGTCTACTTTACTCATAATTTATCGATTTTATTACTTATTAATGTTTTTCATATTTTTGATAGGTTTGCTATTTTTATTTTACATTGTATTATTTACAAGATAAGTATCAATTTTAAAATGTTAATATATTTAATATTTTTTGATAAGTATTACTGAGAAAGTTCAATTAATGGTAATGTAAAAAAAATGATAATTTGGCAGAGATAATGTATCGCTACTTTACACATTCAGGTTGGGTAGGCAGAAATATTCAATCACTGATCTTCACACTTGCAGGAGAAAGAGGGTGGTGGGTTTATGAGGTTTTTTTTTGTTTTTTTTTTAAAGTGAACGTTCAGTTTTATGTTAACTTAGCACAAATTAGTGTCATGTTAAAAGCAACAGCTCTCCACTGAGTTTGCATTCTGTTTTGATTGTTCTGTTTTAAAGGCATATCAACTCAGTCGGTTATTTAATGTGTAAACATACAATGTGACCTTCACCCAAGTTTTCCACTAACTGGCCAGGGATTACTCTAATATTTCTATTTTTGATCTTTTCTGAAAGCTGGGTAAGTGCCTGCTGCATGCTTACAAAGAGACAAATGCCACATTGGGGAATGATAATGCGAATCCTGTTTCTCATATCATATTTTATTCAGGGGTTTTCCTGCTCCCCTAGGTGGATAGTTAAATAACACTGGACAACTTCTGCTGTGTGGAGTTCATAGATCAGCTCTTTCCTCTCCTGAATCCTTGCCCATCTACACATCCCAAGGTGTGACTGGTAATATAAATGAACGGCATCAGAACCATGTGATGGATAAAAAACTGACCCATGATCCAGACTGTTATTATTGACCAGCAGAGGGATACACCCTATTTCTGATTTTGTTGACACTTGATCTCCAAAAAGTTCTCATGTCAAATCATTTTTGTATAGGGGCAAGGTCACTACAATCTAAATCTTATCTAAACTTATTTATAAATGGAAGTTTGTGTGTGTGTGTGTGTGTGTGCGTGTGTGTGTGTTCATTACCTATAGACTCCAAAATGGCTGGACCGATTTTCTTGAAAATTTACAAAGTTGTACTATAAGTGTCTGTGAGTGTTCTTAGCTAGGTTTTGTATTGAGGTACCCCCCCCGATAAATATCGAAAATTGATAATCAAAAAAATCGGGTTATAGAAGGAGTGGTCCAATTTTAATCAAATTTGATACACACATAGACAAAGACATAAGAAATGATATTCAGAAGTTTCAAGATTGCAGTTCTTACAATAGTGCAGAAAATTGATAATATATATATATATATATATATATATATATATATATAAAAGGCAAGATGTTTGTGTGTGTGTGTGTGTCTGTTTATCTGCCTGTATGTCTGTATTTTTTCAGCCCTTTTATTTTAGTTTTTGCTCCGGGTTTGGCTCTAAGTAGGTATAATTGTAGTTCTTAGTCTCAGCCATGATACCATTTACTCAGAGGACTTATTTAGCCTTCAAAATTCAGTTTACGACAAAAAAACTTATTTGATATCGATACCAGGAAATCAAAATTTGACTTACATCTATTCATTTTTCTTTCAGTTTACGGTTTCGCTTTAACTGGAATTTAGTCTTTCATGCCAATGTCCAAAAAGAGTCTGAGCTCCGGGACCATGGATTAGTTTTAAAGCTTTCATTACACCCGAGCAAAGCCGAGCTATACTGCTAGTCAATTATAATGCTTTACACTATATACCTTCTGAAACAGCTTTCTGTATTTTCATATACTCATGCTTTTTCAAGACTTGGGTGATCATGGCTTCCAAAATGTTGATATACGCTTGATGTTTCCAATTGATCTGTTTGTTTTGATGGAATCTCTCTCTCTCTCTCTCTCTTGTCATTTATTGGATGCAATTAAGTCATGCAGAGAAATGTATTATGGATGGGGAGTTTCTCTATAAAAAAAAATATCAGCACTGAAAAGGCTTTATAAATTTTTTATTACTTTTTTCTTTTGAATTTATTTTTGTTGCTTTGTTTTGTGGCACTGGTTGATTTTTTTTTTTACAACACAGCAGATTTTATATAAAGAATGGTTTTTCAGCGAAATTTGAACTCTTGTTTGACCAAGACTATGCTTTACAGATAGTCATGAAAACCAACCGGCAGATGTTATTCAAATTTATTCATCCTCCTATATTTTATATTGTGGTATGATTAGCCATGGTTAAGCAGAATTGACAAAGTTCTTGACCAATAAGAAAAGGGAGGGGGACCAAAATAGTAGTAAACAAACAATATATATGCAAGTCAAAACTCAGCAACAGTAATAAAGCAAAAAGTTAAAGTAATAATTGCATTCACATGCAAAATGGATACAGTCAAGTGGTAATAGTGTTCTGAGTTTGACAAGAAATAAGCAAAAATATGGAGGCTGAGACCAAGTTCATTGGTTAGGAAGGAATCCAAGCATGCATCTGTAGGATTTGTCTAAGAATTTAGAGGGGGGATATTTTTTTAGCTGTTACTCCTCTCGATTGGAACCAATATTCATTATGTAACTTTCATTCTATATTGAAAATTATTTACATTCTGTAGTAGTAATAGTGGACTTAATAAAGCCCTTAGAGAAAATGGAAATAAAAAAGACACTTAACATTAGAAAGCATTTAAATTTGTAGGGTACATAATAAGGTTTGGAAAATTTGATACTCACATGACAGATTGAGGGACAGAGGAAAACCCATCTAGCAAACTTGAGTAAAAACGGATGACAGAACAGGGTTTAGGAAAAAGAAAATTTTATAAAGAATTACAAAGAACAGGATATTGTGTAGAGCCATGATTTCCAACATCCTGAAGAGACACAGCACATAGGCGTGAGATAATAGTAAGTCTAGTCTGGTCATTACAATTGAGTAGTGTTCTGACAAAAATTTAACATTAGATAATCCGACAGGAATTGACATGTAATAAAATCAACTAACCTATAAAATATATTCATGTATAATCTGATCTAAAACTAAGCCAACTCCACTATTTTATGTAAGAAATGGGCAAAAATTCAAACTCCTGGATAAACAAAGGTAGCTAAGTGACACATTATGCCTAGATAGTGTGGTTTTGTAAATTTTCATGCAGGAAGATGGATTGAAAAGTTAAAATAATTAAAAATGAAATGCATTGAAAAATGTTTTAAAATAATTCCAAGGGGAATTGAAATCAAATTTAACTAGACGTAATTCAGTTAGATTGAGCAAAACCAAGACTATCTATTTTTCTCCACTTCCTGTCAATAAGAAAGAGACCATTAATGAATCCTTGAAGATGTCAAATAGAAAGAAAATATGTTGTCTATAAAGAAAATTGTGTAGTTGCTGAAATAACATTTATGATTCCTCTGGAAAAAAAGCCAGGAAAGAAACATCTGGTTTGAATCAGCCACCCAGAAGAGAAGCGTCTCCACAGAGGTTAGTCTGATGCATTTATTTTTGATAATTTCTGTGACATTCATCCAGAATAATTTTATATCCAAAATTAATTCAGATTCCTTTGGATACAAGTGATAAGGAAATAATAACTATCTTAGAGTAAACATGGACAAAAAGGCTGTCTGAACTTATCTAATCTAAACTTATTTATAAATGGAACTTTGTGTGTGTCTGTGTGTGTGTGTGTGTGTGTCTGTTACCTATAGACTCCGAAATGGCTGAACCGATTTTATTGAAGAAAGCGTCTGTGAGTGTTCTTAGCTAGGTTTTGTGTCGAGGTACTCCCCCCCCCCCCCCCCCCGATAAATATTGAAAATCCATAATCGAAAAAATCGGGTTATAGAAGGAGTGGTCCGATTTTAATCAAATTTGATACACTCATAGACAAAGACACAAGAAATGATATTCAGAAGTTTCAAGGTTGCAATAGTGCAACTTACAATAGTGCAGAAAATCGATTATATATATATAAATATATATATATATATATATATATATATATAAAAGGCAAGATGTATGTGTCTGTTTATTTGTCTGTATGTCTGTATTTGTTTCAGCCCTTTTATTTTAGTTTTTGCTTCGGGTTTGGCTCTAAGTAGGTATAATTGTAGTTCTTAGTCTCAGCCATGATACCATTTACTCAGAGGACTTATTTAGCCTTCAAAATTCAGTTTATGACGAAAAAATTTATTTGATATTGATACCAAGAAATCAAAATTTGACTTACATCTATTCATTTTTCTTTCAGTCTACGGTTTCACTTTAACTGGAAACAACTATTGCTTTTTAGTCTTTCGTGCCAACGTCCAAAAAGAGTCTGAGCTCCAGGACCATGGATTAGTTTTAATTACACCCAAGCAACGCCGGGCTATACTGCTAATTAATTATAAAAACAGAGCAAAGATAAACTTTTGAGATTGGGAAGCCAGGAAGTTGATCTCAGGATTCATCTTACACATTTATAAATCTACCATTTGTCCGTGCATTGAACGATGTTGCCATATCTGGTTGAGTGCTTCTACCATTCATCTCGGGGGGTTCTTGACAAAATCCAGGAGGATCTGCAATGTAATCAGTCTTGATCTGGCAGCTTGCCTTCAGTCACTTTCTCACTGACTGGATGTGACTTCCCTCTGTTTTCTACAAATATTTTCATGGCTTTTGTTCTGACAGTCTTTATTCGCTGGTACCTCACACTCAAGAATTTACTCCTGCAACTAAATTGGCAACTAGGTCCTACCCTTTTACTGTCAAAATAGGCAAACATAACTGCCACTTCTCTAGTAGCTTTTATTCTTGCATTTTGTGCTCGTGAAACTCCCTTCCTCATGCTTGCTAACACATCACTCAATAAATCCAGAGACTATCTAATAAAGCAACAACTTTTAAGCAAAATTCAACTTTTATTCATCAACATAGTGTATCACCCTAGAAAGAGACTGATTCCAACGCTTCTCTAACAATACAATGCCTCTTTTGGAGAATGATTTGTCTTTGACCTCAAAATACCCCTCAGTTTCCGATATGACTTCTTCATTGGAGCCAAATCTCTTTCCCTGGAGCATTCTGTTAAGGTCTGCAAACAGCCAGTAGTTGCTGGGGGCCAGATCAGGAGAATAGGGTGCATGCAGAAGCAATTCGAAGTGCAATTCATGTAGTTTTGTCATCGTTGTGATCGACTTGTAACACAGTGCGTTGTCTTGATGAAAAATTACTTTTTTTCTTTTTCATTTGTGGCTGTTTTTTGGCAACTTCTTTCTTCAAACACACATTCATTGTCACATTTATGCAAAAACACCTTCCTGTTGCATTGAAACAGTTGCAAACACTTTTAATCATCGACGCATTGTTTTTTTGATTGACTGTGAGCAAATGCTGCACCCATTTTAAACACAGCTTTCTCATTGATAAATTTTCATACAAAATAGTGAATACACTGCCTTTTGTTCAACTCCTCTGCTATCTTATGCAACTTAAATTTACAATTTACGAGTTTGTGGATATTTTTTGGTGTTTTCTGGGACCAACTGCCGTTTTGATTGACCTGAGCGTATTTTGAAGCCAAAGACAAATCCTTCTACAAAAAGGCATTAAATTGTTAGATTGGCAACTAGATCCTACTGGCCGTGGTCATACAGCATCATTTGTGTCTTTACGGCTGTGTTTAAAGTCAGCATACCACCTCTTAACTCTTGTTTCCGATGGAGCAGTGTCCAAATAACTCATCACGTCATTGCTTTGCTTGAACAGTATTTTTCCTATCAGAAAGCAATGCATTATCAACACAAGAAATTCAGATTTTTTTCATTGTTTTGAAAATTTGCAACAGTAGCTTCACTTAAATAATTGTAATTTGTAAACTAATAATCCGATTGGACCCAAATTTTCTCACATCAAAATCATAGGTTTTTTTTTTTATTAGTGACACCATCTATGTCAGGCCTGGGACTTATTGAGTGACGTGTTATGATCTCCAAAGGTTTAAGTGCAATCTCGATTGCTATCTTCAATCTCCTTGACTCCCACCTTTCCCTTAACTTTTCTTCATCATCTCTTGTATTATTATTTTTTCTTTTCTCTCTTCCCTCTCCTCTCTTTGTAACCCCCTGTGCATCAGTGCTAGTATTGAATCGATTATTAAAAAAAAAAAAAAAAAAAAACCTACCATAATAGCCTACACACACAACACCCACTCCTAAGGTATTGCAGATTGTGGTAGCTAATTGACAATATCTCCCAACCAATTTTCATTAGGATTTGAGTGAAAAAGAATATGCTTTCTGAATTTATTTAATAAACTCTATACAATTTAAAATATGACTTGATTGGGGGTGAGTCTTGTACAGCAAATATAGCCTGAAATGTACATTCCTTTTTTTTAAAAATCATATCACTCCGAGCAAGGTGGTAACACCACTGATGTGCAGGGGGCTACGTAAGAGTGAAAAGATTGGAAAAGAGAAAGCCGGAAACCACATCCTAAACAGGGAATAAGGGATGAGCTTCTTCACCTGTACAGTAGACGTGGGTGAACCGGGCAATAGTTTAGTCTATCTACTCCAATTTGACTTGAAAATTTTGGGGTCACCTTAGAATGTAGACTTTTTTCTTGACTAGAAAAAAAAATATTTTGTCATGGCTGTATTGTTAATATGGAAGCATATATGTAATTTCTGCAGTAAATAGAATAAGTATAAAGCATATTTGGATTAACATTGATTTCATTGATACATTCGTTTTTTTTTTTTTTTAAACTTTTTACACAGCTTATCAACCTTTTGTAGGTTATTTAAATACAGAAAATATTTTTAGATTGTAAGAATTTTTTTTTAATAAAGATTAACCCATACTTATAGGAGGGGAGAAGAGGTAGATTCATAGCTTTTCTAAGGTTATTTGCATATAAGTGACTATAAACAAACCCACCTTAAATTAAAACTGTGTTCTCTAATTTCCAATTCTGAACCATTATCCCCACTTACTGCACCTGATATTCCCAAGTGGTCACCCATCTCAGTATTGACCAGGCTCAACATGGCTTAATTTTAGTAATCATATGGGAACCAATGTTTCAATGCTATATGGTCATAAGCACAGTATTGTATATTTTGTTTGCATAAAGAATAAACAAAACTTTTTTTGTCTTGCATTTTTATCTTTTATTTAATAATCAAAATGTTACAATCACCAACAAATGTCAGCATTTATGTCACGGATTTGGTTATTCCTTAAATATAAAATTGTTCAAATCAATAAAAACACAATTTTTTTTTTTCTTCTAAGCACCCAGGTATGTTTATATTTTAACCTAGGCTTTTTTTTTTTTTTGCTTTCTTCATTCAGCAATTATTTTGAAGCCAGCTTAAAGAAAAAAAAAATGTTAATACAAAATTCAGCACCGGAAATTAAAAAAAAAACAAAACAAAAATAAAACCCTTCACAGCTGCAGACAAAAATGATGATCCCCTGAAATTATTTTTTATTTTAGGAAGGTGTTGGGAAGGGGAGCACACACAATATATTATAAATCTGATTTAAAATAGAGTCTTTGAGAATGAAGCTACCTTCTGTCAGAACTATGTAAGATACTACACTTGGTTTCCAAAATATTACACTTGATAACAGTCTTCACTTCAATGTACAGCAAGCATGTTTTTTTTTTCTTTCTACAACACTCAAAATCAGTGAGGCAATACAAGCTATTTTTACAGAGCTTATCAATTACTTTATAGAAAAGCTGAAGAATACCTGAGCCTGAAACAGTCTATAACAAATGAGCTCCACTAGCTGGTTTCAATAAAAATCAATATTTTCTTTAAATTAAAACCAATTACATACAAGTAATGTGGTTACTTTTCCTTCTGATGAATCAGAAAAGTAACCAAAAAAATTGTAGTGTTTAAGAAGACCCAAATTTACCCGAAAAAGAAAATTTTGTTCTTCAATCATTAACATTATCAATTTAAAGCACGGCCATAGCCACAACCTTAACATGTTTACTTTTGGGTTAAACAGTCTTAGCTTTATGATAATTTTACTGTAGCATAGCCTAGCCTGGCACAAAGCCTAAAAATGTGCAGCATCAAGTAAGGATTGAACTCCCTAACAATAGTTTGACAACCACAAGTGTCTTTTACTGACTGATATTCATTGACCTTGAAAATAATTTACATTCTAAAAATTAATTTCTTAAGCAACCATTCAAATTATTTTATTACTGGAAAGTAAGGAATTTTTTTTTTGTTGGGGAAGGGGTGGCAATAAGATTGTGCTTATAGAAAATTACCAATAAAAAAGAATGGTTCTGGTTTTCACAAGTGGCTGAAATCAGAAACCAGATACCAAGCAGAACTTCCCTTCTTTTCTTATTTAAGGAGATACTGACATAAAAAAAAAAAGAGCAAATATTTTGTCATGGCTGTATTTTTAAATGTGGAATCATAGAAATACTTATACAATAAATAAAACCAGCAAGTGTACAGAATATTTGGATCAAGACTGAAATATATTGCATACTACCTTTGTCTAACTATAGGTAAAGGTAGTATGCAATATATTTCCTTCTTTTCGGGGATCTATCTTTGAGACAGCACCTTTCCCAATGGAATTAAGGGCACATCTTATGTCTGTGCAAAAATTGGTAGTAGGTAATTTTTGGACATGCTCATTGTATAAGTCCAAATATTTAAAAGAAAAGTCATCATATATTTGCCTCCAGAGACAGGCTGAAAAATATACAGGTGTTGTCTGATAATCTTAAAGATGTTCATTTGATTGGTCAATACTCTGTCTGAATATAAGCTTCATTCTCAACAACATCCCCTGCCCCCAAGAAAGAAAAAAAAATCTTATTGAGACTGATTTTAGGTCTTCTCCTTGCTCTTGAAGACACAAATCATCTTTCTTGAGAGAGGCATAATTACAAAGACTAGATAAACATTAATTTTCAAAAACGAAGATAACATGGTGTGCATCTGTAGGAAAGAGAAACTCAAAAAGATGTAATAATTTCACGGGGATCCACACGTGTTGAAAATGGGATAGAACCAACATAGTATGGTCATTTCATACCAGCTTGATTTCGACTTCCAACTTAGACACAGTAAACAAATATCAAATAATTTACAACTAATTAATTCAGTGTAGTGCATATATATCTATCTATGCTAGTAGATAATATTCACAGTAAGAGTAAAAAAAAAATTCAGGAAATAAATTAAAATTATATATATATATATATAAATTTAAAAAAAATATACTGAAAAAGAGGGTGCTTCCTATCTTTCTGAGATATTAATCTCTTGTATAAAAAATATAAATTGATTTGTTTCCTTATGCAATGATTTGTAATAAAAGAAATGAAAAAAATATCAAAATAGTTGAATTTGAAAATAAAAAAAAATGTATGTAAATAATTTAATGAATTGTAGCTTTTTTGCCAGTCTTTATAAACTGTTTCTTTTTCTTCATTGTTTTACGTATTTTTAATTATTTTTCTTTCATTTAGGTTGATATACTAAAAAGGATTTTACGTAATTATCTATTAGATATACATGTAAACATTTTAAAACAGCTAACAATTCACTGATGGACAATTCACAGACAAGACAATTAGTTAGCACATTAAGTCTTTCCAAGTTCCAGCTCTCATCCAGTTTGTGTTTTTTTAAAAAATATAAATTGTTGACAAATTGTCTAGGTGTTGGTGGATGCGAGTGTTCTGAAGGAGTTCTGCTAATTACATCATCAATTGTTGTCAGTTTTCGTTGTTCACACCTCCAATTTCGTCAACAATATAGATGTATCCCATCAAATAAATACTTAAAAAAACAAAACAACAAATAAACTGGATGATAGCTTGAACCTGAAAAGACTTAAAGCATTCATGAATTTTCTATCCATCAGCAAATTTTCTTTCCGCAAATTGTCTGGTTACTTAAGAGATTAGTAGAGGGGAAAGAGATTATTTAACTTTGTTTACTAAGTTTAGATTAATATAGCACAAGGTTAAATAGAGAGAAAATAAAATGAAGATTTGTGAAAAGGGCCTACCTGCCTAGATAATCAGTATTTGAGATGCTGGCTTTTACCTAAATTTGAACATCAACCTCTAGCTCAAAGTAAATGGCAGGTCATAAATTCTACCTAACTCTCAAATCACAATTGTATCTTTGAAATGTTATGAATTCCTGATAAAAAAAAAAAAAAACCTCTTGAATATTAAATAGAAAAGTTGAAATTGTATCTCTTGCATATGTTACTAACTATTGCATGTCTCTCATGTCCAATGCTATTAAATGTCTTTCACATAATTGATATTCTTTGCATTATTCCACTTGATGAAAATTAAGAATGTAAAGCTATGCTAAAAAGATAGTTCTGTTAGATCCACGTTAACTTGTTTTATTTCTCTCATTTAGTGGCAAACTTTAGTTTATCTATTCAACCAATATGCCTAGCAGTAAATGAATTTAACGGAAATAACATCTGCTATAAAAGAGATACATAAACAGACAGAATGTCATGAAGTCACAGGGAAAAAAAAGCTACATTTTGTGAATAATTGAAGTGGGTAGAGGAAAATGAACATTCAGTTACCAACTGAATAAGATAGGATGCAAATCAGGACACTTAAAAGCTAGGACTTCCATAGCAATTAGAATAAAAAGAAAAAAACTGCCAATGTGTGATTGTTAGGGAAAAAAGAGAATATGGAAGCTAGATCTACTCTAAACAAATAAACAAGAAAAAAAAATTAGTTGCTGTGGTAAGAAATTTTACTTACCCTTTTTTAAAAAACCTAAAAAGGACTTTATTCCTTTTTATCTGAGATCGAGAATATCATCATAAATTCTAACGTTTTCTTGGGTTTCTATATGTTGCTGTCCAACATATAGCTGACAACACCTCCTCAAAATTAAGCACCCGAATATAGAAAGGGCTTTAATCTCTAATCCAGTCATCATTACTAAATAACAAGCTTTTAACAATTTTAAGTTTATCCCTGTTTGCAATGAATTTAATCCTTAGCACAAAATGTTTAAATTAACGATTGTTTTCTATCAACATAATTGCAGACCAATACTTTGCCATTAGACAACAGTTGATGGTCAGCAATAAAACAATTTTAGAGATATTTACTTAACAGTCTGATACAAGGCCACAAATAAGGGGCACTTAATAATTATCAAACTTACTAGACAGTCGTAATCATTTGCTTCCTGAGAAATGCTTTTCTGGTGTAAGGTCACAAGATTGAAACATCCAGTGAGGATCTTCTTACACAGTGGGTGCTTAGTGTGTCTGCGTGCTAACCATTGCTCCATGACAGAGTAAGATATAATTTTTTTTCATTTAATTGACAACAAAAAAAAATCTAGTGAGAATATTTTTCAAGATGGCTCGACAAACTACTTAAAAAAAAAAAAAAAAAAAAATGTAAATGGAATTTCATTAGTTTCTACTCAATATTCGATATGCCTTGGTTTTATTTTCTGTTTTCAAAAGTTGACAACGTGTTACTTTTACTTATTTCATTTTTTTTAATAACACTTCACCTCCTCCCAACACACATCAAAAGTATAAAAAATTTAAAAATTCTAAAAAAATACTGTACGTGATTTGCCCATAGTTTTTCTGGAAAAAAAAAACTAACAAAAAAACAAAAAAAACAAAATTAAAGCAACCCTCAAAAACAATAGACGAGGTAGAAAATAGTAAGAAAAAAAAAATATAAGTGAATTTTACAAAAACGGAGACCATATAAATATTAAATAATAATAATGATGATGAGGAGGATAATGATTGAATTGCATAAAAAAGACGATGATTTGATGCCAGTGGTTGTAATTTATGTACTATGTTGGTTTGCTTCTAAGGTAAGAAAAAAAGTTCTCTTAGATTGGAATGGTAATGACAATGTTTGTAATGAATAATAATAATAATAATAATAATATCAACAATGAGTTGCTATAACAATATAGCCATAAAAAAAAATGCAGCTTTTGAGAAATATAATGCCAGGATTATTTTTTCTGGCATAAACTCATTTGCATAGGAGCAGTTTTTTTTTTCTCTCCCAAATTTCAGAGTCTTAACAGAAGGATGCCTGAATTAAATCAGCAGTCCAAAACGCCAACATAAACAGCGAATTAGCAGTCTGAAATTTAATGACAAGTAATCTAAACACCCAAGTAAATTTGGAGGCATAATTAACTGAAATTGTCTAAGTCAATCATAAATTTTCACTTTCATTTTATTACTAGTTTTACTCCATCTTATTGTTGCTTTTATACCAGAACTCGAGGTCAATATACTCTTCATTATTAGTAGGAGTTTTACTCCAGTTTATTAGTGTTGCTTTCTTTGAATTGGAAAAACAAACCAAATAAAAATAAGAAAACAAGTAAAACTGGTAATAAAATAATTAAAGGCACTGCTTATAAAAAAAAAACAGTCTATATTTATATAAAAAAAATATTTAAAATAAGATTGCATAAATAAAAAATGTTATTCAGCCAGTGAAGATAAGTGTTTTTATTTTTAGTATTTAAATCTTTCTATTCTTTTATATTTATGTATATTTCTTTCCTTATATAACTTAATGAAATTATTAAAATAAACTCTTAATGTTTTTAGAAATAAGTAAAAAAAAAAAAAAAATATTGAAAAATATTTTACAAATGGGTGTCAAGACTGATACAAGTCTTACAAGAGGCTAAGGTCTGATAATCAAAAACCCTCAACCTGTTAAAAAAAAAGATTCGACTCCTTTCTGGCGTATCAGATCCAGGCAAGGGTTAACTTAGAATAATCTTACTATTTTATAGATTAAGCTGATAATATATTTGGCTGTGATGTTAATATGGTGTTGATTTAAAAAAAAATCCTACAAGTGTAAAGAAATTTAAATTAAAACCGTTTTCCTGTGTACCTGTATTTGTAACCACTTTCCAACTGTTCTCACAAAGGTTTTCAGCCACAGTAATGAGTAATAATCAATAAACTGTACATAGCTGGAAAAAGCTAGAAGATAAAGTGAAAGGCTTTTGAAGAGCACAAAGGCTGTGAACCTTGTCAGACAAACAAGTTTTATGTTGAAGGTGTGGAGACTAGCAGGTAAATAGGAAGGAATATTATATTAGGATAAATACTGACCCTAAAGAAGAGAGACCCAATTTTTGCCATTAATAACCTGCACAGTTTCAAGTTGGACAAGCAAAATATGCACTGACATAAATTTAATTTTTCCTTTGATTTTATCATTGACTTTATAAATTGAATATGGCAGCCTACCCAACTTCTCAAATTTATTTAAAGAATTGAGTAGGTTAATTGCCAGCCATGACTTAAAACATTTTTTATTTTTCCTTAATATTTTTCCGAAATAAATATGCTTAAAAACTGTGTAGATATCTCTTTGACACGTTCTCTCTTCCTTGGAATAGTTTCTGATAATAAAGATATTAAACAAGCTGATTATGGTTCAACTTGACACACCAGTCAACTGACCTTTTCCTCGAGAGACAGACAACTTAAAATAAATGGGCATTTTCATTTGAAGTCTTCTTTTTAACTAATCTCTTCATCTTCAGTTGAACAGGCATGTTGCCAACCATCATCTCTGTATTTGACCACAGGAAACAAAATTTTGTAAAACAAGCTAAAATGAAGGAGATTAATAGAGACTTACAAATGTAAATGAATCTTCATTTAACAAGTTCCATAACTTCTAATTACTATCTCACTCCAAGTCCAAACAAATAAAAAATCTTATGATACACAGATTTGTTTAGACAAGTATCCTTATCTTGGTTGTTTAGTCACATTTTAGTTGTTGTATGCTTTAACCTTCATGTTTCTATAGTCTGGTTTGAAATTTCTAATTTATCAAACACTTTGTTCAATTCATGTGGGTAGATTGTTCTTGTGTCACCCTGTTTACAGGACAAAGGATATCTAATCTACATTAATTCTCTCTAGTTATTTCATTCTTGTGATTTTTTTTTTGTACTACCCAACCCAGAAATGGAACTCATAGATGTCAAGTAATTAGATTTGCTTAATCAATACTTTTATCCACTAGTCTGTGCAAATCAGTGGATCATAATTCATCTAAAAAATAGAAGTCATCTCAAAAAGTAAATCTGTTTCTGTGTAAAGTCCAAGTTCAGTTGACTTACCAAAACAGTCATGTACATGAAAACTGCTATTTAAAAATATTTAATAACATACAAAATAATAAAAAGCATATTTCTTATTAACAAGAAAAGGAATGTTATATAATTTCATACACGCTGCTGTAACGGAAACAACAACAACAACTGTGCCACTAACAAAGCCTTCATCAGACGACCTAGGATTTAAGCATGGTTTGGTTTCACCATAAGGGAATAAATACCAGATCAAATGAAAAGACAGCCATATCATTTTTTTTCTTTTCAGTATTCTTGAACCCAGAAATATTATTTAATGTTGTTTTTAATTTAGTTCAGGAAATTGTGGAGAGCCATGATTGCCAACATCCTAAAGGGAAACAGCACACAGAAGCAGTTGATCCCAACTAAGAAATCTCAAATACTGTGGTATTTTTCTCTAACATAAATTCCCTTCAGTTTTAGTTTGGGATTTTAAAAGTTGTTGACACAGGCAGCCAATAAACATTCCTTTTTGTCATAAGATGAAAAATCATTAATGCTTTATAACCATGTACAGTTCTGTTTGGAGGGAAGAAAATTTATTTATTAAGTAATAATTGTAGTTAATCTAGGTAAACCATTTTTTTTTCTTTTGAATTTTTTAAAATTTTTTTCATGTAAAAAAAATATATGTATATTTAATATATAGTTTATATTTACAAAAAAAAAATAACATCTTAAATAAAACAATGCAACATGGAAAAAAAAAATAAAACAAAAAAAAAACAAAAACAGTCTAGAATTGTATCTTATACAATGACATTGAGGTAAAAAAAAAACAAAAAAAAATTTTTTATAAGAAGCCAGAGACTTAGCCCCAAGTCATTGTACATATGAGTCATCTGTGACTCCATATTATCGTGCATAACATTCTAACACAAAAATGTTGTACTATAAGTACAAATTGACAGGGAGAACCAATGCCAGCAGTGTTCTCATCAAGATTAAAGAGATGGTGACCACGCAGCAAACACAGGATATCTGTATAAATTGTTTGTCAAGTTTTGCTACTAAGATATTTGAGATTTTTAAAATGGACTAACTTTTGTGAAAATGAAATTTAAAAAATGAAATCTAGAAAGAAATTCTGACTTGACTACTAAATAAAGTGTATAAAATAATCTTCATTATATGAACAGAATAACTATTTTGAACACAATTAATATAGCAATAGTTGTCCGAAAAGAATTAGTTTTTTAAGTGATTATTGTTACCATATTTTATTAGTGAACAGTTGTTCACACCTAACCATCACCAAAGTAAAATTATATAAATCTGTAACTTAATAGAAAGGAGGGTTTAATCTATCATGTAAAGAAAAAAACTATATACTAGTAATAATAATACAATTGAAAAAAATATGAAAATTACAAGAGTTTAATGTGTATTTTAGTCTAGCAAAACTTGTGCCAAAAAGTAGTCAATAGGTAACTAGAGCTATAATATTCAATAAATCAAAAGTTCAAGTGAATGGTATAGAACTCTTTAGTCGGTCAATCAGATAAAATCACTTAACTGTTCTTGATTTATTGAATACATACATATATATAAATAAAATGTCATAGATTTTCTTAAAATTTTGCAATATAAAAATTGATATAATTTTCCTATATATATATATATATATATATATAAAAATTTATCTGCCATTATTTCTTATTGTTATTGGTACATGTATTTTAGTTACTATCCCATTGCTATTATACACACTAAAAGTTTATAGATATATAATGAAGAATAAGATCAAATTTAGGAGGAATCTGTCCTGACTTAAATCATCTCTAATTATTATCAAGAACATTAATGTTATCGGCTACAAGAAACAAGTTTTTGTTCCATCATAGCTTGTCTTTATTTATTTTTTTAAGTGTTATAATTTTAATTGAAATATACATATATCAAATACAAGGAACAACATGGTGTTATCAAAGACTTCATAACTATATGTAAAAGATACATATTTTAAAATGGATATTCGTTACAAACTATTGTATATAGATTGCATTCAATATCCAATAATACACACCAAATTAAATTTCAGTTCTGCAAATGTCATTACATCCAATGGTGCATCATTTGGCAACATCGTAATAAAAGTAAATGAAATCAATTCTTACCTTAAAAATATATTTAAAAATTAACAAAGATCATAAAATTTCTGGATGCCTTAATGAGTTATATTTTTGTGTGCTATTTATGCTAGTTGTAAGGTATGTATCGTCATACTTGAGGCATTTTAAAGGACAAATCATAAGGTAAATTACAATTTTGTTCTTTAAAAAGTGATTAAAAGGTGCTTTTATTGTTCTATAAGTTCTAGCAACAGTTACATTCTTTTGCAAGTTAATTTTAAGTGTTTGTCCACATTTTAAGGCCTTATGCCTGGTTTACATAAAAAAAACTGGTTGTGTTGTGGCTTTTGGAATCAACTAATTATAAAAGATAGGCTATTTCTGTATTAGAAGTAACTAAAATAAATTTCATCTTGATTTTTATTTTAAAAAGTGTTATCAGACTTATTCTAAAATACAAACCTTAATGTTCTTGATAATGACTAATGGATGGTTGAAAGAAGAATTTTGGATAGTTTTGTTGCCATTTTGATTCGAATGTATGGCGACTCAGACTAGAAAAAATATTATAAAAACTAAATAAATAGAAAACTTGTTTTAACTCTTACTTCCTTTATGCAATTCAAAGCACAAAATTGAATACAAATTTTGAGATTAGAAATATACTGTTCTGAAACAGATCAGCAGCTTACCAAAGTACTTAATGCAAAAAGCAGAGCAAGAATAAAATAGCAAGTAAGAAGATAAAATGTCGTTTATTCACTTACTATTATAGTTTTTCCCTGATGGTCTCCTCAGGTAATGAACAAAAAAAAATGCATTTTGGTGTTATTTTTTTAACCTTAGGAACCCACTGGAGTGAAACATGTAGCAGTAAGCGAACTTGATTTTTTTTACATATAAAGATTTGGAAAGTGTATTATGGCAGATATGACGATTGTACACCCAAGAAATTCATACTTATAGGTCATTCAATTTTATTAATGTACGTTTACACTTCTAACTGAAGACATTTTTTTTTTTATACAAAGAATAGGCTAAAAAATGTCTCCTGTTTTTATCATGTTTCTTATTTGAATATAAAACTTATTTTAGTCTAATGAAGTTAGTTAATAGTCAGCCCTCATTTGGAGCAAGGAATATCAAATGATGACTGTATTAAAGGCAGATATTGTTTTAAGAATTAAGTAATATAAAAATTTACTGTATTTGATGACATAAGCCCCCCCCCCCCCCCACGCATTTAAAAAATAGTTGGGCGATATCTCAAATGTTTCCAACTTGTTCAAAAAAGCTGATTTTTTGTGCATTTATTATAAATTTATGAAATTCTATTTAAAAGAAAAAAAGTCTTAGATGCCATCAAATATGGCAGTTTGGATTAAGAACATTGTCACAATTTTAAAAAAAATGGTTCTTTTATACAAAGATTTTAGTAAATCCACATTTCCCCTTTTCAGTTTTTTTTATTTTTTTTATACTTATTTTAGAATTATAATGTTCTAAAGTGACTAAGTAATGGTATAAATACTTAGAGAATAAAGTATAACTTTGACTGGATGACCAATGTAAAGTCATTATTCTGTAATTGTAACAGCATATCATAATGAAATGAACTTTGTTAGAATTCAACAAGCCACAGCATTGCTCCTGTCAGGCCTCTGTCATTATTATAACAATTTCTTAAAAATGAAAAATAATGATCTTTACACACTGGTCTTGGACTGCAAAACCAACAATTGTTTCTTCCAGTCTCTACATTTTAGATTCAAAAGTTATCTAAAAAATATTTCGACAGAAACTACTTCAAAATTCTACCAGCATTGAAGTTTCATAATTAACTTTGAACTTGTTATATTATCTGCTTTTGCTTGAAAAAGTAAATGGTTGAAGCAGTAACAAAGAACTGACAATGTAATCAGAGGCTGTAGTTCCTGTGTTAGCTTTGTTTGGTTGGTTCAACATCACATATACAAAAACTTTCTAAAACATAATTGTAAAAAATAAAAAACAAAAAAATAATTTTGCATAAATTTCTTTCATTTCTGAATTAATAAATAATGTTTTTCCTTGTTAAATATCAAAATGATGTTCCATAGGAACAAAAAAATTTTTTTTCTTTGTAGATCTTGATTTCTAAATCCCAAAAAAGGATTAAAAAAATGTTTTAGTCCAACTTTAAAAAAAAATATTTAGCTGAACATTCAATCTCTAATTGAATAATTAAAACTTTGTTTCCATTTCATAAATTAATCGTTGATTTGATTAATTAAATCTTTTTCAATTTAAATTTGTTTAAAAAAAATTTGAGTTGATGAAATGTTAATCATAAATAACGTTTACAATTCGAATGTATGACAAGAACACTGCTCCAGACATTAATTTATCCCCAAGTGAAATCTTTTATTCCATGAATATCTTATTAAGGAGTCAACCACTCATTATGTCACGTTATTGCTTAACTCTACAGTAGGCATCCATATATTTTGTCATCAAAACAACATAATGTCAGGATCTATAGATCAAAATATTAAGTTGTCTTAAAATATGGTAGACAAGCTGTAGCCACTTTCTGCTTGCCAATGGAATGGTAACATTGTAGTTTATATGTTTATTGCTTCGAGAAAGCAACAACACTATTGGCAAGGCAGAAAACAAACTATGAAAAAATAGAAGCAAAGGGCAAGGTAGAATTTGAGAATTTTACACTATTTTATTTTTGCCCAAAGATTCTTATCAAGTTACCACCTTTAAATCCATTAAATATAAATTTCAAGCACAAAAAGCAAACATCTTAGAATGCTAACTCCCTGTTTATTCTTAATACATTAAAGGAGATGGGCTTTGCTTGACAATTGTGTCTTAAGTGCATGAATTTATATAACATGGATTTGTTTACGACTGGAGTAAGGCCCACCAGCTGTCCCTTCTGGTAAGGTGAAGTGAGTTAAAGACCCCCCCCTTCCAGAGTAATAGCTACATTAAAATCCTTTCCTAGCCCCTCATAACAAATAAATTGAACAAATTCCACCAAATAGAACAAAACCAAACTGATTTTTGTTGTCTGTAGTGGTTGATGTAATTTGTATCTGTGTATAAAAAAAAAAAAAATCTCAGATTGGGGGAGGCCCATTAATGTGTTGCAGATCAGGATGAAGATGAATAGAAAAGTCAGCAAGCTTCTCAATAGATTCTGGATCCACTAAATATACAAGGCCAGCAAGACACACAAGAGCCAGTCCTTGCCAAGTGTTTTGGAAGTTATTGGGTGTAGCTGCCATGACACTGGCCTGATTCAGTGGCTCATCGCACCTGAAAAATAATTATTAAATGAAACTTAGAAGATAAGAGTGAAATAGATTCAGTAATATTTGCTTGCCTTATATTAAGAGACGATACAAAAATTTCATGCCTTCACTGCCACTTTTACCTTCTACATTTGTATATTCTTATACATACATACATACAAGGGTGGACAAAATAATGGAAACACCTATTAGCATAATTTGAAAAATTTGATTAAACTGTCAAAAGCTTGTCTATTTTTGCAAATGTTGATTTAAAATTAATAGTATTTCAGATTTTTTTTTTTACAGATATTTTTTTAAATAAGTTTATTAAAATCAACAGTCAGGACTATTTAAGAATTTGAAGTGATCAACTTCATTCTATGGTCCAGGAACTGTTTCCAGAGGGAAATGCCATCTTTCAGGAAGATAATGCACCCATTCATACTGTTAAAGATGTAGCTGAACAGCATGAGGAACATTCTAGTGAAGTAGAAAATTTTATCTGGCCACCACAGTCTCCAGAACTCAACATCATTGACCATTTATATGTGAGGAGTCAATGTCTTCCACCATCATCATTGAAAGAATTGGGGATTGTTTTAGCTGAAGAATGGATAAAAATTCCTCTGGAAACAATTCAAACTTTTTAGTTGATCACATGCAGAATTCAAGCTGTAATTACTGCTAAAGATGGTCCTACCCTATTGGCATTAACTTACTTGAAATTTCAAGGTGTTTCCATTATTTTGTCCACCCCCTGTATATAGGCAATAGGAAAACTTAGCTAATGTTTCATCCTATGATGGACTTTATTAACACAAATTTAAGGATTTTCTTTTGCAAAAAGTATTTAGAAACAATTTTTTCAAAATTTTTACATTTAAGAAACACTCAAATATTAATCAAGCTAATGGAAAACTATCTTTTGTTTATTAAATTATGTCACTTAGCATCCTCCATAATTTACCTAGAATTTACAGTTATATATCTTGACTCAGCCACAGAGAGCATTGCTGATCAAGTAAGGCTGAATAGTACCTTATATGAACAGCATATTCATTCATTTTCATCTATTGTTTAAAATGATAAAATTGGTCAAACTAATAAATAAAAATCCATTACTTTAGAAATTACTTTGTTTATGGGATACAAAAATGAGCGGAAATAAACTTTCAAGAATCTGGGAAGTATTTGCACTTGTAAGGGACTATTTATCCTTGTTTGATTGGCAATGCCAACTGTGGCTGAATTGGTCTAAAGCACACTGACTCTAACAACTTTATATATATATATATATATATATATCTCTGAAAGGATTTTTCTGTTGCTGAGGTGATGTGTTATCCCTCGTGGGGATCTTCATATCGAAATGGTCATTCAACATCATTGAATTAATCCTTTTTTAATATATATATATATATACATACATACACACTATTTATTTCTCTTTATCAGACTTAATGTAACAAAAATAAACTTAGCTGTAAGGATAAAGACATTAAATTTTTTATTAGATGAAGCATTATCAATAAATATTAATTTTTTTTATTTTACTTTCATTTGCTTTTTTTATTGCAACTATTCAGACTCTTGTTCTATGGGTGTTCATAAACAGAAAATAATTGTGAAACTTTACTGCTACAGTTGGGTTTTTCTAACTCAATTAATGATGAATAATACTTACTTGAGATTAGCAACATCTGTGGCTTTGTCAGCAGTACATACAGTGCCAGGTGAGAGTGAAAGGACTTTTGCCAATGAGTTTCCTTTGTTAGTCTGTAAGCCGATTTCTTTAACAAGTAATTTATTGGATCCAGTAGAGTTCAGACGAGCAGCTTTAGTCAAGCATTTCTGACACTGCTGCCTGATAGCAAACAACAGGCGTCGATTCTCAGAATAATCAGCAGAGATTCCAGCACTTGCTGCGCGGTCAAGGTAACATGTCAATTGAAGACGACACGAGTGCAATTGATCAAGCTTTCCTTGACACAGGCTCAGGTTCTTCTGAACAACCTACAATTAGAGTGGGAGAAAAAAAGTCAAGTTTAGTGAAAGGATCAGCAAGTGTAAGGTACATGATGGGAAGGAAAAACTTGCAAAATTGTCAAGACATTTCAAGCACTATTATTATGCAAATATGACTTACAATTTTCAAACAAATTATTCAATATGGCTTCTATTATTTTTAATTACAGCCTCAATTTGACTCTGAAAACTCTTAATCATGAATTCCTTAGACATCTTGGCCTATTCTTCTTTATAGATAAATTTGATATTTGAGTGAGAAGTCTTGTGGGTTCAGATGCAGGCTGGAAAAAGGCCAGATATCTGATGGTCAGAAATCAGCAAGGTTAAGTGTAGAAATTTTTCATATTTTTTACTGTAAAGTTAAGAGCACCATTCTTGGTCTATATACATTTTCCCTCAAGTATATCTTGATTCATGGTAAAACATAGCACCATAGAGCCTTGTAGTAGGCATTTTCCCTATTTAAGTCTTATTTGCATGTTTACACTTGTTTTATGTATTAATAGCAAATAAAAATTACAACCTTATTGGGCTGCTAATTTTTTCTTCATGCATATATGGTTTTTAGACTACTATAAATGATTTTCAGTAGATGCACAGACAAAATGTCATAAAAAAGACTTTCTAAGGACCTGTTATAAGCAGCAAATAAAGAGTATAGTAATGGTAATATTAGGCATTTCCCTACAAAGAAACATTTGGCATTCGTTGGCTGAGCAGATAGTATTGTTTTTGGATGAAATTTATAAAATCTTTATCTTAAAATACTTTAAGAAAACAGATTTTTTTCAAGTTTAGTATCTGTTATTGCTCTTTTCAGTACTGATGGGGGGGTTCTTCCTTTCTAACCTTTTGTTTGAAATAATGTTGAATGACAACATCTTCATTATGTCATTATTTTCTTGTCACATGTGCTATTCCTTTTAGTTGTTGCTGCTGTTGGTAGTCCTCAAGTGATCTGTTTTCTGTTATTTCTTATAGTTCATTGTGATTCTGTAGCACCAATCTACAAGGTTCAAAGAAGGAAGGTCTTTGCCCAAACCCCTAGGCTTCATTCACTCAAGGGTTTTTTCAGCATTGATCTTAGGAAGCAGTATACAGCTGACATATTAGATACTTCTGAACGGGTTTAGCTCAGGCACGACATTTACATCAAAGTCAATTTGACAAGGCTATTTAAGAACAGAATTTGAATTTTTAAATTGATGCTTTGGTTTGGCAGCAATTTGCAGTGTTGGCCAAAATTACCTCTGTCGCAGCCTATCCTATGTTCAATTTCTTTTTCACCTATACTAAAATTGTTATAACTGATCTAACCACTAAGATATTTGAAGTGTTTAATATTTACTAATTCTATAATTTTATAGTGGATTCAGAGTAGTTTCTATTCTAATTCCAGATCATAGATTTTGTTTAGGAAAAGTTCATCTTGATATACATGTCAGAAATTTAAAATACTATATATAGGTAATTTTTATTTCTTTTTTTGAAGAAGTTAAAAATCCTTCATTTTTGGTGACCGGCTGTACTATACATCAGTTAACTGTCTTGGGGAAGGGGGGTTTAAAATTTAGGCAAAAATATTCAGAAGTTGCACTATAATTGAAGTTGGCTTATATTGGAGTTTATAATAATGTAAGAAATAATAATAAAAAGAAATTTTACAAAGATTAATTAAAAATCTAACACAATCTTGTAGTTCATATCACTAACCAAATATAATTATTCTTTTCAATACTGACAAAATAGTTAAAAAAAAAAAAAAAAAAAAAAAAAAAAAACATCCTATAAAGTGTTTAGCTTTCTAAATGAAGCCCATGGGAAAACAAAAAAATAGCTTACTTTGAGGTCGTTCTGAATATTAGGCTTATTCTTTGGGAAATCAACTTCCAGTTGGTGCCTAATGGCATCAAGCTGTTGCCGTTGCTGTTTGAGCATATAGTCCAGTTCCTTCTTTGTTTCCATATATTCATACCAAGCCAGTAAATGTTTCTGAAGCTGAGGCAATTTTAGTGAGCATCTGTAAAAAGAGAAAGAATCATTATGAATTCAAATGAAAAACTTCTTGGCAGCTTCCACAAGTTTTGTATTGAATTATTATTCTATTAATAATATTTGCCCATCATATGATGGGGTTTTAATGTTAGGTATATACTGTTATGGATGTGCGTTGTGGTGCAGTGGATATCGGCTCGGAATGAGAAATCGGGGAGCCGAGTTCGAATTCCAGCCGAATTCATACACGCAAATACCCTTGGGAAAGGTATTAATCCATCTCTTCCTTCCAGTTATGGGTTAAATAACAGGACAGATTGGGTTCTATAGCCTTGGTCGGCAACCAGTCTACCGTAGAAAGCAATGGCAACCTACTGCGGGATAATCTTCTACCCAGTCAGTCATGTCTTTATTTTTTAGAAGAGTTTTAATTAGTTTAATTTTTTTTTTCTCTCTCAGCAGACATCCATCATGATGCAACTAAAGTTAATTTTGAAGGATAGTTTAACATTAAAACATGATTTTTAATAGATTAATTTATTAAGAAATTTTATTTTTAGAATTTGTGATGTTGCAATTAAAACAAAGTAAAAGAAGATATTTAAATTATTTTAAAAGTTTTATAAAAACACATTTGTGAACACTGATAGAATTTCTAACATTTTGATTCCTTTATAGCTGAAGTGAAATTACGCCATTTTTATGTTGTGTTTTTGTTAAGCATAAAAGGTGTATCTTGTCTGCAAGAACAAAAAACATTCCAAAGACAAATTAATTTTTCACCTTCTATGGAAGGGGTGGTCTCATTTTTAATTAGCAGGTTGGACAGGGTAATTCAGTAATATTTGTTAGCTGAGAATGAAGAGTTCAATCCTTGAGAGAATTAGCATTAATTATAATAATTAGCATTTGGGACATTAAACAAGAAAGTAATTTACAGAATTAAAATCATAAAAAAAGAGAAAATTGCATCTTACTTTTCATGAAGTGAATTCAGTTCTGTAATTGCTTTACCAATTTTCATTAAAAAGCCATCCACAGTTATTACAGGATGCTGTTCCTTGAAAGAATTGATCAAATCTTTCAATTCATTTAGCTTGGACATTTTTTCTTCAAATAATGCCTGTTTCTCCTGAAATTACAAGCAACAATTTTCTTTACAAGTAAAACGATTTGTTAACAAGAGAGAAGGAAGTTTATAATCCAAAGCTGCAAGTAATAGAAACAAAAGAAAAAATTTAATCTTTTCAAATAATTTAAGTTGGTCAAGTAACGGAGTTATATATAAATTATTCTTTGGTTAGTTTGTAAACAAAAAACAAGAAAAATAATTAATTACAAAAGACTATCATATCGTTTAACACTGCTGCTGCTGTACATATACATTTTTAAGACAACATGAAATGTTGGTGCCAGTGCAGACATACCTGTTTTGTGACATTTTTATGACATGGTGTGTTTGGGATGTCGTTTAGCTTTGTATTACAGAGTATCTGACTCAAAAAGAAGTTTCCATAAGAAATGAGTCTCATTCAGTGAAATGGAAAAAGTTGTTAATTTCAAATTTTTCATTTGTCCTCACTTAAAATAATGACCAGGATTCATATAAATGATTGTTATTGCAATATCTTGTTAAAGTTGTTAAGCCCAAATATTCAAAGATATGATAAGGGAATTTTTTTTGTTACAGAACTTGCTATGAGTTTTATACAATCATTAACATAAGAATTAAGATTTATCAAAAACCTCAAAAACGAAGACCATGAAAGACACACTTCTCTAGTAAAATAATTTTTGATGAATTTCTATAAATGCTTTTAGTGTTTGCTGTGTCACTATATACGTAACCATTTGAGTAAATGAAAACCTAAATGTATTTTTCTAATAAATCCTACACAGGTTTTATAGCTTTCTGCTAATTTTGTAATGGATAGAACCAAGTACAAAAAGAAAAAAAAAATGAAAAGGATTTTGACACAAAATTAATTTAAAAGATGAAATAATTTTTAATGAATAAGTATTTGCAAAATACAGTAGTTTTGGAATGTTCCAATATATTTATATTGTGACTCATTTGGAAGATACAGAATGGTAGATAAAGATTCACAAATGGCTATATCTGTCCTCCTGTATGGCAGTGAATGCTGGACAATCTTCTCAAAGATAAAGATACACAAGGCAACAGAAACAAAGTTCTACAAAACGATGCTTAGGATACCAGGGTACTGAACATGTGAACAATGATGTATTTTTAAGGAGAATAGAAATAAAAAGGAAACTTATACTTAACATCAGGAAGAAAATGCTGAAATTTCTGGACATGTAATAAGGAAAACAGCTTGGGAAATCTGATACTCACAGGGCAAAGCAGTGTGTGATACACTTAATGAGCTTGAGCAAATGGATGGCAGAACAGGGTTTTAGAGAAATATAATAGCTATGATCGCCTATGTTCTGAAGGGACATGGCACAAAAGGAAAAAAGTATGTCACTGTACCTGAATAGCTTTTATAATGGCTTGAGCATCAAGCAATCCTTTAAACTGGTCTTTTTTTATTAAGGCTGAGAATTCCTGAAGCCAGCTGTAGATGGCTGTTAGAGAGTCATTGATTGAGCACAGCTCACGGCACTGACCTTGACGCTCCACTGCCAGGGCACGCAGCTTCTCCCACTGATACAGCAATCCTGGAAAGAAAACAAAAATTATTTGCTGTCTTAAAATTTTGGAATTAATTAGGAAATTCTTTAACAGAATTTTGTGGCTGTTATAATGAAATGAGGAAATATTAGCATAGCTTTAACAAATGATAAAAACATTTTTACCCACCCACCACAATATAAAATCCCAAGAAAATTAGGAATAAACAGAATGATTTCCATTGAGATTCTTTCATAGGAAACAGTGTGTCAAATTGTTATATAACTTTTGTAAGCTAGAAATAATCTGGTAGTAACTGCTCATTCCTGAAGTGAGAGAAATCTACTGACTTGCTGCAATTCTGAGTGGAAATCGAGACGTTAAAATGTTGAGTTTCTTGAAAATTGAACCAAACACATTGTTCACTTCCCATTTTTGTTGTGGAAAGAGTTGTTAAAATATAGAATATCCAGGTTTTTAAGAATAGTCTAAAAGATACAATGATTTTATCTAGTTTCAAATTTATCTTAACATATGAAAGGTAAAGAGGAACAGAAGTAGGCAGAATCTTAAAATGGAGGAAAAAAGTCAAGACAAAGTTGCTGTTGGATATTAACTTTTAATGTTTATAAAACAATATTTCTTCTCTATTAGGAATGGTTAAGTTGTTGTGAGTTGTAGAGACTTAACATAGAGGAATATTATCTTTTGTTACTAATGCTTATCTTTCACATTGGGCCTGGCCTTTTTGGAACATTTCCCAAGTGATATGTTCTATAACCAGTCTGACTGCAGACATTCTCAGAACTGGTTTGTCCTAATTGAAAGTATTTGTCACGTCATGCTCATTTGAAATTAATCAAAACTCCCACACACTTAATCATTTTATTTTTAGATGATCAGTTCTTGGTAGTTGTCTTTTTTTTTGCTTCCTGACTTTGCTAGGAAAGTCATTGAAACCTTGTTAAAATGAATGTTATAATCAGTGACAAACAGGGTTAACTTGACACTTAAAATAAAAAAATACTGAAATCAAGTGGATTTTGGAGCCTGACAATAAACAATTCAGTCAAATTATAATTATATTTGTCATATTTTGCTGGTTTTTTTGTCTGTTATTTGTTTACTATCCTATTATTATGTGTGATATAATCTTCATCTGAAAGTGTAAATTGAGCAGTCCTGTGACTATGTGACATGTCTTACAATACAGTAAGATTTGGTCATTGACATGAAGTCAGTATAAAGAATAAAGGACAAACTCATCAATCAATTTTACTGAAGCAGACCTGCTTAAAGTATCTTAGCTTAAAGCCATATTACGTTGAAACACCAGTTCTAGTACAATTACCAAAGTTAAGCAATATCGAATCTAGTCAGTACCTACGGTGACTGCTTGGGAATACCAGGTGCTGTAAGCTTAGATGTGTGTGTTATCTAATGGATAAGGACTAAGAATTGTTCATTATGTTCACTTACATCCTTGGGAAATATCCTTGGGAAAATTATGAAGACACCTCTTTTATCCAAAGCTATGGGTGAATTAGTAGCATATTTTTTGTCCATTTGATATGCTCTTTCTTGTTTGCACCAGACAAAATGACCCCCCCCCCCCCACCCAGATTGTTATACAAGGTAGCCTGATTGAATAAAAAAATCATGCTGGATTTTTCATGCATTTTATGTAAAAATAAAAACTACATAAAATCATCCTTTTATAAACTAAACAAAAACTGAAATGAATTAAAAGTACTTGCTGGTTTAGTATCACCTGAAACAAGTGGGAATAAGCAATATGAGAAAAGGACAAAAGAACCTTTTACTATGTAACTGTATTTCATACCTTGCATTCGATTTAAATCTTCTTTGCCCACAGGTGTGGCACTGTTCAGGTGCTGGTAGATTACTTCCAAGCACTTGATATTCGTCTGACAGGTGGCCAGCAGTTCAGTCTGAAAAAAACAAAGAGGTGATATACAACTGACACACTAAATTGACTCAATTTGTTTTAATAAATTTTATAGATATACAACTTTTAACATCCTTTGCATGTGTAAATATAATGAAAAAAGAACATGCTGATGACATTGAGGTGATTAGCATAGATAATGAAATCATCAGGCTGACTTGAAATTCTGTGGAACACCACAGTACCTTGATGGGTGACCATTTGGGAATACCAGCTGCTGTAGGCTTGAGTGGATGCATGGCTTAGAAATATTAATCAGAGCGGATGTCCAATTACAGTAAAGTTTATGATATCTGCAAATACCCTTGGGAAAAGTATAATCCACCTCTTCTCCTTCCAGCTATGAATTAATTAGTAAAACTTGTATCACTAAACTATATATATATATATATATATATATATATATATATATATATCTTATGATCTAAAGATATTTTCTGGCTTTAAATAACCTGCGGTTAGTCTAAGCAGTAGGAAATTAATGCATCCTTAGCTAGCAAGATCATTAGACTTGCCCTCCACTACATTTGAACATTTATGGGACAACACTTGACTCGTTCAGTTACTCCATTTACAACTCTTGCTGTATTGCATCAACAGGTGCAAGAGGTATAAACGTATCAAAGAATATTAATAGCCGTCTGCATGATTGTCTCCAAGCAAGAGTAACAGGTCTTTGTGTTAATGCTTGAGAAAACTAGTGTATTAATACAGATTTTAATAAACTTGTTATTTTAGAACCTGGACATGTAGCGTTCATTTACTGTAGTCCACATATATTACTTAAATTTAATCTTGAATAAACTTAAGGCTGATGCAATCTGATTTTTTATTAATGTATATTCAAAATTTATGTTTCTGCAACAAACCTATCCAACTCTTAACATTTATTTACAACCTAAGGTGGAGAAGTGAGAGAGAGAGAGAGAGAGAAAAAACTAGCAATCAATGAATAATAGTAATATTTTTTCATTAGGAGTTGGCTCAGATTTGATAGGAAATTACTTATTGTTTCTTTCATACACAAACACACGTAGACCCAAATGTTTCTTTCATATCTATATATATTTCATTTGCAAACTAGTTATTAAGCAACCCAGGTTTCTACTTTTTGGTGTCTTCAAGCAATTTATAATAACTGGTTTTACAGTTTTTTTTAAAATGCGCATGTAACAGGAATTTTTTATGAATGTACAATTTGCAAAATTAAGAGAAGTTAGAACATTTTTATCCATGATTGTATGATCCTAATAGGTATTTGTTGGTATGGTTACACTTGGTCATAATTTCTGTTCTTTCATTTAGTAATTCATTTTTGTTTGGGAATAACACAATAGTTGGGTTGCATAATAACTCGTTTACAAATGAAAAATATTCAAAGGTTCTACAATGTAATTGTATTGAACACTTTTTAATACAACTGTGTATTGGTTTAATTTAATTATGACCAAAAACTAAGTAATTAAATACACACATGTAGACCCAATTGTTTCTTTGATACACACACATAGACCCAAAGGTACAGTCTATCTGCATTAATCCTGCAGGCATTTGACAGGCAACACCTGGGCTTTATTTGTCAATACTGATCTCCATCCTAGAAAATAGGTTACAATAACGCACCTAACATTGTCCACTATGCATGAAATAGATAAAACTAGCAGTTTTTAAGCCTGACACTTTGTAGTGCATCTGCAAAAGAATATTTACAGCAATCTGAAAACCAAACGTATGGAAAAAGAATCCCACCTGTTTTTAATATTTATCTTGTATTAAGGCATAAAAGAACAATGAGCAAGCAATAAGCTTTGATTCATTCTGTCATAATTAAACACTTTTTTCTTTTTAATCTTATTAAAAAAAAAACCAAACAAACAAACAAACAAAAAAAACAAGCCTGTCTTGTATATAACTATTTGTAAAGTTGTTAAAAACCCTTTTTAAATGACTTATCTTTAAGTTTGATAGAATCAGAAACCACAGAATGAAAGATTTTAATCTAATTTCACTATTAAAGCTTTCCTCAGGTTTTGTTTATAAAATCTACGTGTGAATTCTATCAAACTATTGTTTAATACCATATTTACAAGAATTCAGGAGAGATCAATATACAGCTTGAAAAACATATTGAAAAGGACAAAAATTATCTTGAATGTACTGGCTTTGCTTTTCAGCAATAAAAAGGAGTTAAAAAACCCTTCTTTATGCCTTGACCCTTCTGGACATTGACAAACATGACTCTCCCTAATTCCCTGTCCTTTGTAGTGCTTAAGTGTCCCTTTTTTGTATAAGTGTCCCTTTTTTCAAAACTTTGTCATTACTCACATATTCTGTCCTGATAGTTTTGGCATCTTTCTGTAGGACATTTGTTTTTTATTAAAGTAATCTTATGCTAGAGAAAACATCTTTTTCTTCAAATATTCAGGCCAGTAGATGAAAATAAATAAATATACTGTTTAATAAACAGAGCCTCTACTCAAATATGGGTATCCAGTAAAAATAAAGTTTAAAGTGATAAAATCTGTTGGATTAATAAATAAAAAATCCATTAGTTCTTTAGAAATTGTTTTATAATAATGTACATAGTTTATAAAATGAAAACACTAATTGTCTGATGGAGAGGCACAGATTCGAAAGATGCATAAAATGGTATGCTAAAATAGAATTTACTTACATATCGGCCAGTGTTCAAGTACAATCCTGTATCTTTTTTCTTCTTTTGTAAGGCATGATCAGTAACTTTAAGCTGATTGGATGATTCATCAAGTACATGATAGAAATCTTCTAAATCAGAATCACTGTCATCACACAAGGCTGAACGAGATCCCTGCAAAGACAGTCATAAGATTAAACAAGAATTGAATAAATGGGGAGTGGAAATTTGCAAGTTTATGATAACTGAGCTGAGACCAAAAAGAAAAATCATTCATTCGGGGTTTTTTTTAAAAATTTTATCAGAATTTTTTTAGTAACAATTAATACAACACTATAAGATGACAACAAATAAAATAAAAATGTACTCATAATCTTGTATCTCCAGAGTGTGAGCATAGAAATGTCAGTTGGAGAGGGTGGGACTAATTAGATTAGAGAAATATTATGCTCTTGAGAGAAACCTTCTCAACTGTCTAAACAAAAATAAAATTTCAATAGTTAAAATTTAATGTACATATATTTCTCTTTCTAAAAAGATAAAATTATAAAGAAGTTCCTAAAGCAACAAATATAAAAATAAAAGTTAGGAGGCACAAAAATTAAAAAAAAATATTAAGGAATTTGAAACAAAAAATATTAAAAATCAAATTAGAAAAAATAAACAAGCTTCCTTTTCATTCCAACAGAAAGAAAAAAAAATGAATTAAAAATGAGGACAAGTAATAAAAAAGAAATACATGAGAGATTTTTTAAAGAGAAAAAGCAGCAGTAGTTTTTTCTTTCCTTGAGTTGGCTGTGAAGTGAGAGGAGTGTAGGACAGAGAATTGAAAGTGTGTGGAGAGGGAGGGCCTTATGGATATATGCACCATTCCTAACTACTTCTATAAGGTTACCCTCCAGCTGCAGAAAGTCGACACAGGACTACCCCAGGAAAGTTTTATTAATAAATCAATAAAAATTTGATTTTAAGCACACATTCAAATAGGAAGGAAGTTGAAGTAGTTGCTTTCTGTAAAGATTCCTGTTTCATTTTCACCCTATTCAGCTCTTTTATTTCCTTGATGCCTGACTTTTAAATGTTTTTAATTTTGATTGAATTAGGAAGTTGTTGCTTGTAAGAGTTCATTTTCAAAATGATCAAATTTCTTTTACCTTGTGGGTAAAACCAGAACAAATTCTTTCCTACTCTTTCTAGATAGAAGAAGAGTAATGTGCCTTTTTGTAACAACCATACAAAAAGAATTGACTGTACACTTGCGTTCACTGTTTCAGTATTTGTTAGTTAAATGTATTAAATGCTTTAAGTAGCCACAAGGAAAATGTTTTTTTTAAAGTTCTGATTACAAAGAGAAAAAATGCTTTTATGACAATATAATTATCTCCAAAAATTAGAGAAAAAAAAGAGCATACATAATGAAAAAAAAAATACTACAAACTTAACAGAAATAGTTTTATCCTCAAAATATTTATATTATTATTAAGAGAAATAGCCCCAAAACCATTTGGATTATTTCATTATATTTTTTAACCCTTTTAACAACTTTTGAAATTTTGGTTAAAAACTTGATTTTTCTTGTGCCAAAGAAGAACCATTAATTAGTATGGGAAATTTGACTGTCTTTTAGCATGTAGTGTTTTAGAAAATCTTACAAAAAATAGATTGTTGGATGTTAATGAAAATTTTAGAACTTATTCACAAATGAATGAAATGATTTTAGAAAATCTTGGTGTGTGTGTGTGTGTGTGTATATATATATATATATATATATATATATATATATAACATGTTACTCCTGTTTATTTAATTTTATGAAATCTCATGAAAATTTATTTTTGTAGTGCTAATAAGAACAAGTCCTTGGATAATTTAAGTCATCAAATAATTTTTGGTCAGACAAGATGCCAAGTTACTAAAAATCTGCTCTGAATCATAAAATAAAAAATGCAATAAAACTAAGACATCAAATAATTAGAAGTGCTTTTAATTTTTTTATCAATAAGATTATATTATGGACTGTATTGTTTTAAGAAAAAAAATATTTGTGGGGATGAATAATGAAATTTTACAAAAATTGTTTTCATTTTTTGTTTTTAATTTTTAATTGTATTATAAAGTTTTAAATCTCTTAAAATTTTGGATTAATTTGTAACAGGTGATATTGTTAAGTAAAAACTATATTTACTAATCCTACAATTAAATGCTTACTATAATTCAGTGACCATCCACTCAGTATTTTAAATAAAAGTATTTTTTTTTTGTGCATGCTGAGTTTTATAAATACAGACATCCATACACTACACTATTAGAAAATAAAAGTGGTAACTACAGTAAAAAAAAAAATGCATAAATATTAAAAAAAAGAACAAAAAAAAAACCCCTGTATGAATCCTACTTTCAAAAAATACAGCAGACATAAAAATCCTTTTAGCAATATTCAATCTTACAGAATTTATTCAATAATAAAGTTAATTTAAAGGAATGAATGCAAAAACTAAAACAGAAAGAATAAAAATAGAAGGAAGGAAGGAATTTTAACTTGAGTTTTTAAATTAATCCAGTTTTCCTTACTTCATACTGAGCAGGAAAAAGGTTTGACTAAATTCAACGTATTATAGTTGTCAGCTAGAATTCAATTATTGATTAAGCATGGATTTTACATGAAAACAGATTCAGGAAGACACTTGGTTTTTCTGCAGTATAAAGATGGGAAATTGGAAAATAGATAAAATTACAATCCAATTACTAACGTTACAAGAACATTCAATATCCTTTTGTAAAGTAAAATAGTTTTAGTTTTTTTAAACCTGAAAAAAAAAAAAAAAATTAAATACTAGTTGTAGATTCTTATAATTTGTAGTATTCTATGTTATTCCTAAGCATTATTTCAACTTTCACTTCATTATTTTTTCTTCTAAATTGCTGTGGTCTTATTGTTGCTTTCAGTTATTTTCTGTTGCCATAGTAAGATATAACAACACAACTGCAAAATTCATAAACTATCATTTATAAAAAATTTAGTATATGAAATATAGAAATTAAACTATAATAGTTTGCACTAGGAGTAGTTTTGCTCAACATTGCAAATTGTTACAAAGCCAAACAGTTAACCCAAGAACTAATCCCATTTTTGAATAGCCTTGTCTGATTAAGGTTTTTAAATGGGTGTTATGCACAGTGGCAAACATTCAGAAATATCTAAACTGTCAGCTGTATACAACTGCTTTCTTAGATCTATGGTTAAAATTGGCTTTGAACAAATGATGAATATTGGTGTTAACAAGCACCATACCTCTTTGATCCTTGTGAACTAGTCCTACAGAATCACAAAAAATTGTACCAAATAACAGAAATCACAACACCTGAGGGATTTCAACAGCAATAACACTAAAAAGGATATCACATGTTGCTTGATGAGAAACAACATAATAAAGATGTTGACAGTTCACTCTACTTCAAACAAAAGGTTAGGAAAGAAACTTATATCAATGCCGGAAAGAGCAACAGCAACTATTGAACTTGAGAAACCTATCTTCCTGAAAATTTGTTTTAACAAAAAGTGTTTATGTATTTCAACTCAAAGTTTTCATTGGCTGCACAGTCAATGATTGCTGAAGGTTTCCTTATGAGAAAACAGCTTGCAGCAAGACAAATTTTTACTCAGTGAATGAAGTCATTTACACTATGCTAAAGGTGAGGACATGATCACCAGATGTAACAAGAATTCTTATGTCATATTTAATATTGTAATTTCTGTTCAAATTTATAAATAACTTATTTGAACTAAATATCATACTAGGCAATGCCAAGTCAATATATAGTGAAGGTAAAAAATGAAGTTACAGAAATCCTGTTACACTGTTGAATAATTTTCATTAATATGAATCAAAAATTTTCCCTAGGCAGCTTTCAGTACATAAACTGAATTAATAATGATTCAGAATTAATGTTTTCTAGGCAAATAACCAAACCTGCAAAAAAAAAAACAAAAACAAAAAAAAAACAATTTCCACATCATAATGAAAAAGAGCTTATTGATTTTATTGTTTGGAACAAAACAATGCAAGGCGTTTTGAATAGAATATTAGACTATTACCAAACCTGAATATTCTAAAATTTTAACAATTTTTATTTTTCTGTATTGCTTTCTAAATTATCCTGAAGTCATTTTTTTTTTCCTGATCATCATTTATAGTTTTGTTGTTTTTTTTTTATTTCTGAATGCTTTACTACTCTATACTTGAGTATATTTGTAATTTCTTTTTAGTTGCATGGGATAGGTCAGCTGTTAGTTTCTCGGAATATATTATACATTCAATTTCTTTCACAACTGCTAGAATTAAAGTCAGTGAACTTTTTTGTAGACTTAATGATTAATCTCCACTTTGTATGGAAGAAGTACAGCATCAGAAAGCCTATTTTTGAACACTCCTCTCTTTAGTATTTTGTTTTATCTTTCATAAATATTCCAGTCTAGTTCGTTGTCTTTACTTTTGAGTGACCACAGAGGTTTTAGTTGCCACTATAACTTAAATCAGTATCCATCCCAATTACTATAATCAGATGATGTTCAGAGTGATCACTAGTTATGGCAACATCATGCCTCCATTCATATTTAGTATTTCAAGATATATTTGCAAAAATATCTGTTCAAATAATATATTAGTTATTTTCATTTTGGTGCAATTTAGATGACAGTTTATCCATGTAACCCTGTAGTTTATTAGATGAATTGCATTAAGAAAATTTTAAAATTCAGAATGCATGGAAACATTTAAAATAATGTTTTAGTTTATTTATTTATTTATTTGGAAGAAAAAAAATAGATTTTTTTTTTCAGATAAAAATTAGTTGGCTGATATATATTAAATAAAACAGATTTATTGTTCTTTAAAGTTGGGACACATTTTATCTAAACTTGAAATTTTCAGAAAAGATCAGAAGTCACAAAGTGAAGTAATATATGAAAATATAAGTGAATTTTCATTAGTCAACTGATTTCAAAAACTATTCTAGACTGAATTTCATGCAGAAGTCTCAATAACAAATGTTTTTTTCTCTCACTATTTAGATATAGACTATTGTTCTCATCTTTGCTTTATCACATTCTGGACTAATGAAAGCTGGATAGCACAATGGCCAAAACATTGTGATATCATCAACAAAGATAATAGTCTGCATGTAAATAATAACTCCTCATACCAGAAATTCAGATGATAATAATAAAAAAGTCTTCTAACCCTCTTAAAAAAAAAAAAAAAAAAATGGTGCCAACTTACTTTTCCAGAATCTTCATCACTCTTTTTTGCTACCATCTGCGTAATAATGGTGTTATTAGCAGGAGGTGGCAGCTCTTCATCAAACTCCATTTCGTCTGACCACTGCAATGCTGGTTCAGTTGCCTCATCGCTGACAGTGGGATATAGTGGTGCCTACAAACACAAGTCATAACTAGAATCATGTTGCAATAATTAGTCAAACAAAATAGTATCTCTGTTATTTCTAATAGGTTCTTAAGTGTTTACTGGAACACAGTATTTTTCTAGGGAGTGGGCTGTTTTGACGACAAGCACTTCGAAAGCTTTATTCAGGTCTTTTAACATATTTGCTACGATAGACAAATAACTTGGCTTAAAACAAAGGATTTTTTTTTATTTTTGCACAATGGCAGCATCTCCTGTACCAAACAAAATTTACATATCTCTGATGGGACTACAAATTAGATTTTGCACAACTTAGTGCCTGATGTGTAGATTCATTTTCTTAAGATATTTTATTTTTGCCTAAATTTAAATATTTTAACATATATGAAAATTACATTTATTAGATATTGTTGTGTATATATAACCCCACCCCTCTCTCTCTGGGACATGCAATGAAGAAAGAAGGCTTGGGGTATCTGATACTCACAGAGCAGATAGAGGGAAAGAGAGATGGAAAAACAGTGCATAACATACTTGAAGGGCTTAAACAAATAGATGGCAGAGCAGGGTTTGGGAGAAATAAGACAAAACATAAGAGACACAAAGATGTGAAGGGCCACACTCACTGGGTCCTGAAGAGATATAGCACATAGAAGAATAATGACATTAACTTATAGTAGCCAAATCAATTTTCATTTTTCTTTTCCAAATTCACACACATTTAACTCATAAATATAGCATACCTTATATAATAGAAATATATTTTTATGGAAAAAAGTGCTCAATAAAGATAGATCATATGTGGATATAAAAGTGGACATTGAGGTCAACACCAAGCGATAAGTCTGTTTCAAGTAGGGACACAATCTTCAGTCCAATTTTATATTCACATGTTTTATCTATGATATTGAGCACTTATATATATATATATATATATATATATATTATGGCATAACTAAAAACTACATTTTTATCATATTTTTAAAGTAGCATCTGATCTCTACTCTGACCTAACCATTGCGGCTCTATGGAGGAATGATTGTCTTGTAAAATTCAATACATTCAAAACCAAACTAGTAATGATCCACCAGCACCGAACAGATTCTGAGCTTTCACCTATTACCAATTAAGATTGTAATGATTGGGGAAGCACCCTCCTGGGAGTTGTTACCATAGAAAAGTGGTTCACCTGAAGAAGCTGTTTGAGTGGAATTTACTTATGGAAGGAATGTGGGTAGTCTGTTATAATGTGAGTTGGATGGTGGGTCCAAGCTATGAAGGTTAGAACTGGTGGAACTTTGTCAGACCATGTTCAATGGGACTAGGTTAGAGTAGTAAGAGACTTGCTACATTCTGTCTGTGAAAGAGAGATTGAAAAATAATTTGTCACTCACAAGGACTCAAAGAAGCTTTTATACTCTATTGAGATTGAAGTGTTTGAAGGATGTTGAAAAATTCTTCACTTGACAACCTTCCCAAAATCTGACCAATCATCAGATTATTATTATTATTATTATTATTATTTTTTTAATGAGCTTTATGGTTGGGCTAAAAACTTATCAGCACACCCTTGTAAGTAGAATGCTGAAAAAGGAAATATTTACTGTCATGTCATCTCCAGTGTAAGCCTCAAGTTTACTACTGGTGTGAATGTTCAATGAGTGAAATAACAGCAGCACTTGATAGTGTTGTTGCCGGACTTCAAGTATGTATCAGCTTACAAACATATGATCCATTCTTTTCATGAGGTGCCCTTCCTTGAGATTCCAGTAAGCTACAACTGATAAGCTGAATTTTTTTTGTCAGTCTTAGATGAACAGCCTCATAAGACTGAAGGACTTCAACTGTCCATAACAAGGGCTTGGGCAGCAGGAAACAATCCCTGACTTACTATGGGGAGAAATGGATTCATGCCTTTCACAAGGGCATTAGTATGTAGTGAACAAACTATCTCAACTAGAATTTGGATTTGGATCACCATTTCTGTTAACTCAGCACCTGCCAACATTTGATTGTAACCCATTGATTAGAGAATCATGCAGAAATTAAAGGTCTACAATTCAATCTTGTATACAGGGTAACGGCAAATACAAATCCCAAAATTTTCTCTAAACACCTATCCCATTGAAAGTCCTCTCTGAATGAAAATATCATCATCATTTATCTATCACACCTAATGGTGCATAGGGTGGCAACTTTTTTTGTTGCTGTTTCTGTAACAAACTGTGTTTTTACGGGGCAGGGTTGTTAACCCTGCGCCCAACCCCCAAGCCTGGAGGACCCGAATGAAAATATATATATATATGGCATATTAATAGTTTTCTTATAAAGAAATATCAGGCATTAATTAACTGACCAGATATATATTATGAAGGAGTCGTTTGACTAACCTTAGAACGCTTAAATTTGGTATGTATACATATACAGGATACGATGAGTAAATTGTTGACAAGTCATAGTTTTAATTCCATGTATGCATGTTGCTTATTTTTGATTTTGTTGACTGCACGATAGGGTCAGTTGGGCACCGTTTGAGAGAAAAAAAAGAGCACCATGACACAATTCATTCTGCCAGAAATTTGGAAACAGCATTCTGCACTGCTTGGGATTCATACCAGAAGCTCCAATACAAACATTTCCGAACGTTTGGGTGTCCATCTGAGGACTGAGCAGAGGATTCGAAAAGAGTTGGATGAGTTTAATGGTGATTATGTTTGGAATGATCACTAGTAATGGGGAAGTTAGGTCTTCATTTATCTTCCTACAGGGCCTCAGACTTGACATGAAGGCTTACATCAAGTGCCTTGAGGAGATAGTACTGCCCTGGATCAAGAGGGTGGCTGATGGAAGATTCTATGTCTGGCAACAGGACTCTGCACCATGCCACACAAACAGGAGAACCCAGTCATGGCTCTCAGAGAATTTCTGTGACAAAATCATCTCTTACATCTGGCCACCCAACTTCCCCATAGTGCAAACTCTTTGATTATTATGTGTGGGGTGCAGTTTAGAGAGAAAGGCCAACAAAACACCTTGTAGCACCAAAGATTAACTGAAGGCAAGGATTAGGGCAGAATTCATCAACTTAAACAAGGAGACCACCCAGAAGAGTTTCAGGTGATTCCAATGATAAAACTGTCATGGAGGACATAGTTGAAGAAATGGCAATTTTATCAAATAAATTTACTCTTTAGATATATTTACCAAAATTACACAAAAATATCTGTTAAAATAAGATGTCAATGTTATTTTTATTTTTGTGTAATTTAGATCATAATTAATCCATCTCACATTGTATGACAGTGACCAACATTAATGTAAATTTATTTTGTTCTTTGAAGGTAAAGTGAGTATCTACCTATTTTTTGTTATAAGGATTTATTTTTAATAATAACTGCCTGGTATAAGATTGTAATTTCCCTTTTCTTAATATCCAGACAGAGAAAATATTGTGCTCTTTAAAAAAAGTAATTTCACTGAACACTTTCTCTGCCACCAAAATATCTTTTTATATCTGGTATTTTTTTTTTCATGGCAATTTAAGGGGAACAAAAGGCATTGGTTTTCTTTTGGACTATTAGTGTCAATGAAAAGATAATCCTTATCTATGAAAATAAATCTTGATACTTGTTAATAAAAAATTTTTTTTAGCTGAAAACTCAGATTGTAAAATGACGTTTCTTCATTATACATATCATTTCTTTTACTTTAATCTGAAAACACACAACTCCATATCATAAAGTATCATTTTATGATCATTATAACCAGCTTTGATCAAAGTTTAAACAATTTACCCGGAAACTTCTGCTAGTATAATTATATTATAATTTTAATAGATTTAATTGTATTTTAGTATATAACACCAGAAAGAGAGAGAAAAAAAAGCATTCCTTTTATACATCAAATATTTATTACTGTCCTTTCCTGCCAATGCACTTCATCCAGCATTTCCCCAAAATCATACAGATCAAAAAATTATCCAGTGAAAATTTCACAACAAATGTTAGTTAATAATATGTTAAATACTTATTGATCTGCCTTTGTAAACAAAGCCATGAAATGATTTTTTTTCTTTCCTTTTCTTCATGAAAAGCAATAAAATTTCATAGACAATATTATCCAGGTTTATAAAAGACAAGAATTGTACAATTCTGGCATTTTTCCTTAATTTGATAGAAATGCCTTTCAATGAACAGGTAGAGATTTTAATAACAACACCTTAAATAGTTGTCTCTATTAGTATTGATTGAACTTAGTCTAATTCAGTTTCAATGATCCTTTGTATAAGACTAGTATTATCAATATGCTATCATAGCAAATATATTAACAATGGGCATGTTGCCAAGTGGTTACAATGCTTACTTTCTGACCACGAAACCTAGATTTGAATCTCACCAGGGTTGATTTGTCAGGAAGGTGACTTCTTGTTATTATCTGTCTGGGAAGGCAGTCTTGGTACAAAGCACCTTTGGAAAGTGCCCGAGAAACAAGCATGGGTTGACCCAAGCCTTATGAATTAAAATCAGTAGATGGAATTCAAATTTGGACATTGACATAAGGCTGAGATGATAAATTACTTTTTGTTTTATGTTTAGATTAGCCAATTTAAAAAAAAAGAAATACCTAAAATCAATTTTAAGTAATATCTTTAAACATGATTTTTAGAATTTAAGCTAATATACTAACCCAAGTGCTTTTTTTACTATAAAATTACTGAGACTTGTTTTCTTAAACAGGCTTCTTATTTTTCTCAATGGACAATGCTAAGAATTACATGTGGTAACAGATTTGTTTATTTAAATGGAATAAACAAATGTGTTGCCATAGGTAATCCTTTAGCATTGTTCAGGGAGGAGAAAGTAAAAGCATGGAATAATGATTAGTAAATCTTTTTTGATTTTGTTTTTTTAATCATTTTATCCTAAGAAAAGCAATAAAACCATTAACACTTTGTTGCATATTACAATTGTAACCTTTCTCTAACCTTTGTTGCATATTGGTTACAATTGTAACCAATATGAAACAAAGGGTTAAGACTTATAAAAGGGGGAAAAAGAGGACAATAAAAGAACAGGTTGCAAGAAAACATAAAATGAAAATTAACATGGCATTTAAATTTTTGAAGATCATATTTGATAGAAAAGCAAGAAGTTGCTAGAGAGTTCTACAGACAAGTGTGTGAAAAATTATTAGCATAGAACTTATGGTTACAACTAGTGATTTCAGCAGTAAAATTAGGAGACCTAGCTGACACCCTAGTCCTCTGGCACCTCAACATCACAAATTTAAGCAAAGAGGAAAGTGATATTTATTCTTGTAAATACAAGGAATGTGGCAAAAGGTCAAAGGCGGGGGATGGGGAAAGCTGGTCTTCAACTGTTTTATCTAACTTAGTGAGCCACAACCCCCCCCCCCCCCAAAAAAAAACTATATAATATTCCTTACACCAAAATAACACATTCTTACTACAGTCACCATCATACCATAATATATCTATGAAGTCTTAATTAGTCCTTATATGTACAATTTATCTGTGGGAGGTGAGTGAGTAATAAAAACAAAATTTCTTTTATTCCACATTTCTCACAGGCAAATTGTACAGATAGGAACTGGTTAGAACTTCTTAGAGACATTGTGCTATCATAGTGCACAGAGAGAATCTCATCAAAACAATTACCATGAAAATATTTATTGAAAAGTCACAGGGAAATTACTATTACAATGAGTTTGATCTTCATTTAGAGCTCTACAAGTGTAGTCTTGTGCCAGACTAGGATAAACTTAGTATCAAAGTAATGTTTAGGTTGCTAGCCTGAGATTAACGCTGTTATGAATTTAATACAGGTTGAGTACCTCATGCTGATCTATTTTTGTGTCAGATTAAGTTTATATATACATCAGTGTAGAAAAGATTTTCTATTCAAGAAAAAGTTGTAACCCTGCTTCAATATTAATACATAGTTCTATTGTGATGTATTAACTTAGATATCCTATTGTTAAAATCACTTTCAATCAATCATTGATAAGTGAAATATCTACACTCACCTGGTAGTTGTCCCAAGCGGCCTCAGAGAAGGAGCCAGCACTGCCTATAATGTCTTCACCATCAGAAGTATCCTCCATGGCTGTGCCATAAGCCCCTACAACACAAACAATAAAATCAAATACAAGCACACACACACATATATATATATATATATATATATATATATATATATATAAAACCATTTTGGCCATGATTAAATTTAATTGGCAGAAACTACTAACAAACAAAACTGACAAAGTTTACAATAAACAAAAACCAAGAGAAAACAAAAAGGACAGGACAAAAACAATATATACAAGACTAAAGTAGACAAAGCAACAGTAATAAGGCAAAAAGCTCACAAAGAATGGTGTTAACACACAAAATGGCTACAGACAAGTGATCGTAGTGTTCTGGCTTCAAGACAAGAAAGAAAAAAAAAATACAGCAGATGAGACTGAAAAGTAGCCTATTTTATTGGTTGTTTTGTTTCACAGCTTCTCAACCTCTTATGTTATCTTACTGAATAGGAAGAAATCTCAACATGCATCAAGATGTATTGTTTATAAATTTGGAGTGGTGGGTGTTTTTGCAGTCATTCCAGTATGGATTGGAACTATCACATGACATCTTAAATATGAACCA